>JAEMON010000002.1:22144982-22166671 GCA_030264115.1 Lygus lineolaris
CAGTTTCATCGTCCCCAAATAAATAAACCCGGAAAAACAAATTTTTAAATCGAAATAATACCTAACAACTTTTTATAACCAAAAACTCCACAATTTGCGAACCAAAATATTTGGAACCATTGCAATAGTCAATATTTTCCTTACTTGTTGGAAAAATGGGATTGTAATAGGACTTAATGCGTACCTGTATTGTGACAAGGAAGATGGAGTAGGTATTGTGAGAACATCTCGTTAATTTATTGTAAATGTCATATTGTCATATAATTTTTCCAATTAAGTAGGTACCTGCCTAATTCGAAATTTATACAAAATCTTATTATCTCCGTAATATGCCGATGCCGCCTCCTTAAATTATAGCTCTAAATAATAAAATTAATTATTCCCATCTTAAAAAGTTTTCTTAGTTACACTATAAAAGAACGTTCCCTAATTCAAGCGGTATTGCCCGGCAAAAATTTAATAAGCAACGTGAGCTTTTTTCCGTACTATAAATTAGTTTTCAATTAACTTACCTCGGTCTGGGTCTTTATCAGGGAACCAGGAATTTTAATTCAACCGGCTTAATAATCACCGTAGCACGCAGCAAATGCAATAAGGAAGTTCAAAGTTAATCTACGAAATGTAATAGTAGTTCCACAAAGAGTGTTCCCATTCATTGTCTGTGTATTCTTTGTCTTATTTAGATGCAGTCTCTTTCATTCAATCTTATCCAGTATGCGCTCCATTATTTGATTTGATTTCTCCATTGGAAGGAAGGAATAAAATTAAGGGTATTGGACCCTACATATATCAAGTGCGTATGATTATTGCAATGATACCTACGCAAGTTCTTCCTTCCAGCAAAAATGTTGTCATCCGCGCAAGAAATAATGTTGTATCCGGTACCAACAATAAATTGACTTTAAAATTAATTGACCGTTGAACCCTCAACTCAACCCAATCATATAAGATTCATTCGGGAATCTTGGAGTCGTGCTCGACGCGCAATTGAATTTCTCAAAGCATATTGATGTGATGACTGGGAGAGCTCTTCAGACCCTGGGATTCATAAAGAGGAGCACACGCGAGTTCTCAAGCCCGAGGCTGTCACCCACCTGGATCAATCTTTGGTTCTGCCAACGCTTGATCACTGCTCGATCGTTCGGTCCCCCCATTACGAAGACCATAAAGCTCAGATTGATCGAGTGCAGCGTAAGTCTCTGCACCACCTCGCTTATAAAATGAACGTTGCAGCCGTCGACTTTGATTGCCGTGAGGTGGCAACCAGTGTCATCCGTCTGGAGGACGGTCGTACGATAGCCGACCTCAGTTTTTTGTACAATTTGATGAACCGCAACTTAAACTGCCCAAGTGTTCTCGCTAAAGTTGGAATTCAGCTGCCCCAATATGCCTCTCGCTCCAGTCATCTGTTTCACGCTCCCTTCTTGGCTACCAACTATTTGCACAATCGACCACTATGTCGCCTGCCCAGAGAAGCTAATGCGTTCCTCGCTACCAGTCCCGAAATTGACCTCTTTTGTTCTTCTCTTCCTTTCATCAAGCGACACCTAAAATCTCGATTTTTGTAGCCAATAACCTCCAATCACTATCTCGAAGATTACCACTGTAAATTCAATTTGTTTTTTCTGTCAACCCTTGTACTTATCTACTGTTTGTAAAATGAAGTACTTATATTAAGTATTGTTTATCCTTCCTATTGTGAATCCCTGCTGACAACTGTACCGTCATTTATAAAATAATAAACTCTGTACATTGGGCTTAGCCCGTTCTATGATTAAATAAATACAGAAGTAAATAATAAATAAGATCATTAAGAAGAAGTTCACGTTGAATGTAATGAACGTGCCCTTGCACGTAGCACCTTTCCCAATGATGCAGCATAATCAACAAAATATCGTTTACTGAACACAATTTTGGTTTATTATTTTCAGTTTACTGAACACAATTTTGGTTTATTATTTTCAATAATGAAACTTTGGAATCGAAAAAGAACTATCCTTCCTTTTCCAAATTCACAATTGGAAGCCTAAGTGGAGGATGAGGATGATCGAGGCAAAGTTGGTTCGAAGATGGCTGAAGTATCCACCACGATCCCGTTGTAGATACCTTAGACGGAATAATTTAAAAATTGTTGCCAACAATCAGAGGGTCTTTTAACACGTTACGTTAACGCCGAAGCTGTCAATTTTTCCGACTCACTCAATGAAGGGGACTAATGGCTTCAATTTCACACAACAGATCTGTTACCACAGAACATAGAGGTGAGGTAATCACCATGATCCGTAGCCGTTTAGTTGTTCTGCCCACTTCCTTAGCTTCAAGTATATCATTTTCAACAATATTATCATATTATCACATCCCTTGGATGGACGGTGATGATCCAAGTTTTTTCGGCTGGATGAGAAAATGAAGAGCCATAATATTGCTTACGTTTGTTATAATAATTCACGTTACAACAACGTGGACAAAGAAGTTTACGCTTCAAGACAACCGAACCGGCGTCTTTTACTTGCGTACAGACCCTGATAGATGACTCAATGCCTCCCCTGGTATTCCCAGAGGGACGATACACTACGATCCCCTTTCTGCAAACGTCACCGAACCACCTGAGGTCAAATGTGGGGGGACTAATTTTTTAAGGTAAAATTCCCATTTGGAATGGCTTCCGGGAAGGGTTGCCAACTGATCCTTCCCTTTAGCTGATCACGGTCATTTACTTTTATTTGCACTTACTCCCTCGAGGCTTTATTCCATTCGCATAAATATATGTGCTACATCTAAATCTAAAGCCCCCCCCCACCAATATATTTTGGCTCTTCCACCTCAGGTTATAATACTAATAGATAATAATAATAATAATAATAATAATAATAATAATAATAATAATAATATTAATAATAGAGATGCTTAATATTGCTTTTAAGTATACCAATCGGCAACAAACTAATAATTACATACAAAATGAACTTGAAAATAAAGACAGCAACAACTCTGCTGGTCGATAACAAAGTTCAAAAAAGGCGCTAAAATACTGTACAATTCTACTTCAATTGGCTGCTTTTGACACTTCCCCTGAATAATAACAATCAACTGTCCAATCTGCACACGACACCGCAAGTAGATGCAAAATAAAATGGTTGACGAGAGGTTTGCTAGAAAATGTTTATACAAGTCAATCCAGAGAGATGGTACCTACTCACACTTGTCTTATTGTTGAATACCAGTGATTAAAAATAGTTAGTAGTGTAGCTACAAAATTGTCTGCCTCCATTGTGTCTGTACTCTTAGCGTAGAGCAGAACAACCAATTAGAAGTAGAGGAGTACAGCGAAGGGAGGACGAGCAAAACATCCTCCCATGAGTTGCCTTTACATGAAGAATTATGAGTCGTTCCTGTAATAACTGGGATCATCTTTTTTTAACCTCCCGATTTTAATATCACGTTAACATTACGTTCATTGGCCCCAATTAAAAAGCCATACATCGCCTAAATAATGCTGCCAAAATATACTTTAATACTACTACTACTGTACTACGTTACATTAAGTATACTTGATATTTACATCAAACCTAAAATATATTTTCAGGTTTGATGTAAATATTAATACAGATTATACTTTCCTTTGATACATAAAACATCTAAATTTGTAGGAAGGTAAATATTAATCTTGACCGATTGTGGGAAGTTAATTATATGAACTACTTAAGTGACAAGAACCAGATAGTATACGGTTTTCTAGTCCCTTTAGTACATACTTAACAAAATAAAAGCACAAACATCTTTGAAATATTTACAACTAACTGACTTTTATATGAATTCAAGAGATTGGATCATTATTTACATTTTGGCACCGGAACAACCTCGAACTATATTCTTCAGTCACACGGCGTTGTCACCCCTTCCTCATTATTTACACTCCTATTTAGTTTCGCATAGAACCACTCAAAATTGTTAGCGTGAAATTACCACAATTCGCTCTCCCGGTGGCCTCTCGACTTTACGATGCTCTGAGGAATCCAAGTGAAACATTCATCGCCGGTGGAGACCTGGCAGCAGTGTTTGGGCCAGAAGAAGGCGAGGGAGGTCCGCATGGGACTATGTGGTTTATTGTGAACTTACTTCGGCTACCCCCGCCTCACACTACCGTCTCTCCACAGCTAAGTTATTGGGTCAAGTCGGCACGGAAATACAGCTTCCTGAGGGCCCTCACCTCACATGGGACCGACAAGAGTTAACTTTATGACCCCCCCCTCCTCCAAACTCATCCAGGCCTATCCTCGTTCCCTGACCTTAATGCATTCAAACCCTGATTGTCGAGTAACTTGTGGGACTCGTATTACCATTGGATGTTTGGAAAGTTAACTTTAAAGTCAGTCAGTAGGTAATTTTAGGAGAAGCAATGTCAATAATGCAGCGAGAGTACGAGAGGATCTTAAAATAAAACTGCTCAAATTGGACCAGATTGCATGTCATGAAAGCTTCCAGGAGATTTGGTCACGTTTCGCGAGCATTTTTATTCATTCTTCGCACCCTGAGTAAAGGTCGTAGTTGATAGATCCCTTGAAAAGTTCATTGATAAAACGAACGAACTAACGTTGAACGAATTTTCGAACGAGACTATTACAATACGTGAACAAATTTTTGGCAAAGATCCGTTTTTAGAGAAGATACCATATACTCCAATGTTAAGAAACAAACTGACCAGGCGGCTACCCAGGGCATCGAGACCGCATACTTGGTATCATCCTCGGTTCGGCCCAAGTAGTTACCTATTTTCAAACTATTTTAATAAGGAGTGGAATAATAGGATCCATCATTTTGACAACAAAATCAATGTTAACAGGAAAAGTTTACAATTCACGAAAATATCCAACGTCCACATCAATCACCTCGTTTATAAACGTATTATACCGTACGTGAACCAGTGAGAATAGAACTAATGAAGTCTCATTGATGTAAACCCGTTATGATTTTTTTAATACTAAGATTTAGGATTTAATACTAAGATTTATGGAAGCTAAGGAATGGTGCCGGATTATAATAGGTCATCATTATAGGACTTACGTGAACAGTAACTAGTATGTTGGTTTGATATTTTAGAAACATTTTTGTTGATTTCAGTCACAGAGAAATAATATCAGGTTTCAATTTTTCGGATTGCAGAGCCAGGAGCCAAATAAACACTATCGCAAACATAAGAGTTTCACAGAGTGGGTGATGATAGATTTTGAGTAAAACAGAGGTTAGTGGATGATGGAATGGCAACAAACTAGTTTTCCGATACCATCTACGTATAGAGGCATCGTATTGAAGCTCAACATCACCAACTGATGTAGAGAGCTATCGTTACAAAATTCAATTTATTCTTCCAATTGTTTAATTACCTAGTGTTTGCGTTATTATACGGTTCGGATCACTCTCAATTACGTTTCGTATTTTTATAAGTCTTAGTAGTATTTATACCCTTTTTTTGTTCAGCATCATTCTAGTACAGTCCTGCAATAGTTATCCTATCGAAACTGTTATTAAGGCTAAATGTCCCGCGTTTAGTTCCAAAAGATGCCACCACGTCGCGCTTCAAAATGGACGAAAATTAATTTCCGTTTTCCTCTTGAACGAATGGACCGATTCTCATTCTGCAAAGCTTCCTGTGAATGGTATTACCAAACTTAGGTTTGTACAATGTACATTCAGTTTCGATTTTTTTAAATTTTCTTCTATGGTGTGCAAATATTTTTTGAGAAATCAACGAAAATGAATCACAAACACTCTATCCACTCTATCCTTACAATCGAAGAAGGGAGGCTTCCAAAAGACAATCTATTGATGACTAATGAGACTGACTGAATTATAGAGAGGACAACTAATGGGTTGTACCTTCACACCAAAAATGGAAAAGAATCTGCGAATACCAACATACCAACATACCAACACGTATTGTGTACATAATCGTTTATGGAACACAAACAGAAAAAGGAAGAATGAAGTTTAAGGACGTTCTTTTGACACACTCCCAAATCCTTTTGCCTCAGACAGGTGGGAAGAAGTACAGAAAAGGATATACGATCTACATACGGGTCTCAGCATAAGAGTGAATATCTGAGAGAAACTGATGATGATAGAAGGCGCCTACACACTCCCTCAGCACATAAATCACCCGAGTTCCGCGCAATATGAGTCTCTAACGTCCCGTTTCGTCCCCTTAGCGACACTTTTTTCTCTGCCGCCTTCCCCAGATCTCTTTTCTTATGGGACGCATCCTCCTTCATCGTTTGTCATTTACCTCGTGATTCCATCTGCGCGGTTCGACCTCGTTCCATAATCCTGTGCGTTAGGACGTTTCAACAACTATTGAGAGATACCATAAAATGTGGTAACAAAATTGTTCACGTAAAATGATATAATACGGTTTGGAACATACCGTCTCGAAGATTCTTAACAGTTACCTGTACTTAATGTTCTCTTAAATTTCGTTTTCGTTTTTTTCGTCGCACTCAGGTATATTTATCTTTTCTGTTATAAAAATGCTGGTATAAATGTACAATCGTTTTTCTGTTCATCTGTTTCTCTTCTGCTTTAACGCCTTTGGCACGCTGCGCGCATCAACTTCTCATATCTCAAAATGAGATTGTTGCAGAGGATTCTGGTTCTACTACAAATTTCATGGGCAGGGATATCACTCGAACGGTTTAGTACCTAGTTGATTACACTAAAACGGATTTGAACACCCACCTCGTAATTATATTGCTAGAAAATTTGAAAGAATGTCATAAATGAGAGTGTGATACAAGGACATGAGAGTTCTGTAATGTAGAATGTAAATGAGGACGGTGGCCCTTTTTCCCAGACATACGAAGGTTTTTCACAAAACATACAAAAATATATACGTAGGTAGTACCAAACTTCGAGTTTGGAATTACTTTTTTTGTTGGCAATTGGCTGATTGCATAACTTTTTTCAGCCTACGAGTAAATTCAATCCAGGGAAGCCAAGGAGCCCTCTAGACGTTCCTCGTCAAAGGATTGATAAAGAAACACCCCTCAGCTCCCTTGAAAAATGAGGGAAGACGACCGAAGAAGACGAATCCGTCAGCCCCATTCAATAAGGAAGGAGTTTCGGGCTATTACTTGTACCACCGCTAGTCTACCTATATTGGAAAGGAAAACTTTATCAACCATCTTTTCCCGTCTGCGGGAAAGTTGAACGTCCGGCACGGGGAACTCGATATAATGGAGGTAACCTGGGACTGACAACGGAGGCCGGGGGTTGATCGACTCTTACAACTTTGTTAGTTTTCAATATGGGGACTGGTTGGTTGGGTAGGGAAAAAATCCTCTTCAGAGGTTGAGGATAACAGGATTCTGCGTCCAAAGGATAATCCGTTTTCGCTTCCTGGTGTTCCGTGGGGTTGCAAAGAACATTTTTGTACTTACCTCCCCACCAATGTATAGGTGGAAGGTGAAAAGAATCACTTTGCCACAATGATCTTGTGTTGTTCAACTCCATCACAAAACAAAGCTCCTTTCCAATGTTGTTTACATATTTCAAATGAGGTAGAAAACGAACAATCCACAGTCGTCCTCACAATATGGGTACAACGATATTAGGAGTACATTCGTGGAGTGACACCGGAATGAACGAGGAATACTAGAGGTCTGTAAAGTCAATAGTCAAGTAGATATGGTTTATCAGATCTGTCATAAAGTTGGCACATGTTATTTAGTGTTATGTCAAAACTTATCACGCTATGACGTGTTGTAGTGATCTTTCTGTCACAATACTTCATTATACTGACAGATTTTCAATAGGCTCACACATTGTTACTTGATTGTACCTAATCACACAAGTTTCAGTTTAATTAAAACTCAATTGATGGGAATCCTGTGACGCTTTCCTTACAAGAGAGTAG
Organism: Lygus lineolaris; assembly: GCA_030264115.1. Taxonomy (NCBI): domain Eukaryota; kingdom Metazoa; phylum Arthropoda; class Insecta; order Hemiptera; family Miridae; genus Lygus; species Lygus lineolaris. The sequence goes on from JAEMON010000002.1 coordinate 22,152,892, forward strand.
GACGAAGAGAAAAGAAACTCGATCGTCCTCTCCCTACGTTGTTATAATAATTCTACAAATTACTGAAAACACTATACGAATCACAAATTTACTCTGCGTATAGCAAGCCAACCTAAAACTGTCATCTCAACTCTTTCCTTACAGGATGAAGAGAAAAGAAACTCGATCGTCCTCTCCCTCTTTGTTATAATAAATTCTACGAATTACTGAAAACACTGTAAGAATCACAAATTTACTCTGCGTATAGCAAACAAACCTAAAAATGTCATGTACGAGTACTCAATAAAAATCTAATTATACCTATCTTTATATAAAGAGAGTCAAAATAGTTCCCAAGATTCTTATGTTCATGTACTAGTAAATATAAAATGATTGAATAAACCATGGGAATTGAAGGAGAGGATTGAAAGAAGAGGGGAGAAGACACTCTTCAGATTATACCAGAATCACTGAGTTCGCTCATGCTATGGAATACATTGTGGAGATTTCTTAGGACTTTTTCATCCAATCGACCCGATGAAAGACTGTGGCAGAGCCTGAACTAGAGGGTATCAATTTGATTTGAATCAATTCAAGGGCCATTTTATGCTACATCACGAACCATCAGAAAACGAAAGAAATTTGGGATTATCTGGAATAACGATAATTTTAATTGTGGGTTTAATAAGTGCTCAGGTGATCTGGTCTTTTTTCTGACCCATTGTGCCTTTTTCCATTTACATTATGATGCAGACTGGGAAAGTAACATGGTAATTCATTAATCAAATCATTGTAGTTATATTATATATAGAACATTACTGTGATGTTACTGCATGTATAAATTTATTGATGGTGATAAAAATAACTACGATTCCAAGTATAAGAGCCGAGAACACAATTTTTAGCTTCAAATGAGATCTCGCGGGGAATTTTAGGACTAACCGTTCGCTTCCTGTAAGGACTTGAGGGGTGGACGGAAAAAAGAACAGAAACACGAGTGTGAATCGCGAATCTTCCCGAGTTGGCCAAATCCCTTTCCAAAGATCAGCTGATCAAATGCAACTTTTTCTGAAGCTCATGGTTTACTTTCATAAGCTTCCTTAGTTACTGAATTTCGTTATGAATAAATCTCTCAACTCTCGGATAATAATTACAAGTAGGTAGGTACTCATTGTCCCCTTGCAATTATTTTTGAATGATGAAAAAATGCATTTCGAGTTCAAGTAGGTACCTAGGAGCCTCACAAATTGATTCATTTTCCTATTTTTCGTTCTCCAAAGCAGGCATGAGATTCGAACGACACGGTGAGAAATTCAGCGTGAACCTCCACAGTTCAGAAGTAACTTTGGGATTATACGCCCTCCACTCCCCAAGTTAAATTCGATGGTAAATATTTTATCAACGCCCCAAAACGCTAAATGAATTTCACTCGTTTTGAAACTGGTTGCGAGGAAGTGAGTTTTATAATAGGCAAAGAGAAAATTGAGTTTGTAAACTTTGCGATGGCGATGTGGTACTTTACTGGTACTTTACCAGTAGGTATATAAGCAGCTAATACGGAAATTGTAAGATTTTGACGACCCGAAAACCCATCTGGTCGCATCCCATCATTTTCAAGTTTTCGTTGTTAAGAGATCCTTTCCTTGTTAATTATCTTCAGCAGGAAAAATATGTAGGTACTTATTTATATAAAAATAAGTTTATCGGGTGTTTCTTTTTGTACATGTATTGGGAATACAAAGCTAGCATTAATACGGCGTCTAGCAAATATTGTTAGTCCAAATGTTGAAATTGGGGATATGAGGATGATTAATGAGAATACGACACTGCAATATACAAAGCAGGTGCTTTTCAACTGGTGGTCATGCTTTTGAAACTAAATCTCATGATGATGCGAATAGCCCCAAACACCTACAAACATAAAACCCTTGAACCGAAATGACGAAAAAGTAGGTCACCTCATATATTCAAGATGATTATCTTCATGATTTGAAGATGATTCCTAATTTTGATTTTTTCACTCATTCAGTTCATTCATTAAAGTCATTAATTATCTCTTCATCCATCACCTTTTCATAATTATTTCATCTGTTCACTTTTTTTTTTTTTTTCTTTCTTTAGTAGCCTCAAATGTTTTATACCTTTTGCTGTCTCATCTATCTCATTTAAATTATATATCACTTACCAGCTTAATACTTAGAAGAGTATCTATTCATTTTTATGTTTTTTTTAAATCGTGATTTGTTCCGCTATTGTTTTTTTTTCTGAATCATCTGTTTAATGGGCTTGCCCGTGTTGGATTAATAAATAAATAAATAAATAAATAAATAATGAAAGAAGAGGACAAGATTATCGTCCTATAGCCTAAAATCTGGCCAGGAACCTTGCCATTCTTTTATAAAACAACATGGAAATCGATGTAGCCGTTTGAGCGTGAACGGAACCCAAACAAACGTATACGTACACTTGACTATAGTTTTTATTACCAGGGGCCAAATTTCGAGATGTACCTATTATATGTTCTTGTGCTTCTTCACATTCATGTAACAGTAATCGTTCAATAAATACACTGGTTACTTGGTTATGGGTAGCCATTGTGGGTATGATCTGTGGGTTGAGGGTGGTAGTACACTCGGCTTGCTTCAAATAAGTAGATTCATTGTTCAGTCCTCCTTATCCGACATGTTTCGCAACAATTTTGTTGCTTCATCAGGAATTTCAATAATCTGCGTGTCGGTGCGGGCCTGTCCACCTGGTCATTAATCGAACTTTAGGTAGGTGGATACCTTAGGTATAGGGTATGATTCCATCCTCTTCGGAAGATGGGGAGTAGGATTTGACATGTTTGAAAATGATAAAATTGCAAGAGCTAGTTTCACTTCAAAACTAAACCTGGGATGGATACAGATAGCCCACAGTTTATACACTGGTCACTTGGGCCGCGTTATGCAAATACCTCTTAAGAGACAAAATTTCCAAAATCGAGATTTTGGTATCGTTAGATTCGTCTTGCCGAGTAGAATCTATTTCTTTGGGTTTTAGCGCCCTCTTTTTGTTATAAAATGAAGTATTTCCTAATATACTAAGCGACATTCATTAAAAAATGCATTTTGAATTTCGCAATATTACCTACTAAGCGCCACACCATGAGAAAAGTTATGCAATTACCAAACAAACGACACATGAATTGGTGGTTAGTTGGGATTTACGTATCTATTTACAGTCAAAATGACTATATACGCATTATGAGGGAGTGCAGGAACCCGTTGATCGTTGTTGGCATGAAGAAGGAAGACTTTTTGAGCAGAAATACCCTCGAGAGAAATATTACAAACAGGATAAAAGATGTAAATCGTAGTTCAGTGAGCTGGCGCAAACTCAGGAGATCGAAATAAACAAAGATATCCCATCCAGTTCATTGTATTCAGAAAGTCCTTCGATGAGCCAGGACAGGAAGTAAATATCAAAAAAGGGGTTTCAAAAACCCACTCCTCCATCATCAATATATTGGACTCTCCACTAGACCCATTATGGCTAAATGGGAAATGCGTGTCACAACCAAAGTTGAATGACTTGCAGAGCATGCTGTGTCTCATTCCCAAAGTTGACCATCCATTTTATACAACTTTGATATCCGGAGAAGATATAGAGGACGATATAGATGGGCTCAATGGGCGGCTGGATTTCGAAATAGAAGACGAGTCATGAAACGTTTATTGACCATAGTGTTTGGCTATATTTATCAACCATATCCTGACGAATTTGATACCCCACACATTTCTTTTTAATATCTCCAGTGTTCATATTTTGTTATAAATAAGTGTTTGTATTACAATAAATTATTTATTTATTTAAAATGGGAAATGTATTAAGTAGGTACCTATTTAAAAAAAAATTATATTCGCAAGTGTTTATAGTTTTTTATTCTTTAGCTATTATCTAATAAGACATTCAAAAAGAACTTAGTCGTCTTGGTTTTTCATGATTTAGTTGAATATAGATATGCAATAACCTAATAAGTGACAAATTGGCGGTTGTTTGGCTTTTGCGTAACTAGCTTTTAGCACTTTTCGGTTTTGCAAAGAGCTATTAGCGACAAAACTGCTAGATCGGCTGGTTTTTTTGGCATTTTTTTGTTTGTACGCCATCAGCACACCAAAGTTTACGTTACTACGAAGTTATGGTAAAATCGGCCGAAAACAAAACGCTCTCCAGACGTAGCAGTCGGTATAAATCTTTTTTCGCGATTTCCCAAAAAAAGCTTTGCTGTATCTTAGGAGTTAGGAGGTATTTGCATAACGCGGTTGTTACTGATTTCATCCCACTTATAATTATATGAATATGAAAGTATATTAACCTTAAGGAATTTGAATTTTATGACTGAGTGGGAGTAGAATCCCAAGCATTCAACTTTAACTGGAAGCGAAATGAATGCTCTGCTGAGATTTATTTCAAATGTCAACACCGGCGTAGGTGGCAAAGTGACATTAGCTGACGAGAAATGTGCCATCCACCTAACCTCATCACCTAACAAGTTTGCAAAACGCCCTGAGACGAGGATGAATTGAATGAGATTTATTCTGGAACTGAGCATTCACGAGAAACAACAATTTTTTTCCCCATCAACTGTAAATAGTATTACGCAAGTACTTTTTTTCGTGAAATATCATGAATTACTGAGATGGAATAAATACTCACAGATTGCACCTGGACAATTACAGGATGTACAAAGATTGAAACGAAAGGCCTTTAGTTTTTCACACTCACGACCACTGAGACAGACTATCCACGATTGATGGAGCTGATCCACACAGGCGAGGTGGTACCCAAAGTCAGTCCTTCCACTAAGGAAACCCTGGTACTTTAATTGGACAATTGGAGGAGAATATTTTTCTTGGAAACTAGTGGTAAGTATATACCTACCCCAGAGCAGCTGAATTTTCGGGATATATTGTTTGAGGTGCCGGTTAAGTCTCACAGTAAAGCATTATAATGTAACAAGATCACGTACTGCAAGATTCTATGCTTATTGAAGGTGTCCAGTAACTTACCCTTCGATATAGCCGAAGCGTTCTGCTTCGAATGTTTCCGAAATTCACATTAAACATAGTGAATTGCCAAAATGCTCTCCACATTCGCAACCAGCTCCACCGATCTCTTCAGGAGGAAAAACCTCAAAGAAGCGTCTGTGCACGCTATAATGAATTAGTAACAAGAACATTTTGATTTCTCGTCGTAACAATATTATATGAAATTGCAACTCGTGTTGCTAAATTTCCATAGGAAAAGTTATTATACTGACATTTTTACAGTACAGATATCATATTTTTATTGAAGATTGCAAGGAGGACAGTTCGAAAGGTACACAACAAATTAATATTATTACTGGTTCACTCAACGACCCAGAACTAAAGGATTTTATTTCTTCACGGGGGAATTTATTTATTTGATGCTACTCTTTCCTTACGTGATCCTCACGAACTCAACTTCTTCTTGATCAAAACTCAGACATTAGTGAAGATGCGTTCGCTAAGATGGTAATAAGTATTTACCATCATAATATATTTGCACCATTGTGATGAGGTTGGGACACAGAAGACATCAGCAGACGGCCTTTCAGAGCAGGGCGTACATGAGTATAACGAGGTTTTACAACTCAACACGCGAGCAGTAGCGAGGTATAGTTGCGGAAAAGTTGGATCCGCAGTAGCAATCTCCGTACCACCGGGGAGGGCGAAGTTAATGCGGCCAAGGTTCCTTGTTCGCCGTATCCGTACGCGGGCGCTGTAACGGCCGGATGCAGCTCATGAGGTTCACCGCAGGGATAAGTGACAGCTCTAGAGGGAGTTAATTAACCCTAACCCGGCAGGTAACTTCCAAGGCAGGCAGGTGATAATGCTTCGGGGAGATACTTCGTACATAATATTTGAGGGAGCATTCTCTGAGTTACCACGCACTTCGCTATTCAAGCAATCACAATAAACGTAACATCTACAACAACAATGCGATAACCAAGGCGAATTGAGAAAAACTAATGTACTAACATCTTAGCTCTAATTTACCTTTCCATCTGGACTGCAGACCTTGATGCCACTCAGTGATATAACAATCAGTACTGGCTTCGGTCGCCCATTCGTCTGAAAAGGAAGGAAATATAGATATTATGTACTCTATTATGACTACTTGACAGTTCACATAACTACAATACCTAACAATAAACCACGAACAAAGAAGAATAATAAGCTACGACAGAACACAAAAGAAAATATTTTAAAATAAACTCTTAATTCGCTTTATCGAATAGCTAAAAGAGAAGCTAAAAATAAGCTTCAGGATTCGAACTGAGGAACTATAGCTGCCCAGGTCCGAATCTCCAACACTTCTGTAGACGGTTCAATGCTCTGTACACATTTAAAAGGTGAAATTCGATCAGGTTAGCGAGGTTGAATAAGTGGATTTTGATGTAAACGCACATTTTTGTTCGCGTTTGACAGGAATGGTTCAAATTAGTCTGTATCGAACGCACTCGCGAATTATCGTGTGCTTGAAAAAAAAAATAGTGGAAAAATACTTAATTGGTAATAAAATGTTGACAATATTTAAATAAACCGTTCCCTAAACGTGAGAAATAACCGCTCGTTGACATAGTGTTGTAAATGTGCGGTGATTGGCTATGAACTGCTGGTTAGGGATGATGATATTTAAATTAGTTACCTACGGTAGGTGCCTTAGATACGATACCTATTTACTAGATAATTTTTCTTCCAATTTCGGTTCCTTTTTTTCAGTACCCAATAATGAACCATGAATGTTTCAGGTCACGAAAAAACTCCGAAACTATTGTATCTATCCGATTTTTATTACCCTTTAGAATCATCCCGATCGAATTCGTGCACACATTAAATATCATGTTGCCAAAGGCTTCGATACTATTCGACCGATTTTGATGAAATTCCCAGTGCTATACGGTCCTCCTATGAATTTAAAAGCCGTCATACATAAAATAGCGTCAGCAGCGATTTTCAAACATCTCTCAAAAATGAATTAGGAAAGTCATATTATAAGTAGGTATAATCTCGATTTTACGGTATTCTCGCTCATCCCGACTATTAGGTACAATTTCCTCGCTCATCCCTATAGGTACAATTTCAGAAATGAATAAATGTAGGAAGGATTTTGTTGGTCCTGTAGTGCAATTATAAACCAAGGTTTGATCGTTATATATACGAGTTTTGACTCGGGTGACATCGCTAACGACGAAATAACCGCTAATGAGAAGAAAGAGCTTCGCAATACTGTCGGCTTACAATATTCAAGCGGTCCACAAACAATGCGAAAATTAAGGTTTCATAAAGCTTTCAAGGTAAAAGCTAGAATGGAGATGAATAATCGCATCTAAAACTGGGAAGATAAATGAAGCCACAATATAAAGGAGACGGTGAATAAGTAGTAAAAGAGAAAATGACCTAGTTCGAGAGTAAAGTTTTGACGACGAGAGATAAAGAAATTTTAATGGATGGCCTTTGATTTTGAGAGATCCTTTCGAAGTTCCTTTCCACAAGAGGGTGGAGGTAGGAATGATTGTTTTCCTTTGATAGATACCTGAAATTCAGAGGTAGACGAGGAGAGATTCCTTTTATTTCGGGGTTTTGACGAGGATTTCAGTCTTGTAACGGGGCCTTGACGGGGCGATCGTTATCTGGATGAGTTCACGCGAGACGATCACGTCATCCAGGGTCTCGGTCGATGGAGATTGAGACGTTTCATGATGAAGTATGGCGGGGGTGATGGAGATGTAATAAGTTATCTATGCGGTGATAAAAGGAAAGGAATGTCTTCTTCGTGGATAATTCGTTTGGTTACACGGAGAAGGGATGCTTAGGGGTTAGCATGCGAATAATGAATGGGGAGGGGACGGGATGATAATACTTCAGATGAATGGTTACCAAACCGAATATAGCGTGGAGCCTAATGGAGGTAGAATAGCCTAAAAAACGCACCCAAAATTACTGCAGAAACATTCTAAATCATGACGATGAGGCGTAGTGTGTTTGTGTTTCGTGGTACTTCATAAAGAAACAAAGTCCTACTTTACCACAGGCACCAAAGAATCAGTAGACATTTGAGTCTTATCTTATGGAATCCCTCAAGCTTGGAGACGAACATACCTAATGAAATGGACAATTATGTTTTATAGATAAAACTTCCAGTCCTAAAGTATGACTTTGTGAACGGAGTTTAAGTTACAGTACTAATCACTTCTAGATCAATCTCGCAATACTACAATAATTTTTCTCTCGATTGATGTTGGGTGCCAGTCTATTGACAATCATCGGCGATTCTTGTTTGTTGAGTAATAGAACTAGAACGGGGAAGAATTTTTTCTCAACTCTCTTAGTGGTGAAGTGGTAGCGAGTCAGACTTTCATGAGAGAAGTCTAGGGTTCGAGTCCTCTCTTCACAATATTCTCCACTTTTTGGACATTTTGGGTTTGAGTGTATTGGGCGGGTGAGGTAAATGTTTTGTTCAATTTTTAAGTCATACATTCATTAAAGAACAGAGTTTCAAATAACGTCGAAACAGGGGATTCCAGCACCGTACTGCACTTTAGCCTAGTGTGCGATAACCTTTATAGTAGCTAAGTACCTACTTCTTAGTTGTTCTGCGAGACAAAGACTCACTTCTCATCAGTAATATTAGGCGGTTCAACTGAATATTTAGAGATTTTGATCTTTTTTTAGATATTCATATTCAGCCTTCGAGAATGTCTAAAATGTCTGGCCTTCGAACTCTACATTCTTTCTGACATTCTTGACATTTTGAGACTAATTCAGATTTTTTTATATTATTTCCAAGGTAAGATCTCTTTTGGAGTGAAACGAACATAAAGGAGACGTAGTAGTAGAACAAAGAGTCTTAAACCTTGGAAAACCCGAATCTTATCCACATCAAACCTGTTTGAAGTAGGTATTACAACGAAGTCAACACAAAGAAGTGAACTGTATAAGGATAATGGGTAATCCACATCAGTAGTACTCAGGAGAAAACCTCTGTAACTGTAATAAATCAATGAGATGATCTCAAACTGAACCCGAGGGAACATTAAAAACAGAGAGAAAGAGAGAAAAAAATGTGGGCCCTCGAAACTCTCTCCCCGTCATTTTGGAAAGAAGTTAATCCAGACAAATTGCGATAGTAGTGTTACAACATCAATTAGAAGAACTGTAATTAAAAAATACGGCTCTGGGACTTGGCGGGGCGCGAAGGATTAAGTATTAATTCCGTCTAATGACTGTAGCCAGGTATTACGGCAAGAAAGGGGTAGGTCATTTCGGGCGTATTCGAGTTTTCTTTAAAAAGATGTGATAGCACTGTAATTTATTTTCGAAACTACGTATGCACTTCTCAATTGTTTCATGTCAAGAAAATCGATGAATAGGAAATATAATGAATTATTGCAAGATGCCGTGGATATAAACTACGTTGGTAGGTTCTCATGCAGCACGTCATACTTTGGACTAAAATGTTCAGATGCGATACATACCTATAATAACCAACAAAAGGTCGCACCCTAACCCTTCAGTGGCTTCCGCTGATCCAGACATCGATAGCGGATCATGTCAAAAACTTTGAAAGTTGAGATTTTTAACATATCCTTCCATCCATTTTTCGTCTACAAAAGGAGAAGCTGAGCACTATAGTGGCCGCCACCAAACGCCACTTTGAAAGGCTTGAAAAACGAATTCCTAACATTGGTTTCAAAAACAGACGCCATGATGCAGCCAATGGGATCGCCTGAATCCAGCTAATTATGGATCACGTATCACGTGACTGACCAATGTTAAACAACAAGTCAATAAAAATTTTTGTGTGATATCAAAAGTCTGCTGTTACATGAGCAGTATAGCTTTCTCACTTTCAATTCATAGGCAATCGTCTGCGACTCAACCTCCAACTAGGTACCCTCTGAATTTGAGCAATATCGGTCCATTTTTTCCCGAAACCATAGGGAAAGAAGAAACCATTAAGTATCATTTGGTGAATACCTAATTTCTTAGTTTTGCCTAGGACATCAAATCTCCGGTTCGCGCCATTACTGAGCAAACGCCATGAAATTCGCAGGTAATAATCTCGAGACCAAAAAAATTCAAAATTTGCTAAATCGCACAGAACTTTCATAATGATTACGAGTACATTAATTTATTTTTAACTGCACTGAAGCTCCTTGCTTGTTGTTTTAACGAATTTTCGAACAAAATGAAGCTATTGCAATGCCTTCAAAATTTTATTGTGTTGATGGGTTGGAGGTACCATTTTCCGTTCAGGAAACACAATCTTGGCGTCTTCAGTTTATTAGTAGTTTCTTTGATACATATGTTTCGGTTGACTCAGCCACTTTCTTCAGCCTTAAAATTAAGATTAAACCACATCAATAGGTGAGGTGTTCTAAAGTCAAATAAGTTAATAAATAAGCATGGTAAAAATATATGAATGTGAATGTGAAAATTTCACATTCATACACACAATGTGAATTTTTTTTTCACATTCACATTTATATAGGTATTTGTACCATGCTTATTTAATAACTTATTTGAATTTAGAACACCTCACCTATTGATGTGGTTTAATCTTAATTTTAAAACTGAAGAAAGTTGCTGAGTCCACCGAAACATATGTTCAAAATGTTAGTAATGCAGATATGCATATGTATGGAAAAATGATCTGTTTTCATGGAAATCCTTCTCAGACCCTTCTCAAACGATTCCTGAAATGTAACACATTTTCATATATATTATATATATGTATGTGTGTGTGTCTGTGTCACTCCAGACGGTTTCTGACCCCGGAATCTAGATTAAAAATCCAAACAAAATTTAAAATGTCAATAATATCAAAAGAAAGGATGTAGTCGTGGGGCAGAATTTGTGGAGTACTCCAAGTGGTCAAATTTTGAAATTTAGAGTAAAAAATCGTTAAAAAAAACAAACTTGTTTTTGATGTAAGTTACCATCTTATCATAGGAACCAGCGTGGAATTTCCTATAAAAAATCACCCACCCAATTGGTTAACTTTATTATTTGAAAACTCGCTCTTCAACTCATGCTGCATGAATGGAACTTTTCTTGTGCGCCAAAATCAAAATTTCCTCTTGCATTTTGCGTTGGACCAAACGAAACCGTCCGCCAGTCTGTCCACATTTACTTGCCGTAGCCATAATCTTCCACAAGTTTGATCCGATTTCAATCAAATTTTCAGGAATTGTGTGGGCTTAGCGCTAGATGGTCCCCTATCAGTTTCATCGTGATCGAGTCAACGGTAGCCTCTGCACAGGCGCCAACGAGATTTTCCTCTTACGGTCATCACTCCATCAATTTTGAACGGATTTTTTCAGATTTTCAGAGATGATGCGGGTAAGGTCCCTTGACTTCCCATACGACATTCATCATGATTGAATTTGAGCTTTTAATTGGATTTTTTAAATTTATTTATTTATTTTTTGTTTTGGTTGCCCATCATTCTATCGTCATGAGCAAGGCGAACCGGTCATTTCTAGTTTTCTGAAAATTTAATGGTGACATACAGTGAAGGCCACGAGGAAGCTTCTGTGCCATGTCCTTGGCAGTGTATTTTTACCTGATTTTACAACAGCTATATAGTCTCAAACTCGATTTTCAATGTTTTTATCGAGTTTTGACTCGTGACATCTTTGAATAACGGGGGGCTGAAACTAATGCTAGTGAGATATAAAAATATCAGTTTTCGTTGGAAATAATTCATCTGCGGTTCTTTGATGGCAGTAAGTATTCGAACATCTCCTAGATATTGGACAAATTGGGACTCTTCCCAAGTATTCAAGGACCCAGACTATGATTCAAGAAGTGCCCAAGGAGCATTGTTAAACAAACTTTCCGATCGTCCAGTTTCCTCCCTGCCTAATTAGAACTGTTACGAGGCAGGCCGTGACGTGTGGAACAGCAAGGTCCCCCATAGAATGTCGACCAAGCGCGAAAAATCGGCTCCTTGATGAATATTAATGAATACGGAATCTTCGAACAAAAGGTTGCCCATCCGAGGGATGAAACTTTAATAGAGAAAACGAGGCTCAAATCCCAAGTTATGAGCGAAACCTCGCGTGAAATATTGTGATGGTTTAGCGCTGAGGTCCCGAGCGCTGAGCTTTTGTTTGGCCTGGGGTTCATTTCTTAAACGTAAAACGGCCGCTAATGGGATTATGAGGGGTGAAAAGGGGGGATTCTGTAGGGGAAATGGGAGACAATTTGGGGCGGTGGGGTGGGGAAGGGATTCCAAGGGGTAAATCCTGTTGAAGGGTTAAATCCTCCACAACAAGTTCCGATGGAACAATCAACCCCGTTTCCCCACTTCTTGGTTGAACGCGCTCAATCACTCGAAGGGCGATCGAGCAACCACAAAATTCTGCCCTCTTGAACAGACGCTAATCCGATAGAAATCTTGTTCGGAGGGACTGATAAATAAGGAGCTTGCCGGAAATACAAGCTACAAGGATACAATTTGAATGGAATGGGCAACTTTCGAGGATCTGAGTCTCGAATTCTGGACTACTATACCAATAAAGAAACCAATGTACGATACCTACTAAAATGCGTTATGGTAAATCTAAAAATGTAGTTGATTCTTATCACTTTCAAGTTACCTACCTGCAATGGAATCCTATTACACAATGGTTTCTTATTCTATATTCCTTCCATATTTTATCGTATATTTATTCGTGATCGAATCGTAATAGTTGTTTTTCGCGTTTCAGAGCTATCTGAACAATTTTAGTCACGTTTCTGTCTGTCGGTGGGACTGCATGTCTTAGTCAACTCCATGGCTAAACTATAGGAAATTATGGTCCAATCTGGGTGAAAGTATCAGGGATTGTGCGGGTAACCCATTAGACGGCCTCCTATTAATTTAATCTCAGTAGGATCTCTAGTAGCGTGTGAGCTTGCAAAAGGCGAATTTCCTGAAGAATCTGATTCTCGATTCCTAATGGACAAGTTTTCCTGAAATTCAGAATGTAGTCTGGGAATTAATGGCTACTGCATAATGCCCGAAATTGGAATTCGTTGTCATAGGTATAAATTAATGTTCACAAACTGTACAGATCTGTTCAACGAACTCAAATATAACTCCAGAACTATTCTACCAATTTAGGTGGACCTTTTCACGACCTGATTCCATGTACGTCCGTTACAAAAGTGAGGAAGCTATACTTACCATCCAACATGGAAGACGTTTTTCACCCATTAAGTTAGTTTCTCCCAAATAAAATGCGGGCATATGCTACCCATCATGGTTCATTCTTATACACGTAGAAACCAAACTATGGAATCGGAATTATTTTAAAAAATTTTGTAGGGGCTGCATTCGTGGTCGAACGTACCCAAATAACTCTTCCTTGCTTCCTCTAACATAAATTCAAACTTCTTCAAATTCAAACTCCTCCTAACTCCTCTCAACCCCGCCTAACTTCTTTCTTCTTTCGTTTTATCTCAGTTTCTCCTAAGTCTTCCTCTGTAGTTTTACTAGATCGAGAACGTGGGAGAAGCTCGTAGTTGAGCATTCGATCACCAGAGTGCGAGGTATCCCTAGATGTCAAACCGAGTGTGTTCTGTACAATTGTGTGGCCTTATACGAGTACATTTGTCCAAAACGTGAAGAATGTTATGGATGGGATGTCGATCAGAAAAACGTTGCAAATTATTACACACTGTTTATTATTTTCTTTATAGAGAAGCCCATCTACAAAGATCATATTGACATAAGATCATTGACT
>JAEMON010000002.1:22170747-22181538 GCA_030264115.1 Lygus lineolaris
ATCATTTCTCTCTCTCTTCTCTTCTTCCCTCAGAGTTTAGACGACATCTTTTCCGATAGCTTCTCATTGAAAATCTGAAACTCCTGGAAACACCTTACAGTGATCCTTGAGAACAGTAAAGAGACGTGGGATGAGCCCTTCTTCACGTGATATCAGGTGACACGCTAAACCAACAACTGCTCTGTTTCCTTTGTATTCCCCGATCACGACAGCCCTTTCATGAAAAAGGCGGATTCAATTTGTTTCTTTAATAGAAATCTCAGTTCGTTTGTTCGCAGACGTCTCCGTAGGTTTCCTTCTCGTGATAGAACGAATTAAAGATCCCATCAACTCGTCCTTCTACAGTAAAATATGTCCTGAGTTACTCTCTCGACGGCCTGATGATGATGTCCCAACATCGAAAGCGCTCACCACCTGTACTCGTAACGCGTACGGCAAAATGAATACGGACAGATTTTTTCTTAATTCGATTTTCGGATTCTGAAACGGATTTTGAAACATAAAACATCAAAATTTGGGGGGGTGGAACAAAATTTTTCGTGCTCAATTCCAAAGATTCATCGTTGGAAACGGTACCTAAATTGGATCTCAATCCCCCCCATGGACCCGAAGTCCGTATATACATTCAGTTCGGCAACCCCATTTTCTCAAGGTAAAAACTTCGTCCTGTACATTATTGCATTCGAAAATGGAGTTCTATCGAAACTTTCCATCAATGGAGCCCGCCAAGTAAGAAAACCCTCGCTTTTGAAGAGAAGGCAATTTAGCCGAGAAAGGAAAATGTTTCCAGAAACTGAAATAGGAGCGAAACACCGAAATGATTAAAGCCGGACGGTGAAAACTATGGAAAATACTGCCCACGAGCAAAAGATTGAAGGAACAAAAAAATCTCTGGGTTTCTGAACAGGAGATTAAAGCGGGGCTCGGACAGTGGGCATTGTTGATAACAATAGCGGCTGTTAGGGAGGAACAATATTCACGGTCCTCCAGGGCAGGTTCAGGGAGCATTGTTGAGATGTAATCCCGGTCAAGAGGAGCCCTTGATGGAGTAGCCCAGGAAGAAGGTCCGGCGTGGGTTGGAAAGGGATTGGCGAGGGGGGATTCGGGTGAAAAAGTAGAGGGAAGTTGGAAAAATCCAGAGTCGAGATGATGAGAGAAAGAAAGGAAAGGAAGAAAATGAGACAAGAGGAAACCAAATTAATATCTGGCATGACGTCATCGTAGGTATTGCAATTGACGGTCAAGCAAAAATATGTAGTTCGTTCCCTAGATTGGATCCAGGATTGGATTGGTGGTTGAGGAGGGGGGGATACGATGCTGGTCTTCGGCTGTTTTCGTCCGCAATAAATTATAATTTAGGTACAGCCAGGAATCGTTGGCATCATACGAAACGGATGGTTCACTAGAAATCGGTTGATCATCTTCAGAAGAGGACAATCAATTCTGGATTTTTCAGGTAGGTACCTACTAGTAATAAGGCAATTATGTGATGGCCATACTATAAACATCTCAGGTCGAAAAAGTAGAAACTTGACCTACAAAGAGAATGAACCGACTTGCCAATAGTGTGAACCTGACTCATAAATTGTTTCCACGTGTGAAATAACAGGCACTTGTGTAGGAGGTGAAGCCACATATTCGAAGAATTCATTATAAAGAAGAAAAGACAACATGTCAACTCATAGGACCTTCTCTTCTAGGTGTCACACTCACTTCTAAAGATGGGAATCCAGTTCGACTTAAACCGTTGTCATATATGCGATAACTTGTACAATTGATGTATAGTTTTTGTCTATTTTCTTGGTTGAATCCCAACTAATTATAGCTATGTGTTCCCCGAAATATTTAACTTCACTGAATTCCTCCAAATGAGTTTTCTATACATTATTGCTGGAGTTCTTACAAGAAATTACATAATTCCGCATTCCATCCCAGTGGTTACGGAGCTGTTAAAAGGAACATGTTATAAGGAACATGTTCTAACACTTGCCAGGAACCGGTCAGAAACACGACAACTTAAGGTGAATCAAAATCCCGTGAAGGATACTGGGAACACTATAGTGAATCGCCTTTTCGAACTTCGCAGTAGTTACAGGGCAGGAGCAATATTAGAAAGAAAGATAGGAATGGGGGGAAGAAGAAGAAGGGAAAAAACCAGGAGTCAATTATACATAAATTTTTGATTGGTACATTCATTGGGATTTAGACATTTGTTGTGAATGAAGTAATTTGTTAATGTGGTAAACAAAATATACTACCAGCCTGTTACCCATGCGTTGCATGTTCCTACACGTCGACCCCCCTCACTTACCTCCCGGTTGGTTGTCCAGATCCCAAACGCTCGCTTCGCTCACGCGACAGTGAGAAAGCCCTTAGGTAGGATTTTCTTTTATCAAAACCTTGTCCTGACATTGACGAACACAACAAAAAAAGAATTCTTTAATTTGGTGCATTCATTCTCAAGTTATGGAGTGACCAAGGGAAATAGGGATTCATTTTTATATATTAAGATTTTGAAAATAAATTTATTGGAAAACTGAAAGCGGTTCATGATCATATTTCTGAACCCTCCTCAGAAATTGGTCAGAACACGAAAACAAATCAATCACATCATTCCCATGTGCTGCCAAAATCCCAGGGCCACTGGACTGAATTGTGAAGTGAGCCCTGATGTGAATATCAAGATAATACTATAAAAAGTACCAATAACTCCCAATGAGAAGAAGGCATCACTGATTAGGCTTGGGTGATGTATCATGTATCATGTTATGTGTGATCTATCACATAGGTACTGACAGAGTTAAACATAACGAGCAAGAAGAGACAAAGAACTTGAAATCTACCATGGCTCGTGTAGTACCTAGGTTGGTAAATGTTTAAATGAGATGAGAGACTCGACCCATTGTATCGTAGGCTGGATATTATATCGGGCGACATCCAGGATTCTGTGCCGCAGCAATAATATTTTGTGTTTCGAAAACCCGACAAAGGCTCGGTTAACCAGCTCAGGAACTCGAGAATATTTCCTATCACGACACAAACCAACCCTATCGAACGGCGGAGAAAGGCCTGCCTCCCCGGGCTTGTTAGATCCTTTTAATACCACCGGGAGCTCCTAGCCGCGCCTTTAATCATCGGCCGCCCCCTCTCATGTGGGCCAGTTCCCCGGTAAATCCGCACCTCCCTCGCCAGCTCTATACCCTCAGGGGTCTTCCCATTGTTTGGGAAGCCTCGAGGAAATCAGCCCCTGGAGGCTTCAGGAGTTGGCTCAAAGAAAGAACCACCTAATCAGCGATGCCTCTGATCAATTCGGCCCTTCCGAAGGGAGTAGAACCGAACTCCTTCACAATACTCTTGTAGGTCCTTGTCTCGAGTTGTGTTCTACTGCACCAATAAAACCCTTTGAAGTGATTCAACACAATAGCAACACAGTTTTAATCAACTCATGTAGTTAGATATATTAGTTTGAAGAATAATACGGCCTAAAACTAGCTATTATGCCAGTGTAATAAAAAAAGGGACCTAACCCAGGGCATTCCCGAATCGTATTTCATGATAACCGGCATTATTGCAAAAATTACCTACGATTACTTCACGATCGGTTCAGACGTTCGAGCTCAACGCACGAACAGACAGAAATACAAACACACTGTTTCACTAAAATAGGTATGCAGTTTTTCTTTAGTATTTACCCTACAATCACTCTTCAGCTTCCCTGGCTGTGTCATTGGGCTACGGGTAGTGGTGGCCCCCCATTGATTCATGATGCTTACATGCTCCGACCCTTTTCCTACCCAATAACTGCACTCCGGTGTTCGAGCTGCCCTCCCCCTTTTCTGGGTCCATATTTTAAATTTTCCGCCGGGTGATTTACGTTCGACCTCCCCATACGAGGATGATTTATAAGGGGCTGGGCCGGAATCCAAGTTCGTCCTGGGATGAACCGCTCCAGGCTCCTACTAAGGGAAGTAACCCACCAGGATATCTCATACCTTAACTCGTGCACATAACAAACTCCTACCTGTAAATACTTCAACCTTATTCCCAAAATAGCAATCGTGAGTAATCTACATTTATGTACCTCATGAGGAACTGTTCCTCATCGAGGAACTGTTCCTCATCGAGGAACTGAATCGCCTTGTGGACTAGCGCGTTGCTCCTTTGAGGAAGGTAGAGCCCCGGCCAGTATAGCGACGAAAGATCCCTGCACGAGCCTATCTGGAAAGCGCAATCGCTCTGAACTATATACTGATTAGCTCTTGTAACGCCCAGCTGATCCAGAAGCCAATAATCATAGCGAAGTGAAGTATTGTGTCCCTCGTACCCGGGCATCATTTTCAATAAAGTGACTATCAAATACAACTGAGGTACGTAGGTACCTACGTGCAATTTAATAGAATAATATATGACGACGAAAAATATGATAATATGATAGGTACTCATAGAGACAGCGATTTAATCAGAAATAAGAAATACAGTTCTGAGAGACCCTAGAATCGAGGGACTGGGGTAGAGTACTGGGGAGAGTGGGGAGTCGTCGCCTGAGATAGGTATGTTCTGTAAATAACTGCGGGAAGCCAGTCTTAGTTGACTTGGTCATCTCTTACTTGGGCTCCATCGGCTTGGGCTCCACCGGTCATTGTCTGTGTGTATATTCGTCAGTTACCAACAGTTCTATTAGTTGGTTAGAAACGCCACAATTTACAGTACTATTCAGGCTCGGGAAATTAGAGTCTCGAACGAGGCCTTATGTTTTCGTTTTCTTACTTATTGGAAAAACCACTGTATTTATGTGGAAATGACCGATTTCCCTCTTTTCGACCATCCTGAACACGCATCCTAGAAAAAATTCAAAATTTCAACTCCTTGTGGTATTTGAGTAGGTATGTGTGTATTGATGTTTATGCGTGTGTTTTTGCGTATGTATTTCTGTGAGGCTCTATTACTACTCGAACCAATTTTCCAAACCACCTGAAATTTTGGTGGTAGTTCGAGGTAAGGCCCTTTTTGGGCCCATATGAATTTCGTAGCATTCGGATCAGTATACGAGACTGCGTATTTGTCAAAGTGGGAGACGCCGAGCCATGTAATCCAAGGATTACGCTAGACCAGAGATCCCTACCTGAAATGTTGTCGATAGATTCGTTAGATCCTCATAATCTGACGGATAACCAACCTGTTCGGAATTCATCAGACTTCTCTATAGGGTTGTAAGATAATTATTTCTCAATAATGTAGGTAGATACGATAATAATGTAGGTACTGGAGTAAGTTAGCATGCTGAGAATTTATAACTATTACCACTAAAATTATCGAATAAATTATTATCAAGACACTCTTGGTCCATTCAAATTCAATTAGTATAATCGATATGAAGTTCTCCTCTTTTCGATAATGAGTATGCAGACTTGTTTTTTCCCAATGAAGGGGAAAAAAGAGGGTTCTTCCTTTCAAACTTTATGAAGCTGTTAGGAAAATCTGCTCTGATGCCAAGCCGTGGTATAAGTGCGGACAAACGTCCGAACTTTGGAAGAACTGTCCTTCTTCAGCGGTGAAATGCCTCCCGCAGATCTCTGCCTCCCCAAACATCTTCCCAACTCCAAGTTGATTTTTCGGATTTCAAACTCTCTCTTACAACTCTCCATGCTCGACATCTTCTTAAGCATATGAAATTGAATCGCTAGCTGACAAGTTCTAGTCCTGCCATAGATAAGATTAATTGTTTTAAAAATCACTTTCTTGGTGAGTAATTTTATTTTAGGTACGGTCTTTAGTGATTGTTGGTCAACCAAAAATTAAAATGTTACCCATTGTAATGCTCCCAAATCAACAAATCATTTTGCGTTCTCTGAACAAAGTTGGCTCCGTAACTTTGGTGAGGGGTAGTCAACTTATTTTACCTGTTATAAATTATTCGTTCTTTAATACAAAATCAAAAGTTCTATCCTCTTTTAGCGAATATTTTAAGGAATGTAGGTATGCACGTCGAAAGAATGTAGGTATATTAAAGGAATGTAGGAATGTACGTCATTCTGCGTTGAAACATCCATCAAAATCGAAGAGATTTGTTCAGCACAGGCACCTAGCTATGCGTTCAAAACTAGTTGAGAGAGACATTTCCGAAAATATTCTCTATAGAAATCTGTTAAAGTATTCTGAATATAACTAGTCGATCAAGTAATTCTGGTAGGATTTCAAAGGTCCGAACCTTTAAAAATCTAAGTGGTTTCTTGGACATTCTCTCATTAGGTCATTCTGCGTAGGAACAGCCATCAAAATCGAAGAGATCCCCCCCCCCATGCCTGCCTGGGCGGGCCCCCCCTTTTACGGAACCTATATGACGTCACGCGCTCCTTTTCAACCCATTTTCTGGGGAAACCAACCGTAAATTCCAAGCTTGAAAGAAGAGAGAAAATTGGCACCAGGGTTTGTTTTGTGTGTTTTGTTTTAGACAAAAACATAATATGAGTTTCCGGGGATGCGGAATCCGAATCTGAGGTCAAGAACGATTATTTTCGACCCCTAATTGCCCTCCAATCATTGTCCAAATTCAACCCGTGTGAAACATTCCGGGATCACATTGTTACATACAGTGTAGATCTATCTCACGAATACGATGAATTTAAGGCAATGGAGAAAAATTATTGCAAACAGCTGCAACAAGAGATCGAATATTGGAACAATAACAGCACTCGTAGCGTGACGATTTCGCTAATACGCAAATTAGGTTTCTTTTATTCTCTCGTCGAGTGAAAAGTTAAATAGAGGATTAGGGACGCAGCGAAACTCTGGCCAGTGGGAATATCGGGAATCCGGTTGTATTCGCAAAACTGTTCGGCTTCTCCCATCGGTACAGTTCACAGACCGTGAACCGCGAGTTTGGGGGTCGTCGTGGGCGGCTGCGGACTGCATAAATAATAGGATACGGCCGGCGGCAAGAAAAAACGCCTTCATATAATCGATCATATAATTACCCTTGTTGAAAAGGGCTTCGAAATGGGAGATACTCGTCCCTTTTGAAAGCACTGTGGTAATTCAAATTAACTTGTATCCCTAGTAAGATATGTATTACAGTACCTGAAAGCTCCATCAAAATCGATTGAAATATTGTAAGAGAAATGAGCGTAACAAGGATTCACGAACACTCACAAACAGACAGACTTTACACACCTAACCAAATTATTTTTGGAAGGTCAAAAACGTAAAATGCGAGGAAACAGTAGTTTGTGTTCATAATGGTACATTTACTGTCGTATGAAAAGGGAG
The DNA here is from genome assembly GCA_030264115.1 of Lygus lineolaris. Classification (NCBI taxonomy): domain Eukaryota; kingdom Metazoa; phylum Arthropoda; class Insecta; order Hemiptera; family Miridae; genus Lygus; species Lygus lineolaris. The sequence goes on from JAEMON010000002.1 coordinate 22,178,014, forward strand.
GGGTGACGGTTTATACCATAGATCCACGCTAACAGCCTCCAACCTGGGTCAACTCCGTAAAAACATGTTCCATGCTAATGTTTCAAACCCCCGAAAGTGATCACAGGGCTATTGCTACGTTGATAGACTCGGAAGCAACATTGTTACTAATAATAAATTGTTGTTAAGATAGAATCATTGATTGTTAAGCCTTCCCAACAGTAATGTCCGACATGCTAACAGACAATGTAAAGTTGGCTGCTCGGTTCCCTATCCATAAACTTACCTACCTACTGTTTCCAAAAATAATCTAATCCTCGATATTTGAATGTACCACGTTTTCGAATGATCGAACGAATGATTTAGGCAGGTGCTTATCGCATAAATTTTTTTCAATATTTCAGGGAACGAATGGTTCCATGACAAAGCACCAACCACCGAGCTCGTCCGACTGAATGGAATAGAAAGGGGCGGCGGTTATACAGTACCGCAGAACCAGCCAGTAATCCGCAATGTGTTTGGGTTAGCGCCTGCCACAATTTCTCATTACATCCCACTGACTCTTGTTCTGACGGTCGTTTGCTACATCCTTTCCGAATTTCTTTCTCCCTTTTGGAACAGTTTTTGCCACACATAACCACTTGGCACCCAGTGAAATTTATTGTTGTGTTCATCCAAGGGAGAGTTATTGTGACTGAGCGTTTGATACAATAATGTCTATTCCACTGAAAATTTGATAGATGCTTATCCTATCCAACAGCTGTACAGCATATTTTTTTTGCATTAGAATGAGTGATTCCCGATTTATTTGAGAAATCGGGCCTTGAGGTGTAGATTTCTATTGAGGGGTATGGAGTCAACTCTAGAGAAGAGCGACATAAGAGGTTCAGTTCAGCGAAACTAGCAAGAAGTCGTAAATATCACTAAGAAAGCATAACCACATGGATTTTACATCAATATTGTAATATCTAATATCCTTGTAGTTTCATGTACAAAGCGATCATGATTGGTATCTCTGGTCACGCGAAGATCACGTGAACGAAACATCCAAGGTCTGAGATTTTGAGCGAACTTCTGAAAAAACGAAGCTATTGCAATGAGACCAAAATAATTGGTAGGAAAATATTTGAATAGTTTAGCTGTTGAAATCCCATTTGGAGTAGTCTGAATGAATGCCTGAATAAATTAAACCTTTGAGCGAATATTCGAATAAAATAAAGCTCTTGCAATGGGTCCAATATATAATGTAAATAGCGAAATTTTTGAGGACTTACATAATCGGAATCGCCTCCCATGAAACAAAAAATCTATCCTGAAATCTGACAGTTTCTTGTAAACTGACTGACGTATGTGAACACAACGGTGGAGGGGTGATCACCATCTCGCAGATCTCCCGAAAAATCTCGGGGTCACAGACCGGAAAATAACGTTGCAGAGGCGAGAGCGTTTCTTGATTGAACTATTCGTTTGAAGGAAAAACATCCGAAAGAAACGGTTGCCTCGTCTAGAAAGTATTCCTCGGGTGGAATAAAAGGACTCGGGCGGGATCTCATCGGAAATACTGAAAGAGATAAAAGAGTAACCTGGGAAGAGACAGGTGATTTGTATTTTCCTTTGGAAAGTTTGAAGACGGCGTTTTCGACGTGGATTTTACCAACTTGGGATCCTACTAGCTACGCAAATACTCCGGTATGGGCTAAATAAAATCCAAACTTCTTACAAAAGTTCGATTTTGTAGTGTCTCAATCCTAAGTCCTCTTCCCGTTGGTTAGGAATGTGCCTATGTTGCAAGAGCCTTGTGCTCACTTTTTGGAGATGAGATTGTCTTTTCGCCAAAATAACAATATCCACTCGAATTTCAGCTATTGGACCTTCCTGAAAAAAAAATTTGGTTCGGGATCTTTCGGTATGTCTATTCACAAAAATCCCAGCAATAAATTGAATGTTTTCAGCAACTCTTATCCGACATCAAAGAAATTGTCAGTGGATGTGCGAGGTAGGCCCTGAAAAACCATATGCATGGATTCCATCACTGCTGGATCAATAGTAGTCGTTATAAACCTAAGTTCAGTAAACATTCGTACATACTTTTCGCACTAGGACGGCCGACTTCGCTTAGACTTGTAGGATACACGTCGGAAACTCACAACATTCTCTACGTATTTCACCATAATACTCGTAGGATCAATTGTACCCACTACATAATCGCAGTCCTGAAATCCTTACCATAACCAGAATAATGTCCATAAAATACATCACAATTTTTTAAATGAATTGGTAGGTGAATAGAATAATATAAAGAAAACAAGGAATGTATGTGGCAATTATATGGCACACGTTTTTATGGATACATAAATATATTTAAAATGTATGCTTCCTGGTGGGGCCAAGAAGTTTTTTTTTGCTTCCATGACGAACAAGGTCGACAGCATCAGCTTGACGGGCGCTTTTTAACGTTTTCCAAATTGAATCATTTCAAGTTCCATTAGTGTCAAGATTTTTTTACGAACCCCTTCGTTAGTAATACGTCACAGACTCCCTACTCAATGGTGCGTCGAAACGAGGGATTATCATTTATTGCAAATCACCATTACCTGAGGTAAAGGACGTAAAGTGGACAGTGGGCCCAATCAATACTGATACATACTGAATTGATACTGACCCAATCAATAGTGGACACATGGTTGTAGAAATACGAATAATCGGACAAGCAGGCGCAAAAATCTTAGACGTGGTAGGTGGTGCCATCTGGATAGCAGTAAAACAACTATCGATACTCGAGGGCATCATTCTGCCGTCGGCTGCGCGACAGGAAGGTTGTTTCTCCTTGCAGAATCTCATCAGAACACAGGTACGTTAACATGATTTGTACTGAATTAATTACATAGATACAAACAAATCCAAAGACCTCGCACTCTACGCGAGGAACATGGAAAGTCAACAGACAAATCGAAACTTTTGGGACATATTTATAATTTCTACACCTCATATTTATGTACAGTAGAACCTAGAATAAATTCGTAACGCAATTTTCGTTACACCTTTACACTTTTAACCTCGCTAATCGTAAAATTTCGTAACGAATTTCTGGGACATATTTATACTTTTTACAGCTCATGAATAAATAAATTCGTAACGCAACTTTTGTGACCTAACCTCGCTTATCATAGTCTGTCGAATTCAAAAAATGTGTGTACTTCTCCCACATTTTGGGCCATCAGTAATTTACTTTTAACATGGGTAAAAATCTATTTGAGATTTTGGTTTTTAATTCAATAATAATTATGTTCAATAACGAACCATTGGAATAGAAGCCGTCACAGGTGGTCGAGCGGTCTAAGGCGTAGGTCAGATAATCGCTCGTCACCCGGGGCCCGGGTTCGACTCCCGGCTGAGAAACGAAATTTTCTGAAGGAGAGGATGGGAAAATTTAAAGTGTTGACTAGACAGCAAATTATTAATTGAGATCCTGTGAGAGTTACCAACTCAACGCAATCAATATTTATTTATTTTTAACGAATTTTCGAAGAAAATGAAGCTATTGCA
>JAEMON010000002.1:22201700-22238718 GCA_030264115.1 Lygus lineolaris
GAAATCCACCATTAGTTTTCGAAATTTAACCCGTACTAGTACGGAGTACTGCAAAAATTCTGGCAAACGAACTCATTCTTACTTTTGTTATTATTGGCATTTTGATTTTTTTTTACATTTTTTAGACAGATTCCAGGGTCACAATCGCCTGGAGTGACAAATAAATAAATATATTTTATGTAAAACTATATATGAAAAAGTATCAGATTTCAGGTATCGTTTTGGAATGGTCTAAAAGGGATTTCCATTGAGGGCATTTTTAAAATTTGCATTATTAAAATTTCGAAGCCGTTGCAATAGATGAATTTTTATCGAAGATTCACTAAGATATAAACTCATTGAACAACAAACAAATTGCCAGCTCTATTATTGTTCTGTCACGTCTTACAACAATGGTATTTAGGTGATCAATATAGATCAGATCAAACAAGTTCAAACATAAATTCACCATACCTACCCACTCATTCCCGATTTGTATCGTAACGACTTTGGGTGGGAGATTAAAACCGCCGACACTCAAAATTCAGATCCAAATATTCCCTGGTAATTCGCCTTCCAATCTACTCGAGTGCTGCCACATTGACTAATGGAAAACGAAGCGTAATCCCTCGAAACAGGATACCACCGAATTGTTTGTTCCTGGCAAACAACCCCCCTGCAACTGATAGATCGTATGTGGTACTTAGCAAGGACCACCAAGGATAATTAATTTTCGTTCCTTCGACAAGAACTGCGCGAAGAGGTTCCCCCGAGAAACGCTAGCAGATTTTGATGAATCGCTCGGCGGACCGAGGTGTATTAATTAATTACCAGACTAACACCGGTCGATCACAACAGCTCTCTATAGCATCCGACTGTGATAAATTCTCAGACCTCTCTTAACTCAGGGTTAACAAGCGCCGCAATTAGTGTGATGGAAGATTACCCTTCAGTCTTGAGCTTATGTGATAGGGAAACCTGTCGCCCATAAATTGCTTTCGACTGAACGAATATTGGAAAGTCGTCATGATGAGTCAACAGTATTTACCGAAAAAGGGCGATCTTTCATCTAAAACCCGCGAAATGATGTCTCAGCTTGCTGAGTAAGCTTTTCCAGTTTTTAATGGATCCGGGGCATTGAGTAACGATGGCTCGTCAAGAACAAATCCTGTCAATTAATGACATAGACATGCGCTTCTCAACGTTTCTTTCCACCCAGGCCATCCATCCTTTAAACTTCATTGCGATCGGATCAGTAGAAAATAGCCACTGCGCATGTTTGAAGGAATTCGTTTTATAAGAGCTTATGTGCCTTTTTCCGCAAAACCCATTTTTGGACATGAAAACGGGTCAGATGGACCCAATGACGACTACCGAAATCGGAACATTAGATTTTGAAAAATCAGACTCCAAAATTCACGTTTGCACCTGCATAGACTCAAACATAGTCTCCACAAACACAATCCCGGATATGTTCATCAGTTAGTTCCAGAATTTCTCCAATGACATGATAATGACCACAGACAGACATATTAAAATAAAAACGTATGCCTAGTTGGCTGGGCAGGGTATTACGTTTGTAACATGGACGTGTAGAATGAGTTAGTGAAATTTAATTGTCACCAAAATTGGTATATAGGGTGGTTCCGGAGTTATGCCTATGACAACAAATGTCAAGTTCCTGCATGCGCAGGAGCTATCACTGATCCATTTATGACGAAATTCACAGGTTAGCATATTGGAGTCAGCCCTCTACTACCCTACAAATTTGAGCGAAATTGATCCATTACGACAGCAAAACCGCTTGGTTTCAGGAAATTCACGTTTGCGCATGCTCACACTAGTGGCCCGACGGCTATTGAATAAAAACGCTTCAAATTATTACACATCGGTTTATTATTTTCTATATGTATAGATCACCCTTCTGAAAAGATCCTTTTTGCATACAATAGTATGTACCTAATGTATATCGCAGGTTCACAATCAATATTTCTTGTATACAATGGGTATACCTACCTGCCAGTTAATATTATTATCTGAGAGCTGTCACATTCATTCATAACGAAATTAAGTAGGTAATAAAGGAAGGATCTTAAAGTAAACAAGATGGTTTGGTGAAATAGAAGAAAATTGACTTTTTTTGATCTGCTGATCTTCGAACGGGGCCTACTCGGGAAGATTTGCGATTCACACTCGTGTTTCTGATCTTTTTTTTTCTTTTTTTTTTTTCGTTCAACCCTTGGGAGCGAACGGTTGGTCCTAAAATGCTCCGCAAGGTCTCATTCGACGCTTAATATTGTGTTTATTCGAAATCGATGGAAGAATAAACCTTCCTATTTGAAGTTTCCGTGCTAGGGCGTTTTAAAAATGTCATCCAATATATTATATTCTACTTCTTAGAGATAACTGACGGCAACACCAAGATTTGGGGCATAACTAAACCCCAAATGGCCGGTATACCAAATTTCACTAATTTTGTTCCATGGTAACTATAAGGAAAGTGCTGACGATGGTAGACGGCGTACGTCGGACGGACGCATTTTTTTTTTTTTTTTTTTAATTCGAAATTTGGATTCTACTTCTATTTTGTGCTCGATTCCAAAGGTTCATTATTCAAAATAATAAATAAAATGGGGCCTAACACTCCAAGGGCTAACCCTCACCATCCGTGAAAATTCCATCAACATTTTCGTGGAGTTTTGCCTGGGACAAGAAATTATCAAAAGACAGGCCGGCCGACAGACAGACACGGAACCAACGTTGTTCAGGAAGCTCCGAAACGCAAGATGCTAGTAAAAATTTTGATGTTGGAGGACAAACATTTTGTTTTCATCTCTTGCACGAGTACATGGGTCTCCTTATGTCTACAGTAGTGAGAAAGAAAATACCGTCATGGAGGTACTAACATAACAGAAAAGGGTCACCGTCTCACCAAGGAATTTCGGGTGAGATGGAGAGGCACTTTCCTTTCATTTTATTTTTAGTTTTCGTTTTCATTTAAGTATTTGAAGTTTTAGCTGTTTTCATTGAAAGGTACCTAATTGAGAATGCAAATAAATGTTCTCCAAGTTTACATCCAATAACTGGAATTAATTACGTGATTTCATACCTCTACCTTTATCGAAGCCACTTTTGCATTGCACTTACACAAATAGTTTTAAAAAATCTCTCTCCATCAATTCTCGCTCGTATTCCAAGCAATTCACATGGGACTCAAGCGAACGTCATACGACCCCTTTACGGATGGCTTGGCGGGTGTAGCGTCGCAAAAAAAGAACTCTCGTCTTCCACTTGCCTTCTCCCTTCTCGTTTTGTGGGGAGATTTCGAGTCCTCGACAATCAATTCGTTCAACTGTGGGTAACTCGTTCGATGTAGCGGCCTTTTGTTGGTTACACAGCTAACTTAACCCGCATGGGGGCAGTGATGTCCAGCCCATTAATGATAGTAATCATTGAACAGCTCAGGTATCACCAGGAGGGCAATTTGTTTTGAAATGTTCCAAACTAGTCGTTCGAATGTGATTTGCACGTTGAGCCTTAGAAGCCTATAAAGGGATGTTCCGAAGTTATGGACCACGCCTTTTATCTCCGTTGCATATTATAGTGCGAAAAATGAAGTTGATATGGTCTCCCCCATAATATTCAATGGGAAATTCAAGTATCATATTTCCACGCGTCAATGTGCCAACAGCGCACAAACTTTGTTTTCAAATGAGAACCCTATTTTTTATTCCATAATTTAGGATCCGACGTTAAGTTTTATGAACACATTTTGAGTGCTCAAAATACGACCAAAAATCGAGTTTTTGAGTGGATCAAAGTACCTACCATCCGAGTATGGTACTCGTAGGTACACGATTTTCTCGAAATGTCGACTTATTTTTTCTATGATCCATTTATTTTGACGGGATGATCACCAATCAAACCCAGTCAGTAAACGTATAAATATATAGATAAGTACATACCTATCTATGTATCTATTATCTATGTATACATATATGAAAAGGTGTTAAATTTCAGGAATCGTTTTAGAATGGTCCAAAACGGATTTCCATGAAGGAAATTTCCAAAAATTTGCATTACTAAAATTGTGAAGTCATTGCAATAGCTTCATTTTCTTCGAAAATTCGCTAGAACGTGATGAAACTGACCGACGGTTTCCGTGCATAAGGTGATGGCTAGAACATGTTCCATGTTAAAAAGTTGCATCACCACGTTATTCAGCTTGAAAAAACATTAAAATCATGTATCATACTTGCTTTTCACGTAAATTTTCACGAGCGAATTTTCGCAAGTATTCATTATTATTAATTTATACGTATTTACGTATAAGTAATACGTATACGTATTATACGTATTTATTATTTATTGTTATTAATTTATCGAGTGAGGAGTTGTTCACCCGAGAAAATGTATACAAAATACAAAATGGGGGCTGCTATTTGAAAAAACAAAGTTTGAGCGCGGTTTACGAGTTACAATGTGATAACCGCATATGTGTTCCCCGTTAAAATTAGGGGGGTTATGTGATATATATCAGCTTATTATTTTGTTCACTATACGCAATGGAGATAAGAAGAGTGATCCATAACCTAGGAATCACTCTGTACAATACGCTTCAGTCAGCAGAATCTGACATTTCAGTATTGTCCAAGGTGAACCAAACTCCATTTTCTCATGTTCATGTTCAAGTCAAATACATAAAATAATGAATTAAAGCTAATAACTTACTTTTGGACAACAACAAAAATTATAATAATTCAATAATTATTGAGTTGTAATGGATATTCTATAACCGTTCTATCAAGAAAGAGGAGTTCATTCATACTGATGTCTTTGAACGTTCCATTGGATGCTACTGTTCAAATCTCATTGGAAGAGATTCTCGGTTAATTAAAACTTTCTTATGAGGGTTTCCTGATGACTAGGAAGCGAAACGATGAACATCCAGGCTTTCTCCCAGCGTAATCTCGAATCCGCCCTTTGGAAACGGGAGTAAACTTTCTTATCTTGAGCATCATTTTATGTCTTCCATCCAGAAGCTCGGGGTCCATCTTATCAACCGAGTCGTAAAACCTACTGTATAGAAACGTCCCGTTTACGGCTTTTCCTCTAGTAGAATATGTTTTCACCACGTAGTGTAATAAGCAGGAAATGTTTCACGTGAATAGAAATCGTAGTGTTTGAATTCAATGGGAATCTGTCAAAATTAGATGCGTAGACGGTAGATTGGAACAATACCTGGGTAGGTTCGAAGTTTATCGTCAACACAGCGAGAAAATGTCTAATCAAATTCGGTTAATCCAAGCAAACTGTAAATTCTGATTCAAGCTTTTGGGATTACCACTACTGTAGGCCAGGAAAATGCTCACTCTTTTCCTCTGAACAAAACACGTTGTACAAGTAAAGTAAAGTAAGCAACCATTTTGATGGTTGTTGGAGATGGTTGATCTCCTGGCGCTATGTTACCTATAGAATTATAGGAGGTTCTTGTATCTTTTAATAACAGACTCATAGACACCGAAAAACGGCGTCGATGCGTCTGTTATTCAAAAGATACAAGAACCTCCTGTCAGCAACCATTTAAAGATACATTTTCGTCCGTCTGCCGCTCCCGGCGTCGTGACACAGGCAGTCACCCATCCAAGTACTAAACATGCCACTGAAAGCTTAACTTCGGTGATCTCACGGGAACCGGTTTATTCCACCAGATAAGGCCGTCGGAAAACGTTGATTTGTTTTTTAATAAATTATAAAAGTAGATACCTAGCAATGTTATACGTTTTTGACTTTCTCAAATAAATTTGCTCAACTGTGTGAGTGTGAGCCCTATCGGAGCAGTTCCATGGAGGAGAACAGTGGCTTCCGTCCACCACGATTCCACACAAATAACAATTTTGATCACGTATTAACTGAAAATTTTAGGGAGGAGCTTGTTTCCAAAAGGTACTACACGCAATTTTTTTCAAAATGGGGTTAATACTTTCCCAGGGTTTCTTCACAGAAATGCACTCAATTTGGAGCAAACGATGCTATAACCACTTGAAAAAGGTTGAATATTCGATTTAATTTCAAAAGGTTTCGTTTCAAAGATTACTTTATCCCGTACAGAATACTTAACAAATACCTTTTACTGTTTCGAGAATCAGTACTTTATCCATTATTTCCAAGTTGTTCAGGGCTAAACAGTTTTAGTCGTGATTTCTCGCATTTCACCAAAACGGATTTAGTAACTACCTTTTGGAAACAAGCTCCTCGCATTTTAAATGGTCCCCAATGAATTGCATTGCTTTCGGAACATTGATAGCCTCTGTGCGTGTGACCAATTTTTTTCTTAAGTGATAAGGGCAAGAAATCAATGTTTTAGTTATAATTATGACAATAGCCAATGATGTGGGGAAATATCCAATCAAAAACTTTCCGATATGAGTGTCGTGAACTACACTCGACGAAAAACCTGGCTCAAGCAATTATTTCCCTCTAATTAGGTACTATCACATAAAACTATATTATTCACATGAAAAACACAACTCTTTGCACTTTCCTCCAACTCAATCTCATTTTTATTCATATCATAAATCATATTCCAGACGAAAAAGAAGTCCTTTCACCATCGTCAAAAGAAAACATCTGTTCGAACAAAGAAGATGATTAACTTGATAATAAACTGCGAATGATGAAACGAAAAAACCCCAAAACTGAAGGCAAACTCAAAAATATTCGCGGTTGTCCGCGACAATGAGCCCGATGTCGGAATGGCTAATAATCTCTCAGTAAATTATTTCCACAGCGGATGTCTTTATCGGCATTTTCAATTCCAGCCTGCCCATTCACGAAGGAAATTCCAACTGTGGAAGGCGAAACAGCTCCAACTGCAATTTATTATGCAGTAACATGAAAATTCAATTTACCCAAGTCGTAAGTAAACAAGGTTGAAGAGGTCTGCGTTCCTGCTTATTCCCCTCTGCCTCTGACAGCGAACACGTCTGGAGAAGTTTGCTAAGGCCTATTCCCCAAGCAGCCGCACTTCTGCTTTCTGGCTCCCGCTTGGAAGCATTTCGAAAGGGGGATCGGCTGCAGCGAATCGTGTTTCGCGGGATTAGACCGTCTATGTGTTTGGAGTTTGGAATAGAAATGTTAGAAGTCATAAAGATGGAAACAGAACAAACAGTAATATGGCGAAAAAGGTAAGGGTAAGAGTAGGATGAGGACCGTTTTGATGTAGTCTTATCTATTCGGCAACCGTTTAGAGTAGGTTTAAAAATGGTACCGAGCATAGTTAATTTACGTACCTATACTTCAAGCAGCCCAACAAAACGATTTCAGTCCCTAAATCTCATACATATTTTCTAGATTCGGTGAATATCGGTTGGTCTCATTGACGAAGAACAGTATAACCTTAAGAACTCGGACCATTCGATCCGGAGCGATCCGGAACTCGCGTTTTTTTCTGCCAACAGTCTTGATTGAGTTGAAACAGAGCATGTTCCCCCCTGTGTACCACCATCCAGCCAGGAATGCCTTGTCAAATTAGTATAGTTTCACTTGATCGAGGAAGGAACTAGGGTAAACAATGAGAAATTAACCACCTCCCATCGGTTTTGGGGAGTTATCAGTTTTTAGAGGAATTGGAAGCAATACGTATAAAAAAATCGTCTGCCATCGAGTGTGTATGGCACAAGATTCTTCGTATTGCTTGATATTTGTAGCATTAAAATGGAGGCATACATACTGAGAGCCAGTCCCAAACTATCATTAAATTTTTAGCTAGATTGGACAACTAAATAAATCGTGAAGAATACATCGGTAGAATTCAATTTTGAGGCATGGTCAGTACATGTACGAGTTTGAATGTGACTGACACAAAGGAAGATCTTTTGCGGGCATGTCCCTGCTACCCATCAAATTTGAGAAAAAAGGAGGAGGTAAATTGGAGTGGCTGGGGGATCTAATCTGACAATAATTATGTTATGAAAAACACTAAATGGGAAATAGGTCTCATAGGAGCCAAAAGGATACCGAAAAACAGAACTGGAGGTTCGAGTATAGGTATTGAATTATTATAGGTAATGAATTTCGAAGATGTCATCGTTACGTATTTGCCAGGTTTTATTTTAACTATCAGTGCTGCACTGCTATCAATTCACAATTATTCATCGTGAATACTTCTTGGTCGCGACTTGTTCAGTGGAGGCACCGTGGGAACGGAATCTAAGGTTGCAGAATCGCCTAGTGGAATGTTGATAAAGGTAAGACTCAGGAGTGGGAAATGTAGGTCGAAAGTTGGTTCCCTAAGTTTTATCGCTCAGTTCTCATTCTACACTGACTGCGAAAGGAAACGATCCTGAATCAAGTGAGTACACATCATTCAAGTTACTTATGCTGCCCCAACTAGGTACCTACTGAATTACTTAGGTGCTAAATGCATAACCTTGAATTCATGAACAAGTACCTGGAGTTATAATCAAGGCTGATTCACCCGTGCATTCAGCCGGATAGTAAATACAGATGTGAGCGAAGCCGAGCAGGCAAACACGTTCAATTTTTTAGTGATTTAGTTTTGGTGATATTACTGCCAATGAGGACGTCCCCATAATTACAGAAAACTTTTTTCGCAGATCCCACCCCTCTAAACCTTTCCTCGTAATTAAATAAACACATTACTGTTAGGCCTATGACCTATTAAAAGTTTTGGTGACTTTTCGGAGGAAATAAATCTTTTACTTCCAAATAAAACCTGTAAACGACCTTTTCTGGATGCATTTCCAATCATTTTCATCGATAGGGCTTTATTGCTCTTATGAAGATTGATAACCTTCTTCCCGCGGTCTTCATTTTTACTTTCTTCAGCCTACCTGAAGGTGAAAGGGAGGTATTGCGATCATCAGAAAACACAATTCCGGAAACACCACCTTTAACTGGTCCTGATCGACATCTGATCAATTTTCTCCACGTTTTGTTAAATTGTATGTAAGTCCGTAGACAGGGTGTCAGCGTTGAGGCCGTACCACCGGCCAGGGATCGATTTTACAACTAATTTCCAACAAAAAAATGTGCCCAAGAGTTTTTTTTGTTAACCCCTTATCTCTTGAATTATTTACATTCCAAGATTTTATTTTTTCTTTCAACCTTCCATCAGTAAAACGTAAACTATCAGTAAAGTTGATACTAAATATACCATTGGAAATAGCATTAAATTTCCTATCTCCTTGATTTAAAACCAGATTCTTTCAAGTGGTCAAGATGGGTGAAAAACGAACTTGATAGGACAAATTGTCAAATCTTGAAAATCACCACTCTATTCAATCGCTCATAGGTCCCATTCATCTAGCATGTGATTTTTTTCTGTAAGCCCTAAAGTTGAGGCAAAATCTCAGCTTTAGAACGGTGTAGTATTTTCCAATGTTGGAGTACCAATTAAGGGGGAAAATTGTGTTTGAATGCCAAAAACCTGGGTTATCAAGGAAATTGAGTGTTTTAGGGTGTTGACGACCTGACCATGACTTGAGGAGTTAAGTATCGTTCTCCAGGTAATTTCTCACGCTGAATTGAATAGTAACACTCCCGATTCATTTTGACAGATAAAATATTGATTTTTCGGTAAAAATAGTGACCAGTGGCCAGTGCGGCGCCACCCCCTGATGCCAGTTGGGCGCCATGGTGCTGACCGTTGGCAAATCTGTTGACAATCAAGTCTTCGAAACAGCACAGAGGATTTTGTCAAGAACGCATGTGTCCAAACAACAAAAATAAAAAACACACAAAACGGTTAGATTTTAGGTCGACGGAAAGTCTACAGATGTCAATGATGATGATGATGTTGTCAGATGTGTGTGCCTCAATGTTTTTATTTGTGTGTTGGGCCTCGGATTTATGAACATTCTGCGACTGCGACATTCACTGTTTTTGGGCAATCGATAAACTTATTGTGTCAATTGCACCACTCTCAGCCCGCTGTACGGATCCTACCACTAAATCAATTTCTAATATGTGTGGTTATTTGCCAAAAATCCAATGCTCGTCAATACTGTTTGCAGCAGTGGAGTTCTTTCTAAGGGTGAATAGCATTATATATATTCACAGGGACCCCCACCAAAGCGATAATTGGTGTCTTTTATTTGTATGTAAGTACCTATTTAGAGTTTCCGATTAATCTCTCTTGAACCGAAAGATAGAGATCATGCTCGTTTCTCGGTTAATTAATCTTGAGAAACGCCTAAGCTCCAAACTATTTTCATGAATCTTTGAAAGTTGACCAAACACAAGATATAAATTGAATTATTATTCAAGTATATGGATTAACCCGTTTGTTGCAATATAGACACCCAGCATGGCACGGGAGAATAACATTCCGCCAACTGGTGGGGACCCTCTGGAGAGCACTCAACGCTGGATAACTGAACTAAGCAACCCTGATACTAGAAACGACGCTATGCTCGAGCTCAGGTACCCTCTAAGACTGTTGATATAAGACTCATTGACCCATTATGAATATCATGGGAGATACATGATGAAATATCATGAGTATACTACCTAAGTGTCCAATGTAAAATTTCTCATTTCAGCAAGTTGAGAGACAAGATTCCAGACTTGGGGGTGTTGTTGTGGAACAGTTTTGGCACTATAGCGATTTTGCTCCAGGAAATCACAAATTGCTATCCCAAACTTAAGGACCCAACAACTTTTACTGACCCTCAATGTATTAGAATGTGTAACGTTAATGCTCTCCTTCAGGTAACAAATTGTTTACATTTAGAATGATACGTACCTACCTCTCTGGCATTCTAGTTCACACAACTTCAAGCTTCTCAACAGGTATTACTAATGTCTCTGTTATAGATTTAGAACCTAATTAGCAATCAAACAAATAAATAATCAACTACTTATATCAATCATGAGCAAGGTTGGAGAGAGTTATTCTCCATAAAACATGGAGTTATTCTCCATTCTGGTCACAAAGTCACGCATATGAAACTGTTCAAAAGTTATTTTGTTTTCAACTGTTCGAAAGTTATTGTTTCGAATCTGTTGAAAATAACTGATCGTTCCAAACATCCAGACTTTGGTGGTTGGTGGGAACTGGGGAAGTTTTTAGCATCTAACAGAGGCGAGGATCTCGGAGACTCGCAATCGAACTGTTCAAAGGTTTTCGCGGTAGAAAAAAAACAACATTAACCTATTGGAGGAAATAACGGATTTACCTTAACTTGAAAGTAATGTTGTCATCAAGGTTATCCGAACTGGAAGGTTCTGTCTAGTTTTCAGGATATAATAGCTACAGAAAGATATAGTAGCTATAGTCCGTAGGTAGGTATGTCTTCAAACCATTACCCTTCTGATGTGTTTTTAAATAGTATGAAACAAAAGAATGTTGATCTACATTTTAGCGCGGAACACCCCTATTATCGAGACCTATCAGGCAAAAAACGACACCAGAAACCGACCACAAAAACCGACACCGGCAATTTCATATTGATTTCCTATTACAACCAAACCGTTGCTACAGAAATTTATCTTTGCCTTTTTTCATCCAACAAAAACCGTTCACCACTCATTGGAAAGCTCTGATTTATCTGAAAAATCTACACATCTCAAGCTGCTAATTTCCCCCTCCATACACTCCTGACAAGCACTGGTATGCTGTAAAAAAAAAAAAAAAAAACCATTATGGCGTTTGGTTCAGATTTAGTTAGATACCTATATTAAAAGCACATTAATGAATCATGCAAGCAGCAAGGGCATGAAAATGTTGGAGAGGTGCTAGGCGTGTTTCACGTTCCTCAAATATTTATCCGCTAGGCTCAAGGTGACAGAAAAAAGGGGGTCAGGAGGTCCACCCCGAGCGAAGCGCGGAGCACCCAGTTTTTATAATATAAAAACTGGGTGCTCCGCGCAGATATTATCTACACTTTATTCGAGAATTGGCTAATTAAGTATCCAAATGTTTATGTTACCACAATAATAATACGAACAGAATTGCTTCTAGTAGTCGGAATCAAAACGTTTTGTCGTCGGTACTTGTAGGAGGTGCTGCCCATATTGAAGGAGAAAAGTTGCACCCATCTTCTATGTAATGAGTGAGTACACAGAAACTACAATTCATTCCAGTGGGGCTCAGTCAGAAGGCTTGTAGAAGCGTTATAAACAATATCCGGAGGAAGATAATTTAGCGTGGCAGATACCTAATATTGTTTTCTTCTCTTGTTTTCTTCTGGATTTCGATTACAATTCAGATTTCGACTCAAAACTCACCCAGTTCTGTGCTTTAAAAGGTGATATTGGAGGGTTATTGAACAGTTTTTCAAACTTTTATCAGCCAATAGTTTACTAATTTCATTTCTGTTTTAGTAATTCTTCTTTTTCAGATTTTCAGGGTACTATAGTGGGAGTTGAGGATTTGAAATTTCAATAGCTGACGGCGCATCAGAATCGAATAACAGAAAGAGTGACGAAAACATATTAGAAATTGATCTATTTTAACGGAGAAAAATCAGAATAACTTCTCAAGGCTGGAATAGTTATAGGAAGGGGGCGGGCGGTTTTCCCTTTTTTCAACTTTTTAGTCCCATGTAGTGGATAATCATGTTATGTTGTTATGTCGTATAATCTCTTTTACAGCCCAGATTTAGGCATTTTCGCGTAAATTTTGGGCAGATGTTATACTCCACAGCTAGGACTCTCATATCGTACTTTGTGGAAATCTTCATCTGTCACACTGCAAAAAGGCCTCACTCAGATCTTTAAAGAAAGAAAATAAAACAAGCGGGCGAAATTTGGTGGTTGTAAGGTGTGGTCAGCACCTGGTGCTGACAGTGTATGAGAGTTTTACCTAAGGAGTGTTTCCTGCATGTTCAAGGTTATGTCATTCATGTGCATTCCTCTACCACTTTTCTTAGCATCATATTCCTCATATAGCATACAATATCCACCACACCATGACAAGACGTTCTGAACAATTTTTGACTGACCCCCAGGCTTGATACAGACGTCAACGAAACGATTGACTTTTCACATTACGGTTCATGCCAGAAAATATTATAATAGAATGCACAATAATTGTCACTAGTGTTCTTCCTAATCTTCTACTTCTCTCGTGTTCCGGATCCAACCGAGTCTGCTTCTCCTAATACCATCGCAACTGCATGAAAAATACCGCTGTGAGTTATTTTTGATGAATGATTTATAAATTACCTTAATTTATAAGTAACCAAGTACCTACTTATCGCATGATTATTATCCATATTGCAATAATTTTCCATTTCGGTTTATTGTGATATCTTGTTGTTTTACAGAGTGTTGCAATGCATCCTGAAACAAAAACTCCTTTCCTCCAAGCCATGATCCCTGTCTATTTGTATCCATTCCTTCTGACTACCACTCAAACCTCTGCTTTCGAGCAACTCAGACACACGTGTCTTGGAGTTATCAGCACCCTCATAAAGGTAACAAGACAATAATATATTAATAGTACAATACAACTATAATTTATTATATTTAAAATCTTAAATGCAATTCAAATACGAATTCATCATAAATTGGTACCTACTTAATCCATTTTTCTCACCACGTCTCCACATACTTAGTTAGAGAAAGTTCCATTCATGCAGTATGAGTTGATGTCCGAATTTTCAAAGAATAATTTTAACCGATTTGGTGGGTGAATCTTATTTGAAATTTCACGCTGATTCCTCATATTATTTCCCTATGTTTAAGATTGTAATTTACATCAAAAACCACAAAAAACGCTTTTTTAGCGATTTTTGACTAAGTTTTCAAAATTGGACCCCTTGGAGTACTCCTGGAATTCTTACTAACGAACTCATCCTTTCTTCTAATGTTAAGTTCTAATTTTAAAATTGTTTTTGATTTTTTATCTCGATTCCAGGGTCAGATATCAAACATCATTCTCTTCGAACATTCACTAAAAGTTACAAGGTGACTTTCTCACTATTTCAGAATAATGATCCCGGCGTGGTTGAGTTCCTTCTCACGACGAATTTCTTGCCACACTGCTACACAAGTATAGAGTTTGGGGGTAAGATGACGAAGGCCTTGGGAGTATACATCCTAGACAAGATAATTATCGAAGATTTGGGACTCACCACCATCTGCCGGGTTCCGTTCAGACTCTCTCCATGCATCATAACACTTGTAAGCGTATACCACTTATATTTCATCACGTGAATCATCATAAATAGGAGTTCTAAGTCATATTTATATTGGGTGAAGGGGTCATAACCGGAAGCTAGCCTCCACTAGGTATAGCACACTGTAGTCAACATTGAAAACAATGTCCAGACTCAAGATGTCTAAAAATATTTCAAAATAAGACACTGGCATGATTTAGTGAAAGAAACAGTATAGTTCAGTTTTTAGTATGCGCGATAGATAGCTACTGCCACAGTACTAGTACAGTAACAGGACAGTTTCAATTGTGACGAAATTCATAGACGACCGTCTTGGAATGAGCCCTTGGAATCGGAATCGGTCCAATTCAGGAATTGAGAAATCGTAGTATCAGGAAATTAACGTTTGCACATGCGCACACGTTACTAGTGGTCCGACGGAAAACGTGAAGCACAATCCAGTACAATCCCTGAAAATGTCACCGAAATTGTCGAGTAGTTCCGGAGTTATGCCTACGAGAAGGAATGTCTTGTTTGTGCATGGATAGGAGCTACTTCCTCGAGTAGTAAGGAACCCTTGTAACACGGACGAATAGGATCAGTTAGTAAACATAGCACTGAAATTGGTGGAATAGTACCGGATTTACGCATATGACTACAAATTTCGAGTTACCGCAATCCTTTGATTTTGTGTATGCGGTAAGTTGAAATCAAAAAACTATGGGTTAATATCGGAAAAAACTTTTTTTTCCGATATTAACCCATAGTTTTTTGGATAATCCAAAATTGATGAAATTTGGTATACCGGCCCCATTTGGAGCCTAGTTGTGCCCGAAGCATGGTGTTACTGTTAGTATTCTCTAAGGGCTAGAAAAGTGGGGATAACATTTTCAAAACGCCCTAGCTCGAAAACTTCAAATAGGAAGGTAGGTATATTTTTTCCTTCGATTCCAAATAGAACACCATTTTTAGCGTCGCAGAGACCTCGCGGAGAATTATAGGGCCAACCGTTCGCTCCCTGTAAGGGTGGAACGAAAAAAAAGAGAAGAAACACGAGTGTGAATCGCAAATCCTCCGAGTAGGCCGATTTCGCGTTCAATGATCAGCTGATCCGATAATGCAGTTTTTTCCCGATTTCACCAAATCGAGTTTCTTGTTTACTCTGAGAAGCTTCACCGGTTACATGGGTGGTCTGGGGGGATCACGCTCGATTTGACATCTATTCAAGAGGGGTACCTGTGCACTCTGGTGAGCAAACGTTCAACTTTGAACTACTCTCACTACTAATGCAATTGAAAAACAACTACTCCTACAACAACTTCCAACTACTCCTACCTTCTCGATCTGGTGAATCTACACTAATTTGACGAGTGTTTTCTGGCTGGAAGGCGGTACGCAGGGTGGTCTGGGGGGATCACGCTCGATTTGACATCTATTCAAGAGGGGTACCTGTGCTCTCTGGTGAGCAAATGTTCAACTTTGAACTAAGTACTCTCTTTTTCTCGATCTGGTGATACACTAATTTCGTTATGAATGAATAATGTGACAACTCTGGGATGATAATAAGTACAAGTAGGTACCTGCTCATTGCCCCCGAAAAATGATTTGAACCTCAGAATTATATTTGAGGTAGGTAGGTATCTACTGTACCAATTTATAGATCTTGTTTTATAAGCTCCGTTAGCTACTCGATAACGAAAATATGATAGACCCAAATATGAAAGACCTACAACTCTGGGATAATAATAACTGGAGGTATGTAGGTACTCTATGTACCTAATCGTCGAATTGTGAACCTCGCGTTGAAATTACGGTACGTACGTACAATATACAAATACGATCTTTACAGATGGGTGTCCTATATAGAAAATGATTCACCATTGCGTCATAATTTGTATTCTGGTGAGCTCTCACCGACATCTTCCTGCCAGGAACTCGAAAAAATATATTGGAATACCTCATTATGGATACTTCATACTGTATTATCTTGTGAATTTGTTTACAGAATAACTTGATTACTTCTCTGGCTGGATATCCACGTCCGTGTTCACTAATCCTGCGACACGTCGTTCGTTGCTATGTAGGCCTAGCAAGAAACAAGAGGTAGGTCATCTTATTATTAAAAGATTTAAACAACGTAGAACGTTTCAATTCGTTGTATACAATATATTCTTGCCAGCAGGATAAGAAAGAAAAATCATAATACGAGGAGAATAATGATGAAACTGAGAATTTATCCATAACCCACATTACTTTATTCCTACACAGAGTGTACAGGTTTGTAAGAAGCTGGGACTCAATTCTCTGAGTTATTTCCTACAAAAAATGCCTCTAAGCAATTTTTAACTTTCAATTTTCGTGGTATTTGGCACCTCAATTTCTTTTTTGTAAATCATGTGTTCCTGCATAAAACTGTAACACCCATCTTTAAAGGTACAAAACAACTGAACCGTTGAAAAGCCCATTAAATTCTCTCTAAGGATAAGTAATATAACATAATTTTTACTCATTATTACAGTATTTTGGATAATTTTTTAT
The DNA here is from genome assembly GCA_030264115.1 of Lygus lineolaris. Classification (NCBI taxonomy): domain Eukaryota; kingdom Metazoa; phylum Arthropoda; class Insecta; order Hemiptera; family Miridae; genus Lygus; species Lygus lineolaris. The sequence continues at coordinate 22,218,344 of JAEMON010000002.1, forward strand.
TGGAAGAAACCTCAGGGATTCTCGATATTTTTGAGAGTTCAGAAACTTGAAAACCTTCTAAGCGTTTTAGCTCAAAAACTTCCTCACAAATCCCATTTTCCGGATTCTAAGCTTTCCAGCGGTTTCGTTATTTTTAGTTTTAGTGTGGGTAAATGTAACTGTTCGAAGAGAGAGTTGCGTTCCAAGCAAAGTGGTGGAAAGTCGACTGTTTTGCTGTGTAACACGACTCAATCGACCTGACGATAACTCAAATAGTTGAGTATTTAGTTATACGTTAGCAAGCTGAATCGAATGGTAACATCCCTGAGTTATCTAGAATGGTGGAAAAGATTTAGAGGTGAAACGTTCATGTTCAGACTTGCCATAATTATCACATGTATAAGCTAGCAATAACAGTTCAGAGATGCAAATACATCAGATCGAAGAGGAACGTAGAAATGAGCTGAACAAATTCAGGGGAGATTCTGGTCTCAGCAATTATCACCTTCTATTTTATTTTGAACAAACTGTAATCACTAAATTAGTAACCAGACTTGCTCATAATTTGTCTTAACAACATTCTGTGGTAGTGATGTTTTCTACACATAAATTGAATGTATTCGATGGAGACTTGTTACAGCAATAAATAAATTCATATTTATAACGTACCTCCATAACATTACTATTTATTTGCAAGCGCTCGCGAGGCTCTCCGTCGGGACCCGCCCCTTCAACTTACGGATGGCACTTTCCTCGACTGGCTGGAGGGAGACTGGGACACTAAAATTTGGCTCCACCAACTACTCGAAATACTCGTCACCCCAGAAGTGCCCGTTACTATATAACAATAATACTCAATATATTTTTTTCCTCTTTAATAATTTAAAGGCAGAAACACTATTTGCTTAAACACAGGCGCGCAGATGGTTTTATCGTGATGGTATTAATGCATTCCATCCAAGTGTACTGACAGCATAATTTGAATAAAATACGCTATGCCTACTTTTCCTAAGAATTTTGTTTCATTGAGTACTGCATTCCTGGAATTCCTACGTTAGGTATTCGTGGATTGCGTATTTTCAAAAACAACAACTCAATGCTCTTTTGAAATTACAAAAGTAGAAATCCTTTCCCATAAACAGGACTTTTTCCTCACAATTCCAAACTCAACCACCCAGATTTCAAATTAGACAACCAAAACATCGATAATAACACCTGGTTCTCAAAGTAGTGAACATGCCTTCTCGCCATATTGGAAACTGGTATTGTTGAACTCAGTCAGATTCCAGATGGTCCAATTTTAGCTTGAGGAGGCAAAGACTAAGCCCCAAATTTCCTCAAAAATGCCAAAACCTGGCTAACGAAGGGTTAATAGGAACTCTTACTACTATTAACCTGGGTAACCTCCCTCTCTCCAACTCCTCCTCACCATTTCAACGTTGCACAGTTTTTCTCATTTTTCTCAGCCAATTTTCAACTTATTTCGATACGGTTGGCGGCATTCATCCTATTCTATCATTTTCTACGGAATGAGGTACCTTTGTGCCACTTTGAACTTTAAAAAAGGCGTGAATAATTCAAAATAATGAGATTTAAATTATTCACAGCTGATCCCCTTAAAAATGAGTTGAATAACAAGATGCATACCGCATCAAAATTGGCCGAAAATTGGCTGAGAAAAATAGGAGGAACTTAATTACATTTAGGCAAGTGGTTTATGACAATTTCAACAAGAATCCTCTGTAATTAGTATTTCGGGTGGGCGCTACCTAAGGTGTGAGGTGATTTGCTGAGAGAGATTGAGCAACCCGTACTTCAAGACCGGAACCATGGATCTCCGATCAAGCCAACATTCTGCGATCAGTGAGTTCTTCTTCCGTGAGTAGCTCTCCTTTACGTTCTCCACATGTGAAAGTAAAGCCAAATTCCATCCATTGCTTTATATAAATTCAGTGGTTGTTCCTGTACAGTGAACGAACGTCGAATACCATCTGTCAATTTTATATCATCAGTAAGAAAGTAAAAGTACTTATTAAATGATGAAGAATCATTTCCAATAGATTTTTTCAAGTTGAATTCAGAGTCATCATTTCAACAGAATAAATTCCTCAGTTTCATATACTTATTTTGCTTCCTCATTACCGAAGGTAGGAAGCTATGTATTCGTGCAAGAAATTAAAAAAAAAAAATTGTCCTCCAAATTCAAAATTTTCACTTGCTTTTCTGTGTCTGTCTGTCCGTCCTTCTGTCTATCAGTCGGTTTGTGGTCAATTCATTGTCAAAGGCAAAACTATATGAAGATTGTGGTCCGAATTTTTGTGGTCCGATGAATTTTTCAGTGATTGTGCGGGTTAGTCCCGTGACGGTCACCTATAAATTTCATCGCCATCGGATTACTAGTAGCGTGAGCGCATGCGCAAACGAGAATTTCCTGAAACCCCTGTATCTCAATTCCTAATTGACCTATTTCGCTCAAATTTGCAGGGTAGTTGTGGACTAACTCCAAGACATTAACCTATGAATTTCGTCACGATTGGATCAGTAATGGCTACTGCGCAAGCGCAAACTTGAAATTTGTTGTCATAGGCGTATCTCCGGAACTACTCGACCAATTTCGGTGAAATTTTCAGGGATTACGCGAATTAGACACTAGAGGGTCCCCTATGAATTTCCTCGCCATCGGACCATTGAATGTCCTGAAACTTCGATTTCTCTGTTGTTAATGGACCGATTTCGCTCGAATTGGGAGGGTATCCGGAGGTTGATACTTACCTTCGAATTTCAACACGCATCTATCAGTAATATCTACTGCGCTTGCGCAATTTCGAAATGAGTTTCATAGCCTTAACTCCAGAACTACTCGACCAATTCTGGTGAAATTTTCAGAGATTGTCCGAGGCAGCCCCTACTCAATGCCCTATTAATTAATAGGAATCGGACCATTAGTAGCGTGTGCGCATGCACTAACGTAAATTTCCTGAAACTACGATTTCTCAGTTCCTAATGGACGGATTTTGCTCAATTTCGGAGGGTACCTAGTTGAGGGCTGACTCCAAGACAATTACCTACCTATGGATTTCGCCACAATTAGATAGGTACCTAAGTGATTGGATTAAGTGAACTCCAAAACTATTCCACAAATTTCGTTGAAATGTTCACTCACTGACTCTATACGTCCATGTTACAAATGTGAGGAAGCTATACTGCCCATCCAACTAGGCATAAGTTTCCCCTTATTGCTTAGAGTAATAGGGAAGTAGAGTGTTGGGTTAGTCTCTCCCAATTAAGTTCTGGAATAGTACTCGTAATAAATTAGTAGAAACAAATTCACCAATAGTTAGTTGGCTATCTGAACCTACTTGCTAAGTAGATATAGAATGTGTACATGGATATATACGCAAACTTGGGAAATCACATAGACTATTATAATAATATGAAACAGACAAACAAGGCATTCACAAAATAAGAAGCTGTACTTTGGCAGAATTTCTTATAATAACGCCATAAAATCATCGAAAATGTTATAAAGTAGGTAATCGAAAATGTCGAGATCATTTTTTAGAACCATAAAAACAAGTTTAAGATTCCAGTTGATTCAATACAAGTAATTTCCACAATTTCCGTTCCCTTTCTTTCAATATTCTCGGCGAAACGTTGATTCTCCCGTCATCTCCCTCCTCCTGCGGTCGATTAGCAGTTCCTTGACTCGGAAAATTAAGTTCTCTCCGCCCCGTCAAGGCTTCCTAGAAGAACGTTCAGGGAATTTCAAACGGGCAGGAACAAGACCGATTTAATACGGGGGCTGTAGCAGTAGGATGCTGTGGTGGAAGGTACCCGCGTTTTTTCTCTTTCTTCGCCCCCGCGATTTGATAAATTATGTAGAGCAGGCGGGAACCGTTTCCCAGCTACGGCGAGTAAAGCTGGATCTCGAGAAGGTCCGTTGGGAAACATCCTGTCGAGCCGGTGGAGGCTTCATCTGGCCTGACGAATCCTAGTACTACTACTACTACTCCATATATTTTCCAGCTTGTAAGACCCATGGAGTTTCACTTCACTCACAATGGTTGTCATCTATGCGCCGGATATTACCTAATGTAAAAATAAGTCTGGAAAAAATAATAGAAAAAACCGAAAGATACAGACTGCCACAACCGTCAACATTGTTGTGACAGTTTCTTCCGGTTTTTATATAATTTTAATACAATTTATATTATATTGCAATCATCCTCAGCGTACCTGCATTTTCTCTGAATATTATCACCAATCAAACTATAAATGTTCTGTAGATAGGGGAAGTTTTCTCGAGCAGTATTGAGCGGTTTTCCAGGTGGTAAACGTTTTGTTGGTAAAACATCGTCATTGATGACCCACCCTCCCTCAGGAACAAAAACGTTGCAAATTATTACACAACGGTATATTATTTTCTATAGAGATTAAACATCTGTAAAGATCCTATTATTTTTTGTATATTTTAAGTACCTACCGTAATTTTAACGCGAGGTTCACAATTCGACGAGTAGATACAATGAGTATATCTACATACCTGTAACCGTGTGTAAGTTGTCTCCGTTACTCTGTGCCTCTAACTATTATTATCCGATAGTTGTAGTAGGTCTTTCATAACGTTATTGAGAAACTAAGGAAGTTTATACAAGTAAACAAGAAACTTGACTCGGTGAAATCGGAAAAAAGTTGCATTTGGTCGGCTGATATTTTACCGCGAAATCGGCCCACAAGAAGGTTTGCGATTCACACTTTTGTTTCTGCTCTTTTTCCGTTCAACCCTTTAGTCCCTATTGTTTCTATTCGATTTTTGGATTCTTCGAAACGATCAAATTTTGAGGGGGTTAAACAAAATTTTCTCGGGCTCGATTCCAAAGGTTCATTATTGAAAATAATAAACCAAAAACCCCATGTTAATTCGTCAGGCTGTTAACGAATGCTACCAAAACGTAGGTACTGAATGAACATGTCAGGGGAGAAACGTACAGGTTCGTGAAAACTATTGCACAATTTGTATACCTACTTTCGTGCCATGTTTCGCGAAACAATCTGAGACGAGTTTCCTGACGCTTCTGACGGCAAGTTTTGAAAATAGCAAACTATGTTCTATGCTAAATTGTTGTCACCTTTCACGAGAAGTAATACGCCGGCAACAGTTGAGTGATGTCGTGCCTTGAATATTTCTGTTCAGTGGCATTTTAAATAATTATTGAAGTCCCAGAAACTTGCCCTATAACCAAAGTTGAGTCTATTGTTCCGGAATATTGTACTTTGCAGCCATTTGGGAACATGAAGGGACTGCAAATCTAATATGTGTGTGTGTGTTCGCTAGGGGTGCATTCGAACCCACGAACTCGAACTAGAACTATGGAAAGTTCGGGTTCGAGTTCGAGTTCGAATTTTTTGGACATCTCGGTTCGAGTTCGAGTTTGACAAGCATAGTTCGAGTTCGAGTTCGAATTTTTCGGACATCTCAGTTCGAGTTCGAGTTCGACAAGCATAGTTCGAGTTCGTCACGAACTGTTCGAGTTCGAATACAAGGTTAATTCAGGTTGCTCCCCATGACGTGAACATCCCATTTTTCAAGAAATAATATTAGGTTATTCATTTATCAAAATGACAAAAAAAAACGTCCGCCAAGCTGGGTGGGCAGTATAGCTTCCTCACTTTTATAACATCCACTTATAGAATCAGTCGGCGCAAATTTCAGCGAATTTGGAAGAATAGTGCTGGAGTCATCCATATAACAACAAATTTCAAGTTTTCGCATACGCAGTAGGTATTACTGGCCCAATTGTGACGAGATTCGTAGGTGCTTGTCCTGTAGTCAGCCTCCAACTACCCTTCGAATTTGAGTGAAATCGGTCCATTAGGATGTAGTAGGAAATTCACGTTTGCGCATGTGCACAAGCTACTCTAGAGGACCGTCTTGGATCTAACCCGCGTAATTCCTGAAAAATTCACCTAAATTGGTCGAGTAGTTCCGGAGTTATGCCTAGGACAACGAACTTGAAGTTTGCGCATGCGCAGTAGCTAATTTTTGCTGATTCAATTCAGACGAATTCAAAGGTAATCGTCCTGGTGTCATCGTCCGAATACTCTCCGAATTTGAGCCAAATTGGTCCATTAGGAACTCTGAAACCGGAGTTTCAGGAAATTATCGTTTGCGCATGCGCACAAGCTACCATTGGACCAACGGTAATACAATTCATAGGAGAACGTTCAGGGCATCACCTGGACAATCCCTCAAAATATCGTCAAAATCGGACCGTAACTTCATAAATAGTTTTGCCTCGGACAAGGATGACCACAGACTACCAGACCGGCAGAAAAACAAAAAGCTCTGAAAGCAGGTGGAAATGTTTTATTTTGAAGGACAAGCATGTTTTCAATTTTTTGCACGAATACGTAGCTTCCCACCTTCGGTAGTAAAGCAAAGCAAAGGAAGTAAAGGAAGCAAAAGGAAAGTAAAGGAAGCAAAAATTGTGTGGTGCGGAGTTCTAGAAAACTACCAACTCCCTGCCCCACCCCATTTTTTAAAATTCAAGGTATGCACATGTCCCTACCTTCTACCTATAACATGGGAGGGCACTGTCTCTTGAATCGAGTGTTTGCAGTGGGCATGGACCTAATCCATGGCAGTGGGTATTAGAAGTAGGTATGTTCCTGGAAGGTCCCCTCGTAGTGCCCTCAAGAAACGAAGCAAGAACAACAAACTACACTACAAGACAATTCAGAACACAAAGCTGATTTTGAAGCACTCGAACGCGAATCAAGGGAAAAAACGTCTGCCAAGTTGGGTGTGGCACATAGCTTCCTCGTATCCATAACATGATTTTATATAAATATTACATACATAAAATCATCAAAGGTATTATTAGTACCTGCACAATCCCTGAAAATTCCATCGAAATCGGATGAAAATCGTCGAAGTTATGAGAGCTTCACGTTTGCGCATGCGCTGTGGGCACCACTGATCCGATCTAGATGAAACTCATAGGGAATTATCGAATCTCCGATGCTCAACTTTCATCCAAATTTGAGCGGAATCGGACCATTAGGTCGCGAGAAATTGATGTTTCAAGGATTTCATGTTTACGCATGCGCAGAGGCCACCGTTGGGCGGCTGTTAATGAATTTCATAGGGGACCATCTGGGGGCTAACCCGCGTAATCCCTGAACATTTCATGTTTCAGCACCTACACGGTACAAGGCATAAGTTGGGTACCGACCAACATGCAGCATTTTGAAAGAATGTTAGCTTGAGTAAAAACTGTTAATGAGTAGGAATCATCTGTGCTGAATAATTTACGTCTTAAAATTTAGTAAATTGAGGAAAAGTTGTTGGTGACATTAGCGTTTGGGATGACTAATAAAAAGATCAATTTCATTAGAAATGGTATGATTATGTGCAGTAATATCATTATTTTCATCAAAGCAGCTATCAAAGAGAGCTTTGACAATCAAGTAAATTAATTCAAGGAAACATTTTTATTTTATTTTAAGGATGACATATAATTAAAATAGTTTGCTAATACGTTTTTAGCCGACGGCCTTATCTGGTGGAATAAACCGGTTCCCGTGAGATCACCGTAGTTCAAACTATCAGCGGCGTGGTTAGTACTTGGATGGGTGACCGCCTGCGTGGCTGGGACCACACATCTCAGTATTTTCGCGTCGGGCCGTCGGCGATCATCTCTCCACTCAAGGGGTGAGGCAACGAGTAGCCTTGAACGAAATCATCAGAACAAATTCTGATCCTCCCTTTGGAGGACAGCTGATGACGTCCGCGACGCCGGGAGCGGCAGTCGGACGAAAATCCAGCCTGAAATGGTTGTTCACTCTACTTTTTTTTTTACCATCCCCGGCAGACGGTCTAAGGTCACGTCGGTCACAATGCTTTTGTAATTTTATTGGAAATTACAAAAATGTATAAATAACGCATTTATCTAATGCGCAGTATTGACTTTTCGAGGGAGGATGTTATGTTACGCCTTTGGGCGTCGTCTGATCACTCTGAATACATGAAGAGCACTTCACCGAAGACGGGCTTCCCCTAATGCCCACCTAATGAGGAAATCGGAGAAGTTGAGTTGAGTTTTAAAAACCGCAAGACGCTTGCGAAAATCTCAATGGCAATCAACATTTCAAGAAAGTCAAGGGGGAACTTCTTCATGATAAAGGGGCGCATCCAACACGTGCTGACTCAGATCGAAATAAAAACATCCTGAAGTATATTTCATGATGCTCGTTGACGTTTCGAAACCGGTAATACGAACGGGTGCAAGAAGCTTAAAATAAAAGTATGCCTCGAATCACAAGACGAAAGAATCTCTCCCTCAACCGTTTCTGCATGAACAGTCGTAAACTCGTGCGTTTCATCCCGGTTAAATCCAGCATCGAGATTTGGAAGAAGCTCAACTAAGTTAGTAACAGTGCTCTATCATTTCTGACTTCTTTAATACTTTACAGGATTTCTCCCGTCAATAACAAAAACTTGGTGCCTGTAAAATAATTTGCTTATGTGATATTCACGCCAATTAATTTAGGTACAACAATGTGTTATGTTGTATAATATTCATTTATTCAAGCAATAAGTTAAAAGAAGGTTGTCCTCCAAAATCAAAAACTTCCACTAGGTAGCTTTTTTTGCGTTTCAAAGCTTTCTGACTAATTTTGGTTCCGTCTTCGCCTGTAGTCGGTTGAAAACAGAGACAGGCGTGCCCCAGGTGTTCTGGTTCAAACCGAACTTGGAGACGATGGAGAAGTACATTCATACACGTAGTAACTTTTAGCGTTGCCTAAAATGGACCGAAAAGATCCATATTCCATATTCCATGGTTACGACCCATTCCATAAACCTATTTTCTCGAGCAGCTCGCTCCTTCTCTGGCTCTCTACTATGAAAACAGTGTTTGGGGGCACCTTTTGCGTTTGAGTGGAAATAATTTCAAGCTGCAACTAGGGTGGCAATCATGCCTCCTAAAAGTGTAGTCTCAATTTTGTGAATCCCCACTACATTCCACAATTTCAAATTTACTGTATTTTATTTTAAGACCCACGAAAGCGTTGAATAATGACTGAAAATATTGTAACTCGAGAGGTTGCTGTAAGTAACAATAAATTGCCGTGTCTTATTTTGTTGTCCCCGTACCTACTGAAATTTTTCGAATTCGCTAGAAAACCCAGCTTGACATGCGTGTTACTTTGATGCCAATTGAATTTTTCTCAACTAGTACAACTGTAAGCTGGTTAACATAGGGATACGAAACAAGATACAGAAAAAACACAGAAGAATCAACGCTTTTCGCTGATATATTGTGACATGAATTTGCCTTTTGGCATTGAGGCGGTCCAGACGCATAATGGTAAGACTGAGTGTCACAAGCAAGATAATGAAAGCGAAATTTTCGGGTGAAGAAAAAACTCGGTGCTCCGTGCCTCGCCGGGGGTGGACCCCAGGACCCTCCTTTTCTGTCACCTTGAGCCTAGCGGCTAAACATTGGAGGAACGTGGTACACGCTTTTCCCTCTCTTTTCCCGCTTTTTTCCTCTCACATTTTCATGCCCTTGCCGCTTGCATGCTTCATTTCTTGCTTTCAATAGGTAACTAAATCTGAACCTAACGCCAGTGTTTTTTTTTTTTACAACATACCAGTGTTTGTCAGGAGTTTTATAGAGGGGGAAATCAGCATCACGAGATATGAAGATTTTGCGGATAGATAGCTTACCAATGAGTGGTGAACGCATCGCTGTTATACGAATGATTATCGTTTACCAAATTGGATACCACGTAGTTGTCTAGTAAACAACTCCAGCTACCCTTTATCAATCCCAACCAACTTTGATTATTGGTAATAGGTACCGTTTTTGGTCTCGAACTTTTCATAAAAACCCCCATTCTTATGAAATACGTCAAAATATTGAGTAACTAAGTCCCGTTGCCTGCGCTTTTCCATGGACGGATTGGGGGCGGGAGTTTGCTTACGACTGATTCGGTACAGGGGGGGAGAGGGGTCAATGAGTCCTATCGTAGGTAAGCGTTTTTTTTTTTTAATATCTAGGTATTCCTCAAAAGTAAAAATATCAATTTGAGTCATTACTGATGAGTGAATTATGATATGTTACAAATTAATACAGACATGGCGAAAAAATGCATTCGTAATAAATTTGGATGCTCTCTAATATCGTAAGAAATAATTGGCTTCTTCATATTTCCTCTTAGTTGGATAACTTTAATAGACGATGAATTACTTCTTTCATCTGCGCAAAATGCACCCTCGAGCACTGTCTAGAAAATGAATAGTTCTGACTCGAAAAAATATCATCTTGGCTCACTCCCGGATATTGCTAGGAGGGGCTTCTTGAGCTAATAAAAGAGATTTGTACGCCCCGTAGTTGTAGATAAACAGCACAAGTAATAACTCCCCTTCGCCTTCGCCGTTATGTAAATCTCGGTCTTAGAGCTTGAGAAGGGTACGACGCAACCCCTCTCACTATTTACATGCTTTGATTTACCACGGTGACTTCCACTCGGATTAAACGACAATATTGCTGGTCAAGGGGGCGTGAGCTAATAGCTCGGGTTGAGGGTTTGTAGCCAAACCCTTCCCCAATAAGAAGGGTGAACTGTTTTTAAGCCTCTCTCGAAAGCCAGGATGCCAACCGTGGTAACAAATTAGTCACCAAAGTCAGGGGAGGCTAATGAGTTATACTAAACAGCGTCGGGTATGAATCACTAGAGGAAATGAACGGCAATAAGAAAGACCCTATCATAATTTCATCTTTACAAAAAAGCATGTTATTTGTACAGTCGTTATAATATACTCTTATATCTGAATGCAAAACTAACGTACCGAAAATATAGCATAAAATTATTATGCGATGATGGCAGTCTTGACCACCAGTTAGGTAAAGCTCCTTGCGTAGTGAAATGAAGCAAAGAAAAATTCATTTTTGTGATAAACGATACATGATCGTTGAGAATTTCGACAAGAATAGGTAAATCAATTCGCGGGTCGAAACCATTTTTGCCACGGGATCGAAAAATAACCAACTAGATTTCCAAAAATTACTAATAGTGTTATTATTCCTTCAACGGAGATACAAAATTAACCCATGCCATCGGCGAAGGCTCAGTGAGTTGTACCAGATAGTATAAAAGGCTCGATAAAATAAGAAGCGCTTCCATTGCCTTCATTGCCTCTTTATTTCACAGGGTCCTTACAATTTGTGAACGCGTTGATGGATGACAAGAAAGCAAAGAGTTAACGCCAGTCAAATGGTAATCGCAAACAAGTCCTGAATGGAAAATTCTCAGGTAACAAATCAAAATAATCTCTGATCATAATTGAAATGATTACTATTATTTTTCGTAGTTGAAACAAAGATTAAAAATTAATTATTTTATGATTGATGGCATTTAATTCGATTGGAGCCATTCGTATAATATTGGAATATTATTGGTTGAGAGCTGACTATTTACCAACAAGATACAGTTTACCCTTGATAGAGGAACTAGGGAGGACCACTTTTATCATTATGGTAGGTTGTCTCACTGGGGATCTGTAGAGTTCTATTATGTCTGGTGAGATAATTGTACATTAAATCTCTGGGATATTGAATATCAACTCTAGAAGCTTTTAGGTCAGAATAAAAGGGGGCGAGAGCTCTCGGGGAAGTTACAATACTGACAGGGAGACGTCTGAAAAGGATGAGATACAACCCTTCTCCGAATCCAAACTCCGAGCTCATAAACAGAAAGGGCTCAGATGGTCTGGCAAAACAACATTTTAATCCGGGGAAAGAGACCTGTCAAGGAAACGAGCTGGTCTACCGGAGGTTTAGAGAGTCACAAGGAAATCACACCCGCTTCAAAGGAAGTATCACATTGTGTCACTTTCCTTCAATCTATCGTGAGATGTGTGGGGCGAATCCAAAGGGTCAGGGCTCCCATGTTCCGAATTTACCAGTGTTTTGCCTAATAGTATAAGAAGTATGAGCTGATTTAATATGGCTAACCATTACGTACTTATTTGCAAAGGCCAACTGACACAAGACCATATTGGAGACATTGGAAAGTTAGAATTACAACATAGTCGGGGTTCAGCCAAGCTGAACATACAAAACAATCCAGCAGCCGACTAATTCCACCAACAACATTGTTGATAAGATAAATGAAATGAAAAGCACAGCACTACAGATATGGAAAATGAGGTAAGGTAATATGGCTGTTATAACACTTCCCATAGAATTTTGGTTGAGATGACTCAAGGATGGTTCAACCACCAGTAAGATGATAGGCAGAGAGAAAATAATAGGAAGGTGTTGAAGTGGGTCTTGAAATGGAAACCAAAACGACGACAAGTCAACTCATGACCCAATTGAACAATATAAACAATGCCAAAATTCAATAAAGGCGAATTCGGAAGAGTAACATTATAGTTGGAGCAAAAAACTTTTGTTACCCCATACGCCATTTACATCATTGGGTCTTCCGCCATACGACTTCAAGTATAATAGTGGTTCTCATCGGGTGTACATAAGTATGTCTTGATGTTGAGGTCAGTTAAAGAGATTATCAGTCGTCATATGTAGTTCTGAGTGGCAAGGGAGCAGTCTGGACATACTTTCACACAACATAAAAGTACCTACTACCACAAAATCCTACGATGATATTATCTGCTTGTGAAAAATGATACATGCAACATATAATGGATTTCCCTTTAATGGCTGCTCCCCATTCGCGAGACCGCCGGAAGAAAACATTAAAGATTATTCATTCATTAAGTCAGGGCAGCCGCGCGGTCGAGCGAGAGTGGCTTTTACATAATTTATGAACGAAGATAAACACCCGGGCTGAATAGATTATAAACATGTCTGTCTTCATATCCGCCTCCAGAATAGAGTTTTCCGCCTCTTAACAGTCTTCTACCGCTCCAAACCCAATTTTCATTCAAAGCTATGAATAATATTTCATACGCGGAAAGGAAAAAGCTGCCGAGTTTACTTTTAATTATATTTTATTTATTCTGCGCCCTTGCAAGCTCCTTGCATCAGAATGTATTTTGCCCGGGGGAAATACATTACGTCGCTCGTCTTTTGATATAGGCCTGAGTTCTCTCATTTTTCATTTCCAAACAACACTTTTGAGTGATTACTTTCTTCGCGGTCCAACTGGTTTTTCAGTGTGTTCGTGCAAGTTCCAAAAACGTCCCTGATTGGAATGTTTTTAGCATGCTTTCCTGAACAAACCAGCTAATCATAGCTTGGTACATGAACTAAAATTGTATTGTTTTTTTTTTTTTTTTTTTTTTTTTTTTTTTTTTTTTTTTTTTTTTTTTTGCGTGAAAAACACTTTTACCGGCATCTGTCAGGCAAAAAATGACCCAAGAAACCGACCCGAAAAACCGACTCGAAAAACGACCCTAAAATGCGACCTGGTGCTTTTTAGGTACAACCAATCGTTGCTAGGGAAAAATAACTTACTCATTTTCCACCTCACAAAAATCGTTCACTACAAGTTGGTAAGCTCTGAATTTATTATAGGTACATCATACCATATCTCATCATGCCAATTTAACCTTCTTCCACATCATTCAGAGGACTACTGGTACGTATGTAAACAAAGTTGGTTGGAGTTTTCAGTTTGGCATTTTGATAGGTACCTTCACAACATAATTATAAAGCACGCTAGTAGAAGCACCTTCTAATTCGGCAAAATGATTCTTTGAAAATTCCAACATTAACTCACGGTGCATGAATGTAATTTTTAAGTCTAAACGTGTTCCACGCTCCTCCAATGTTTAGCCGCTAGATTCAAGGTGACAGAAAAGGGGCGACCGGTGTTCACCCCCGGCAAGGCGCAGAGCGCCAAGTTTTTTTTTTCTTCAATTTGATTTCTCGAAAGTTTCAATAATGCAGTCTCACCAATAGAGAAAATTTTTGAAGGAATCTTCTTACCACTTAAACGGCGGAGTTTCACCATGATTTTTTAAAAGTAATTTTACACTTGAAAACTCGAATTTGGTAACCAGAAATCCCTGTCCTAACTAATAAATTCTCTCTTTTGAAATTACTTATTCAACTATAATTATGATTTTGGATTGAATTTAAATTTTACAACAATTCCAACCATTACCTACTCACCACGGCGAATGTCAGCATTCTATCGAGAGGACACATACATAATTTATACCTATTTTACAATAGATAAGGATGTTGAATTTCACGAACCATATTAAACGTTTCGGCCCATTCATAATAAATTGATTCTCAAATGGAACCCCCTGTCATGATCAATATTTTTCATATTTTAAGGGCAAACATTTTTGTACAACTTTCATCTTTTCACGTGAGAGATAAATTATTAGCATTGTTCTTTTTCAATAACTACCGGGTGTATCATCCATTAACGCTTATTACCTATGTATCATTCTGGAACCCTGAAGGTTCATCTCGATTGGTATATCAATGTCAAAGACAAAATTACGAGAATTGCGAGAAAAAAACTGCAAATTATTACACGACGGTTTATTATTTTCTGTATAGATCGCCCATCTACAAAGATCCTATTGACATAAAATACCTACCTACCGCGAGGTTCACAATCATCTCTTGGCGACAATGAGTAGGTACCTTCTTGTATATTATTATTATCGGAGAGTTGTATCATTCATTCTTATCTTAATGAAATTCAGTAACTGAGGAAGCTTCAGAAAGTAGACAACAAACTTGGTTCGGTGGAATCGAAAGAAAGTTGCATTTGACCAGCTGATATTTGAACGGAGATTTTTCCTATTCGGGAAGAATTGCGATTCACACTCGTGTTTCTGCTCTTTTTTTCGTTCAACCCTTAAGTCCTTACAGGGAGCGACCGGTTGGTCCTAAAACGCTCCGCAAGGTCTCATTCGACGCTAAAAATTGTGTTCTATTTTAATTCGATGGAAAAAATATACCTTCCTATCTGAAATTTTCGAGCTAAGGCGTTTTGAAAATTTCATCCCCTATTTTCTAACCCTTAGAGAAGACTGACGGTAACGCCAAGCTTCGTGGCACAACTAGACCCCGAACGGGGCCGTTATACCAAATTTCATTAATTTTGGACCATGGTAACTAAGGAAAGTGCCGCGTACGGCGTACGGACGGATTTTTTTGTAATTCGATTTTTGGATTCTACGTATCTTAAAACGTAAAACCTAAAATTTTTAGGAGGAGTTAAACAATTTTTTTTTCGTGCTTGATTCCAAAGGTTCATTATTGAAAATAATAAACCAAAACGGCCAATTGTGTACATGGTGCCAAGGAGCATTAAACAATGATACGGTTTTCGCTCGTAAACAATTTCTTGTGATCGTACTCGAAATGATCATTTGTCCTTACCTCATTCTGAGCAAAATGTGGCTGAGGCTGTATTGCCATTTGAACGTGATTTGATAAACGTGGGTACGAGTTCATCACCATGGAGCGTTAAACGAAATCTGCTCGTTCAACGTGAAACTGCTTTGAAGGATGCTCGGCTCGAGTCGAGCTGATCCTCGTCAAAAGAAATATTTAATAAGATATTTGAATGCAGGGGCCATTGGAGAAAATGCCCCTTGAAGGAGGAAAGAAAGCTGCTTGCTATTCAAGGAGCGAGCGAGGCATCCACCAACTAAAACGCCGTTCGGTTAGCTGCTCGTAAGGGAGCCATTCTTATCTCATCTGCTACACTGGAGATCGTTTGTTTTATAGTGAGGAGCCGAGGATATTCGGTGTTCAAATAGGTAGTGTTCAGGGAGGGGTGTTCAAGAAGGGGGTGCCTGAGGGGCGAATTTCGTATGCGATGGAAGGTACTTCTCAAGCGCGGAAGGACCCCGGCTGGTTATAAAATCTTAAATTCCGGGTCACTGTCGCTTCTTCTATGATAACGGTGCGTCATAATTTTTTCTGTTTCGACTCCTGGTACGAGTACAAAACCGCCTAGTCAATGAAAGGAATATGAATCATGCAGTCTTTTTGAACTATGTTACATAACACAATACAGTTCATTTCTCATATTCTCATCTAAATATTTCGTATATCCCCGGGAGACCATGACGGCTGGCATTCTCTAGTTCTAAGAGTATACGCGTACCTATACGAGTATTGAAATTTTAATGAGAGGGGTCGCTAAAATATTAAGGGAGAAGGCTAGTTGGAGACGATGGTCTTCTTCGAACTTAACTGCAAATGTGATTAACTTTTAGTAACAATATTCACCCAGGGAGCTCCAGAGTCTCATCACAGAATTGTCCGATTGTTCTGGACATGCTCATCCCGCGCGATCTGCGAATGTGATACTTAGGTTCTTACAACGGGATGGATATACGAGTATTTTTTCCATATTGAATGAATTGTGTTTTTGAACGGGTGACTTGACCCAATGAACAATTTTACAAACTACTATTGAGTGTGTGCAAATAATTACACCATAGCTCTTATGATCCACTCGTATTACGCGTGCTACATGTAAACAGAGCTATATTTTCTTGTAATAATTAGTTAGGTAGTTGGCTTGAGAGAAACTCGTCCATTGAAACCCGTGTTGAAGATCAGCTAGGAAGCGGTAGAGTGGTCAAAAGCCGTTTAAACCAACATTGATTGTCACCCAGAAGATTCATTTGCTCTAATCAAATGACCCCATTTGCATGCAGTTCGTGATCTGGTTTCGTAACGAATTCATTGTGACGCTGCGGAGGTGCTCCGGTCTTTTTTCCTACTTCGTTGGCAACATTTCCCTCTGACCCAGGTGTAATTTAACAATTTCCAATTAGGATAGTAAAGTCCTGATAAACAGAGTGATAAAGTACAATCGTGATATAATTATAATGCAACCTATCATAAAGCCTGTTTGTCGTAAGCTTCGAATTCCGTGTATATAATAGAATTTGTAGCTTTTTTATGGTTAAAGTACTTCATTATCATGATTTTTCAAAGATTATCAACAACAATCAAGAATCCGAACAGGAGGAATTGATGATGTAGAGGTTCCTCAATAAATGACAAGGGAGCCATCGAGTTCCGCATGAATTTGCATTTTCATTGAATGAAGAAAAAAGAACTTTCACAAAAACCAACGCGTTCAATATATAAATTTTGTTGCTATACTATAAATATAAATACACAAATTACACTATTGGTATATTTATACACTATAAATATACAAATTTTGATGAATGCTTCAGAAGATTGTGCGGCTCCTAGTTTCCCAGTCCCCGTACTGTAATAAGGTGCGTTTTATAGCTCTGAGGCACTTGGGTGGTCAAACATATCGTCAATATTAGTCCTTGATCATCACAATCGCCAGTCGCACGGAGCAGAACAGCTCTGTAGAAAATACAAGGGAAAAGTATCCAATCAATAACTCAGTGGTTATGATGCGATTGTTAAGTTGCACCGAGGAAAGCGCACTATTAAAGGAAGTTTTTTTTTCGTACCGTTTTATTAATACTCGTAGAAAATGTTGGCAACTAACGGAATATTAGTTAACTTTGATGTGATCTAGTAACCATAAATATTGCAAAATGGTGGAGTTCCAATCAACTACAAACCTAAGGGATTTCGACAGTCAAGTGATATCCTGAGTCTGACTCTGACTCAAAGTTCCTGCATCTCCCCCTTCAATCTCGGTTCAATGGTCGTATCTTCTTCCCCCATGTTAGCGTCACTTGGCAATACTTGATGGACATCAACAAGGGAGGATTGTGTGGCTTCCTCTCCGGATGACTTCATTCCTTGTTTACTTGTCCTCGAATTCTTTTGAAAAAAACATCTGCCTCGTATTAATTTTCATTATTGTTCGTAGTTTTCAGATTGAATTGGACGTAAGCCAGAATAACTATTTATGAACCCTACAATGTGCATGAATTAAAATCAGTACAGTATTAATAGTTCATACGAAAAATTGATTCGGAATCTATGTTTCAAAACCACATATTATTATGGAGTAGATAGCTGATGAAATACTCCTCGTACGTACTTGTTCATCATACAACACTCAAGATATCATTTGAACTGTCGAAACCCTTTAGGTTTGTACCTGATTGGAACTCGACCATTCTGCAATATGTATGGTTACTAGAACTCATCATCGTAATGTATAGAGATAAGAAGAGAAAATAATTTTCTCATGCAAAGCAGTTACAAGAACAGTGAGAAAAGACTATCGTCTAGTCGTTGTGTAAAAAAGTAATAGGATAAACCCATAGCAGGCACAAGGATTGGTGGAATTACTTACAGAAAAAACCTTGCTACACCGCTCCCTTGTTGACAAATATACGGAAAAGTCATTGCTTTATGAGCTGTGAGAAATGAGTTGATGTTAGTTTAATGTCCCGCTCGCCTTTACCAGAGCAATAAAGGACGAGACCTCGGAGGAAAAGGAGTATATAAGGGCAGACCCCTAACTATGAGTGTGATACCATTTCATTAATTTCCCCTGACGATATATAAATGTCAGGAGCTCGAGAGATGTGGCATTATGAAGCCGGGTCGCCTTCGCGTATAACCAGAAACACGATACTCCCTTCGGGCCGGCGGGTAGTGGCGCCTTGAGACAGGGAATGCCCTTACCTATAACCGTCAGACTGCAAGCAGCTGACTACCTTCTCCTCACTTGCTTATTCCCGTGATGAAGTCAACAAAAATGAAGGGTCTAGGGTGATGTAACGGAAAACGTCGACAAATTTTATTTATAATAAGTATTACAATAATGTCGACTACAATTTCGATTCTACAAGGAACATAAAGCTTACACACATTGCTTAAACGAGTTCAAGCGCTAATCACGCAATTTCCGAGACGGATAAATTTATAGTCCAGCTTATTCATGCTTTGTGGTGAAGTTTCAACGTCATTGCGTTACAAAACAATAAGAATGTAAAATTAAATTTCACTTAATTTACGTAATTGATAACAGCGAATCCCTAGTGACGTACATATGACTGGAAGTTAGTGTCTAGCCCCTGATCTGTAACACATTCCGACTTTATGGATAGATATGTCAGTACTACAACGTCTAGCATGTCCCTTGAAAATTGATCCTTATCCTTACGAAATCATAGTATATACTCTCCTTTCAGCTCACTCCCGATTTCGATTGCCAATGAGAGGTTTATTAGGGCTGTAACAGAACGGCTGTGTACACTGAACGGGTACCACGTCCGTGTTATAATATTATTATGGAACACAATATCCAACGGAGATTAAATTATGAAGGTCAACGACAGATTCATTACGAACGTAGAATTGTATATATAAAACAGAACAGAAAACAGAAATATTCATAATATCATAATTATAACGTTAAATGCCGTCCTGAAGCTGATCTTATTGTCACAAATATAATATATAACTGGTAAATGTAGTAAGTGTAGCAGTCGGAAAGTAATTTTAGGTTTGGTAAAACACTATAATTGCGCCCAAGTTCCAGGAAAACAAGCCCTTATGAGCT
The DNA here is from genome assembly GCA_030264115.1 of Lygus lineolaris. Taxonomy (NCBI): domain Eukaryota; kingdom Metazoa; phylum Arthropoda; class Insecta; order Hemiptera; family Miridae; genus Lygus; species Lygus lineolaris. The sequence goes on from JAEMON010000002.1 coordinate 22,237,796, forward strand.
CGACTCCGATCAATACATTCAGAAAGGTGCCATGGACGGCTACACCAAACGCTGGAGGTTTCCTAGGGAGGGGACGTGCTAATTATTTCTGGAATTCCTTCATTATTAACCCTTTCTCTCTCTCTCGTCCCAACGAGCTATAAAGGGATAATTGAAGGCGGATCCCTGGGCCTATATAACAGGATGCCTCAAGTTTCTGAGGCCGAGATTTAATTGTGCGAAACGATTTAATTACGATTTTCCAAGTGCGGGAATGAGAGGGGTAGGAAATTTAATGACGGTTTCCAGGAGCTGGAACCCGGAAGTTCAAAACATATATATGGAACTAGGGAATGGACCACTTCAAAGTAAACCGCATTCTTCGAATATTCGTCACAGAATGCTCATTTTATGTTTGAAATGAAATAGCTATTATAGTACATTCCTAATGTATACATCAGAATTCAAATAAAATGACGAAAGACTGTAAATTGAATACATCTCGTATTCGTATTATTCGATCGGCGATAGGAGGTCTCTCGTGCCAGACGAGTTAGATAATTGATAGCACAATCTTACATTTCAATCAGAATCCGTAATAATATATAACCAGGGTAAATCATTCCTATTCAAAAAACATAAGGAGAACAATGACTGCCCATGCTGACACCTACTCAAAATACAAACAAGTACCTAGGATATTGTCCTTCACCATCACCAGTTTGCATTTCACCTTGTTCAACCCAACATTCATAGGTACATAATAACATAAATCTTCCTAGTGCTGTCAATCATTAAGTACCTATGCCTCGTTCCAGCTCAAGTATAGTGATAAGTTTTCCAAGAACAAGAGTATGCAGGGGAATCGATAGTTCTGTCTAGTTAAAATGGTCAAGTAGCCATGGCTTTTGGTTTATTATTTTCAATAATGAACCATTGGAATC
>JAEMON010000002.1:22248027-22258278 GCA_030264115.1 Lygus lineolaris
AGTTTTTTGTCCTGATAAATAGTGTTCACTAGTCATGGCAACACAAATAACATAAATGGGTTTTTTCCAGTTTTTACTTCTCATGCGCAGACCCCATTGCCGTTCAAGGATCAGCTGATCAAATGAAACTTTCTTTCGATTTAACGATTCAAGTTTCTTATTTACTCTTGTAGTTCAAGTTCCTTCCCTAGTTACTGAATTACTTTATGGAAGACCTACAACTCTCCGCGATAATAACACTAGCCAGATAGGAACTCAAGAAATAATTGAATGTAACCCTCTTTATATAATTATTGAAGTAGGTACTTACCTAATATAAATTCATTGATCACAATAACCGGAAAGTGTATCGGGCTGATATTTTGTCATGAGGAAATAATTTATTAACCGATGGGATCCTTACAGGTGACACTGGAACCAGTTCTACAGGAGGAATCTTGTAGAATGCCCGGAATAGTTGGCGGATTTCAAAACTCATATGCTCTGGGACGGCGAGAGGATAGCGTTTTTTGGCAATCGCATTGTGAATGCCGACGCTTCCTCTTACCTGCCCCAGGACTGGAGCACGATTGCCGAACCGCAAGTATATACGACGGAGGAGCCGAAGATCACCGCGGCTCGTTATTCCCACTGATTTGCTCTTGCAAAGGAGTGCTCCACAAAGAATTCAATCAGTTCCTCTATAGACTGGCGACGACCCTAGCCGACGAATGGGCCAAACCGAGGTCGCAAGTTTCCGGATGGGTTAGAACGAAGGTACAGTTTGCCCCAAAAGAGCCGTGTCCATGAGGGTGCGAGGCACTAGGAGTGAAGAGCCATCTGGTGTTGGGCTGGAGGACGGAGTTCCCCTGCCGCTACTCGACGACTAGCATGAGGAAAGAGGCGACCAAGGAACCGAACAGATGAAAAAGAGAGGAATGAAGGAATGAAAGATAAAGAAGGTCGAAAAAAAGAATTGAAGAGATACGATCTTTACTCCATTGTTAAGCGTTCGTAAAGCCTTTGTTAATCAAAATTATTATTATATCTATCAATAAATGTGTGCCTATCATGCAAGTGGAATGAAACCGATAGGCCAGCTATGTGGCCACAATCATTTTTGGACTACAATAATAGGAAAACGGTAATACAACTGTAACAAATGGAAACCGAGACATTGACGGAACATTTCCTGTTTCTGGAAAGTTTAACTACAAATTTTGTAACTTGCTTTTCTTGGTCAAAACAGACAATTTATGATGGAGTAACCACTTCACCTCAATTAATATTCATTGCCCTTGATTCGGCTTGATCGTTCGCTTACCAACACCGTAACAGACCAAATATAGGTCTTAATTAGCATTCACCTCGGCGGGACGTATAAGCTCAACCGAAGTTGTAGCTTGATCGAACATTAATTCGAGTTGATGGGGATCTGACCTGGCCCGGACTTCGTTACAAACTTGGAGATCGCGGTTGATTTCTCCGTTGAGACAGTCTTGCCGATAAAGCAGCTTCTGTCGCGGATAATAAGTTATTACGGATTGATTCGGAGATAATGATTCTGCGTCGATAAACTTTGGTTGTGAGCAGTTGATTTTACCCTGGATAAACGAAAGATTCCTTTCAAATACCAGAAAGTGATTAATTACCATGATTCTGGATAGAATCAAACCATCGTTGGATTTGATGAGCTGTTGTTGACGAGGTTGTGGTGAGGCGATTTTGAAACAGTGTTCTGGTAGGATAGGTGATCAACGAGCCAGATATAGGTACCTACATAACTCTTCTCAATTTAAATCAACAACAAACTTTGTTAAGTATAGGGGAAATAACAATTACCTTATGACACAAACTTTTGTTATTTCAACAACAAAAAACGGATGTCCCGCGTCTAATGATGTTCTATTTTCCGCGCTCTAGCGGCCGAACGGAAAACCCTAGGGAGGTATAGTTGGTCTCATTTTTTAGGAAATTTAATCAGCTTTAATTTTTGTATTGGGTGGGTTTTTCGTAGGATGTGTAGTTTCCGAGTTATAGGCGAACAACCAAAACAAGTGCCGAAATTTTATGGTTTTTGGCCATTTTCATGGTGACGCCGATTCCGGATCTAGTAGATAACTAAATTTTCGTATTCGGCACCCCAAAAAACATACAGAACCGTCGAGAAAAATTCTCCAGAATTTTTTGCACCTCCAAACTACCTAATGACTGGACTATCATCTCGACGTTCTTCCTGCGCCAACTAAGAAAAGCAATGCAAAGTGCATTAGAACAGGAGACAAATAGAAAAGGAGTTGGATGAATCTTGTTCGAAACCTGGGATCAATAAATCCGGCTAGGAGCATAACCGAGGCAATAACAGATTACGCTTGCAGACTTCCGTTTAATTTGTCTGTAAAACACCGGAAGTGCATGACGATTGGCTGGCTCCATTCCATTAATATTCTACGAGGTACCTATGTTATTATACTTACTCCATGTTTCGTGATTCAACATACATAGAAATCCCAATCCGCAAGGCTTAGATAAAATAATAGATTTCTCGACACCATATTGTGCATTCCTTCCATATGGAAATGGCTTGACATTTTCGAGTCTCCCGCATAACCTAACCATGCTCCTAAGCTTTGTAAATAGTTGTTACGGTAATAAGTTAATAAGATGTCCTGGGGTCTTTCGAGCAAAACCTCTCACCAAGTCATTGACTAATACTTCCTTATTCAGTGTTGTTCCTCAGGGATCTGGTGACTAAGCTCTCCCTTCAGGTGATTCGGAGGAAATTAGGTCAAGACTCCGTGTTCATATTTCACCCGTCCTGACTAGTCATATCCCGGATTTGCCGAGCATCCTTTTGATTTATAGCCTCCCTAGTCTCTACAACTCTAGCTACGTTGACAAATTTCACCATAGTACTGGGAGGAATGTTTTGGAGACTTGAGGGTAAAGTGACATAATCTAACCGTAACAACAGTTAATTTTGAATCTTATGAGTTGACGGAGAATCGGTACAGAATTCCTACTGTTTGAACAATAGAAATTTCTATCGGCTCGTGATATAATAATATGTTTTCTCAATGAGGTCACGACGCGACGATAGGGTGCGTGTACAGTTTAAATCTTACCTTTTTCCACTTCAAACTTGGTTTTTCGTAATCCTCGAAAAACCACAAAACAAATTCCTTTGGAAGTTTGAAAAGCCGCATCATCATTATTCAGGCAAGGCAATAACAATTAGCACACCCAATCCAATTTATTTCTGTACAAGTTAATGCTTCATTATAAAGCTTGTATCAATATGAAGGGCGTCTCGAACAAACCCGACAAACATGGCGTTGACATGGTGTTCAACAGTCATATTTTCAAGAAACGCACTCGCACATACGTTTCGATTTCTACATTAAGTAAATAAAGTAGGGCAAGGTGCCATTTTCAAAACATTATTATTCTTGATTGTAAAGTGATCAACGATTTTTTTAATTACTGTTGGTTGTAAACATGTGGGAACATGAGAGGGGAGCAGGGGGTGACCAGGAATTTGAAATGAGTGTGCCGAGTGGAATCACGTACGCCAATGATCCCCCAGAACGCGATATTGGACCAAACACTAGCAGGTGAGACTGATACACTTATTAGAGCCCAGTAGGGTGTCTGTAGACTTGACCGTCACTCCACATGCTCAGTTGGTACCTGCCGCTGTGGGCCTCTTCTGCCTGCACTCTTTCGTTTGCATGTACTATCCATTCCCCATACTTGTCGTCAAGCAGGTCACACAAATTTTAACAGGGACCACCACCACACCATCACGATGTCATCATCCCAAAAGGGATAATAGAAACCATTCTGTGAATCAGCGACTTCTTTCGGCAACTTACAGGCACTTTTCTCATATAGCTCATATAGCTTTTCTCATGCGGAACACAAAACATTCACGTCATCAATACCCTAGCATCATGATATTAGAAAAAGTGTCTACAAATGTCACAAATTTTAATTTGCCCCAGAGGGGATACCGACTACTGACCCCCGCGCCGTAGCCACTGACCCCCAAGTCCCGGCAAAATGAAGTGACCACTAACCCCTGTCACTAAAAATACGGTTGGCTACCGACCCCCGTCCCAGGTTGTACACACAGCATGTTTGTGAGCTATTAGCGTAACCCAGAGGACACCGCGAGGAGGTTGATATGCACATGACTCAATTTGATGTTTCAACTGCATTCCTCGATGGATACTTGGAGGAAGAAATTTACATTAAGCAACTAGAGGGTTATGATGACGGATCTGGTAAAGTTTGTGGGTTGAATCGTAGTTTTTATGGACTCAAACAAGCTCCTAGATGCTGGAATATACAATTTGCAGCATGTTTTGCTTACGCCGTTGGTGCGGTCTCAAGATTATTGGAAAAACCGACATGGAACGATTGGATCAAGTTCAAACGGATTTTCCGATATCTGAAGGGCTCGTCAGACTTGGGGTTGAAGTATAAGTCAGGGAGGAACTTCTTGATCTGCTACAGTGATACGGATCATGGAGGATACACGACCACAGGGAGATCTACAACGGTAGTTGTTTCGCTATTTTCAGGCGCGGCAATCCCTTGGTTGAGCCAAAGGCAGCCAGGCTTGTTTTAAAGGCAACACTTCGCAAATTGCGAGGATCCTTGAACTTGAGCATTGTGTTTTGTCGAGGTCAGCGGCCACTCTCATTTCATGTCAACACTCCGCGAGTACTCACTTTTTTTTCCCGCCTTTTCACTTTTGACTCGACGGGGGTCAGTAGGATAGCGCCCGCCACAGAGGTGCAAAGTACTCCACCTCTTCTTCAAGTTAACCATAGGACTTTGAACTTGAGTGCTCACTGACGTGGCGCAAGAGTTATTCCCAAGATTAGCGATTGCAGTTAATGACACTTTGTATTTTCGCAAACGCTATCCCTCCAGCAGTACACCTGTCATACAAAACCCTGATTTCAGGAATGTCATCATTAGAGATCTCCGTCAAATGGCCAGCGATTATAGTTCAACCAATATCGGTTTGGAAATGAGCAAGATGAAAAAGCTGGAAAATATTTACTCAATGACAGCCAACGCAACTCTTCAGGATCTAACTGGCTACAAAGCTCAAGTAAAGGAGAAAAAAATTATATTGGATGAACTGTCCATAACTAATACGAATCTGAAGACACAACAAAAGAAGTAAGTATAACTTCTGCAAATACAAGAGATTGTTGCAAAAATGCAAGAACAAATATTAGCATAAATATATGAAAATGTTTTTCCCAGGAAAGGGCCGCTAGCTATCACTGATGGAAGTGGAATAGACATTCTGGAGGGGGTAAACGACCACAATATTGACCAGAAACTGAAACAGATGGAAAAAAGGATAGTCGAGGCAAAGAGAGCTGCCGAGATGGGCGAATCTGAATTTGGAATCCAGGAAGCTTTGAGTAACTATCACGAGTAAGGAAATCTCTTTTCCGCAAGGATTCGCTCTACCGGTTTTCTTACATTTTTTTTAATTGTAGATTTAAGATAGCGAAACCAATATCAATACTAGTTAGTTGGTGTTGGTATTAACAATAAAACTAAGGGGATTCAAAGTAATAATTCTATGTGTCATTGCACCACATTAGATACATAATGTATTCGACGTATTTACGTATATATATACTATGCATGATTATGAAATCATGACAATGAGTAATAGGTATCTGAACCTCCACAGAGTGTTCAAGCAATCAATGCAAAGCATGGAAAACATTGCCAAAAGCAGGTCTAACAGGACGCTTCCCAAAATGAGCAGTTTCCGACAGTTCATAGACGACACAGAGAAAAACCTGCCACCCGAAGGAAAGGGCGATGAACAAGTGACTAAGGCTCTGAAGGAACTGAAACATTTGAACAAGTACAACACGTTCGACCCCGAAAAACTACCCTTCATTCCCGAACTCACCAAGAACTTCGAAGAGGAATTGGCTCACCTCAACATAATGTACAACGACGTTTTGGAGGACTTAAACGTCAAAGATGACGTAGTGGAATTGGCTATGACGGAATTTTTGGAACACACGCCTAAATTGAAACCCGCGAAGTCAATTTTGAAGAAAATAGAAGATTCAGAGAGGAAGAGAGAAGCTGATGCGAAATCAAAGAGAACGCCAAGTAAAGTAACATTCCAACGTAAGAAGAAATCCAAAACATGATTATCTAACCAATTCGCTCTATGCATTGAGGCTATTGTGAAATTGTGTAAAATAAAATGGGCAATATTGATAGAAAGTCTAATGTTGTGATTAGATTGAACGGGCGATGGGATCCGTTCCTTGTTTAGATTCAAGGCTGGTTCAAGTTTGGAGTTTACCTCTGCAACATAAGAAAATGTTCGTGAAGGCTGACTGGGAAGTTAAATTGGAAGAAGAAATTTTATACTATTATTACAATCAGGAACTTTTAGATTATGAATGTTGTACCCATTGAATCCCAATACATTTCTTGAAATATAATATGCGCATTCCAACGATCCAATTCATTTCAAAATCGGTACGGCTGTTTAAGAGAACACGGGAGGGAACCAACTTTGAAATGGTCGATCGTTGGAATGCGCAAGTTAAACAAGTATCTACCTACTATAATATACTTGGTATATTAAGTACTATACTTGTTATATTAATATTATACTTGGTGATTGAAACTTGGTAAACGGATCGGTTAATTGATAACTAAGATCGCCTGCATGTTGTTCACCTCATGGTTTTTGGAAATTACTGTGGAAGATGAATTTGCAAAATCTGCAAGTAGCTCAAATTCCTATTTTTATTTTCATGTAGGTATAATGTGGAGGATCCTGGGTCATATTAGGCTTTGGGAGACGGTTTTGATAGACTGCTTTTGGAAAACTCCTACTTTCCTATTCCTTTTCTATGTGGTCACAGTAATTTTCTCATGTCATGTCATATCAGTTATACCTATCGGTACATTTTCGCCTCTGGACTCGACGTGTGAGATGAGAAGGATTCTGCTGTTGAATAATAATGTTATTGTCAACAGTTGAATTGAACCATGAAGATGAAATACCTGTAAAGTTAATGAGACCATAATATGAGGAGGGTGCACCATATAATCTTTGCATGCCCAACTGGATATCTACCCAATGGATTTTAGTATCCAACTATTATGGAAATAATGTACCTAATCGTTAATAGTTTTAGCTACTTTTCTCTATACCAATATACCTAAATAAAACAATAATAGGTAGGTATGGGTAAATTTCTATCGTCAGCAAAGAAGACTAAATACATCATATTTTCCATTACCTACAGAAAAACCCGCATTACCCGTTCAAATTAATTTTTCCTAGTCAACGATCATAGTTTGGTTTCACCCCAACCAAATTCAGTTTTTCCCAAACCAAATTTATTTTTTCTCATTCAAATTTGATTAAAAATTTAACATTTAATTTCATTTAATTCCTAAAAAATTGATTTTTGCTGATCAAATTCAAGGTGTTTAGCCCTCATGCCTACCTTAAAAATTGATCGTAAAAAACTAAATATACCTAATAAAAATAAAAATTTGATCGAAAAAGAATAAATTTGTTGGGGGAACAAATATATAATTATATAACCTTTTTCACGTTAAATTAAACCTTTTACCCATTGAATTAAACCTCTTTCATTCAAATAGGTACACCAATCCACATTGAATTAAACCATTTTTACTCTCAGTTAAACATTTTTCCCCCTTTGGTTTTATTGAAAGTGACAACGATTCAATTCAAAGCCAAAAGGGTTAAATTCAATGTGAGAAAGGTTTAAATAGAAGGGGAAACGCTATATGCACGGTCTAAGGAATTCACAGCGGCTTGGCTACATCCCGCTACAAACTACCTCTATTGATTTTCACTATTTCAATCGAACGTCGAAACTCGATGAGCTCTGATTCTGTTACCAGCCTGGGTGTTTAACATTCAAGGTCGTTTGCGCGGTATCACACGGGTGTAAAATATCACGTACCTACTTGTCAGATGAATAATTTTTCGTCCCTCGCAAGCAGAGGGATTCCACCCTCTCCTTGTGAAGAAGCATAAATTTCTTCACTCGGCGAGGATTTATGTGCGCGGAATTATTTAGGCGGAACATTAAGGGGCAGTTCTCTTAAAGGAAGGAACTGTCTCCTGAATGTGGCTTTACCGTGAGACCCCCCGCTCGAGACAGGGTGAGTACCCGGAATACAAATAGCCTTCTTGTATATTGTGTTCATATTCGGAATATACATCTAGCAAAGAAACCGAGGCTCATGAAAATGACAGGAAGCATAATAGTGTTGTTCCGGTTTGAGGAAGTAATACACCCTACAGAAATTATGGAATCGATTCCTCCTTTACATAACCACAAAAAACGCTTACAGCCGATAGTCACAATATAGGGCAAGTGAACATGGATGTGCTTTGAAGGTAGTGACGAACATAATTATATCATCAGCCATAACGCTGATCCAATTTAACAGGCCAAAAAAAAAACAAAATACATTCAATAAAATAGATGGATAGAACCAATTACACGTTTTATTTTGTTTAAATTCAATTCTCCAACAAAATCGCTCCAATAATTAATTTACCAACCGCAGCCCGCCTTTCCCATTCTCCAACCCCCTCATTTCAATTTAATTTTTTACTTCAAAATACCAAGTTTCCCTCATTGCATAATCTCACCATTTAATTTAAATCGAGGAGGCATTCAGAGGGTTCAAAAATGCGCAGCGTATTTTCGGAGGGTGGAAAGTCGGAAATATTCGTTAGACTCACAAATTAGTATTCGGCGATGATAAGTGATTTAACCTCTTGCCCCTTTTGGAGGTTCCTTCTACTTTGTTGGGCTTCTTGTATATTTTCCCAGGAACGTCTGTTACAACGTTTTCCATTTTCGAAACCCCCCTTTCTTTACCCTCACCCCTAATAATATTATTCATATTTATGCAGAAGGTGAGGTTGTATTCGGCTGAATCCTTTCTAAGGATAAACTGCTTTCCTCGGCTGTATTCTGAGTCAGATGAAGACGTGCATTTTAGTAAACAATTCGCGAACTTTCTTGTTACGAATTTTGGAGGGCTAGGGTAGGGTAGCAAACAAGAATCAGGTATACACTCAAAGAGGAAAAAATTTCGATTCACATCGTACTTTTCTAATGGGCGATTTTTAGGGTAACAAACGTTATTTTTTCGTTGAAAATAGAGGGTTAAGATGGACATATCGAGTACACTCCATGCATACAACCTAGCGCAGAACAACCATTGTCCACAGCCAAACAACAATAGGAAATCCATGGATTAGATAATTAGTCCATGTATTCAACAAGATGAAAACGGAGATAATGAAAAACGTTGTCAATTACCACGAAAATAATGAGTTACAAAGTTCAATCGATTTCGACGGTTAGGCCATCATCAGTAACAAATAAGAACTATAGAAGAACTGTATAATATAATAAGAACAAGGTATTTGTTATTGATGATGGCCTGACCGTCGAATTCGATTTGCCTTTGTAACTTTTCGTGGAAATTGATAACGTTTTTCATTAACTCCGTTTTCATCTTATTGAAATAGGTTTCCACAACTTTGTCGCGTGTGGTTTAGTCCGTATAGTCCATGCAGCACGTCTTTTGGCATGTTAGGTAACGCAATCACAAGCCATGAGTGGTAAAATCATCAATAACAATTTATGAGGACTAATCATTACACAATTGTCCACGAAAAGAAAAAAGTCAATGACTTACCCTGAGAACTTCTAATTTCTTCTTCATTTGTTCTGCACGGGAATTCTGATCTGGTGCATTGACCGGAAACGAACCCAAATACTGGAACAGATGACATAAAAAAATTCATTTACAGAAATGTAGGTAGGTAGTAGGAGTCAAAGTTTTTATTTATTATTTTAAACATGATTGTATACAATGTACGAGATAAGAAATATATACTCGTATTAATGATAAGAAATGCGAAAAAAGCTGGGAACAAAATGATTTCTGTATTCCATCCAAAACCGTATCAAACATTGTAGCAATGCAGGTTTTAATCGATCGAGATAGAGGTAGACAACAGGAAAGAAATGCCGTTATACTTGGTTCTCCTCTCTGGAGGGGAAAGGTATACGAGTTCAGTTCAACCCTTTTTCCATCCCCTTTTGATTAATGTCTTTGCCGCGAAGCCTGCCGTTGACAAGGTGAGATACATTTATTTTCTTTTGTTAAGTCAATGTTGACTGGGGGGGGGGGGGG
>JAEMON010000002.1:22280564-22310016 GCA_030264115.1 Lygus lineolaris
ACCGAACGTCGAGTCTGGAAGGAAGAAGGCCAGTAAAACTTCCAAGAATGACAAAAATACGAGTGAGTACCTACCTAATAAGTTTTAATAAGAATTGAGCTGAATCATGGCTCCTATAAGTAATTGAAAAACTTCCTCTTCTCCTTCATCTCTCTACTCATAATATTGGCGATTGGATGGCTGCGCATTCTGTGCATAAAATCATGATAGTGTGATCATGTACTCGTGTACTCCTTGGGGACAGTGAGTACCTACTTGTAATCAGTATCATACGAGAGCTGTATCATTCATTCATAACGCAATCATAACGCAACGTAACTAAGGAAGCTTCTCAAAATAAACAAGAAACTTGGTTTGGTTAAATTAAAAAAAAGTCGCATTTCATTGCGACAAAACGGAGTGAGAATGGTACAGTTTTTGACGTTTTCTGCCATAACTTTCTTGATATTTGAAGCAGAGAGCTGAAATTTTCACTGCACATTGCTGCACATCCCAGGTTTCCATTCCCGTTGAGATATAATTTTTATCTCATTAGGGAGGGGGGTTATATATATTTTTTGTGTATCCTAATCGCCCCGCGGGTGGGGTGAATGTAGACCACCCACGGTTTTTCGCATAAAACAAGCTAGGAACGTCTCGTGGGCTACTCAGACACCACGATTCATTGAATATGTGGTATGACCACTTCCTTCCCCATTTTTACTTTTTAATGGACCATGTTTTAGACTTCGATAATTTCAAATTTACCGATTCCACTCCAGTGGAAAAATTCTTTTTATGAAAACCTCTGGAATGGGTTTTAAACACTTCAACGTTTTGACATATGCCTTCAGATGGCATCCCCGAAAAATCATGGTAGGGGTAGGTAATGTTTAAAATTATTGTTAGGTGCGCCACCATCATAGGAGGGGGGTAGGAAATGTCCATGTCAGCCGCTAGGATCAGTACCGTCGGCGGAAGGGATGACCCCCTTGCCATAGTGGGGGCGAGATTTGCTTCCTTTCACCGCTAGGTTCAGCACCGTCGGGGGTAGGGATCGCCACCCCCGGGGTAGAAGGGGTAAGATTCGCCCGACTCCACCGCTATGAAGCAGCACCATCGGCGGTGGGGAGGCCCCGCCCAGAGAGCTACTTCTACCCCCCTGACTAAGGGTAGGAGAGAAGGAACAGAGGCAATACATCTGAAGGAGGGGCAGAAGTGCCCAATTTCGCCGCTATGACCGCCACTATCGAGGGGGGCAGCCACGCCCAAGGGTCGCTACCCCTACTCACGAAAATCAAGGATTTTAGCTGTATAAAAGGCAGGTGCCACCAGCTAAAGGCGTCATTGTACCACCTCCAACTGGAGAAGTCGTAGCATTGGGATAACAAGCGCCACCATCTCCCCTTGCGGTTGAGATCCACTACTGCTCTCCCAGTACGGTTGAGGATATCCTCCCTTGGTCGAGATTGAGCACGTGCCAGGTTGAGACACCTCCCTGAAGAGACATTCCTCCTCGTGAGAAGGCACCCCAGTGCAACCATCGCCCCATCGAGAGCCCTTCCTCTGAGTAAGAAGACTCTTCTTGTGGAACCAGTCGAGGCCTAGCCTCCTACCTCCACTAAAACCTTCCTCCACCCTTCCTAAGGGTTCATTCCTCCTCGTGAGAAGACACTTCCAGTGGTATAAGTGAGGCCTAGCCTGCTGCCTCCACAGGAACTTTTCCCAGGACTGTCTGGTGAGCTGCTCCAGCCTCCCAGCCTCCTGTGAACAACCAATTTCTTCCAGGACTGTCTGGTGAGTTGCTCCGGCCTCCCAGCCTCCTGTGAGCAACCAATTTCTTCCAGGACTGTCTGGTGAGCTGCTCCGGCCTCCCAGCCTCCTGTGAACAACCACCTTCCTCCAGGACGTCGCGGTGAGCGCTCCGGCCTCCCCTTCGCCTGCAAGGAACCTATCCGTCTCTAGAATAGTGTTGGTGAAGTCCCCGACTTCCCACCTCCTGTCGAGGCCCTTTCCCCGGCTTGTGCTTGTGAGACGTTGTCTCCTAAACCCCGGTGGAAAGTGGAGAAGAACAACCTCTCCAAGGATAGATCGTAGAGTCCCTGAGATAAGGCTGTGTTCACGTTTTCGGCCTTCCTGTGAACACACCCCTCAGTCGTCCACTCCGAAAGAAGAAGAAGTATTCTGCTCCTGTTACCTCTATAAAAACGATCTCAGGAGCCTCCTGACCTATTCAGGGGTGATCAGCCTTGCCGGTAAACTCTCTCCGGCGGAAGAAGAAGACGACGAACGAGCGGGAACACGGGAACCATTCAGCCGAAGTGTAGTGAGCTAGCTCCTCCTTCCCCCTGAACCCATAAGTGCTAACCCCAGTACCCTTTCCCGTTGAGGTGAAGTCGAGAGATCTCCTCCCTCCAGGAAACGGGGAAGAACTCGTTGAGGCCTAGTACTGTCCGGCGCAGGTGATAAGGCTCCCTGCCCGCGTACCAAACCCGGAGACGGCTTCAGGAACACTGAGCCCTGCAACCTCTCCGCGGCGACGGCGGTGTTAAACGTACCCAGTGTGCATTTTTGTTTATTTTTTAAAGCCAAGTAAAGTTAAAGTAGTCAATTCAGTTGTATATTTTCGAGTAGAGTCGTTTGTATTAGTTGTAAAGTTTCAGTTCGAGTTGATTGTAAAGTTTTCGTATCTTGTACTCATTGTAAAATATCTTTGCAGCCGTAAGAGCCATATTAAATTCATTTCTGTGTTCATATTCATCTTATTCGTTATTCTTTCTTAGTGCTAAGCTACCACCTATTCACATAACGCTCGTCACGCCACAAATAGAACATGTCTACTTTGCCAAAAAAATTCGAGACTTTTTTTTCTGCCATGTGCAGAGCACAAAATGGAAAAAACAAAAATCATCATCTGATCTGGAAGCTCCATTTTCGACTCAGCTGATCTGAGAGCTCAATTTTCGATGCAGAGAGTAGTACCTCAAAACATTGCGGTAGTACCTCATTGATTTCTACCTAGCCTTCAACTTCCTGACGTACTGGCGATACCTATTATGTGACAAGAAGATGGAAGAATGAGCAAAAACTACACCAAAACCAAAAATTGAGGGTGGTCCACATTCGCCACCTCAACTGTCATTTTCGGTTCTAAGCTCATAACTTCCATGAAAACGGTCGTACCGAAACGTTTCTTCACACACAGTATCTCAGATAATATGGTTACAACATTATCTACTTACCAGACGTCGGTGTTTTTCCGAAATGGGTTTTTTCTGGGGGTTTTGACAAGAAAATCAAACACCTCTAAACTCGTGTGATTCACAGAAAACGCTATGGGAGGTAAACAAAACCTTCCGGAGTGGTCATTTGGCACTGATCCAAGTCCCGTACTATAGTAGGTACTACTCGTTGAGGACCAAGAGCAACCCTGAAATTGTGGTACCTACTGATAGATGGCATTAAAAGTAGCGCGCGCCGAACTGTACCACATTCACCCCTCCGGGCTATTCTCGCCCCATCTTACGTAGCTAATCTTTGAATGGGGATTTGGCCTACTCGGAATGATTAGCTATTCACACTCATGTTTCTTCCATTTTTTTCCGTCCAACCCTTCCTTACAGGGAGCGAACGGTTGGTCTTAAAATGCTCCGCGAGGCTTCATTCGACGCTAAAAATTGAGTTTTATTCGAAACCGTTGAAAAAACTATACCGTCCTATTTGAAGTTTTCGAGCTAGGGCGTTTTGAAAACTGCATCCCCTATTTTCTACCTCCTAGAGAAGACTGACGGTAACGCCAAGCTTCGGGCACAACTAGACCCCAAATGGGGCAGGTATACCAAATTTCAATAATTTTGGTCGATGGTAACTATGGAAAGTGCCGCGTACGGCGTACAGACGGATTTAACTAAATTCGATTTTTGGATTCTACGTATCTTGAAATGGGAAACATAAAATTTTGAGGGGAGGTTAAATAACTTTCATGCTCGATTCCAAAGGTTAATTATTGAAAATAATAAACCAGAAAGAAGGAGAAAAATAATTCACTGCCAAGTTTAGTTCTCTACCCAATCTATTCTGGAGCCCTGTATCAAAATTTCACCCAACATAAATAATATCAGGTAAGTTGGAGGAAGGAGTGCAAAATGTGTTCGTCAGAATGGGGCTCCCACTGTTGAAATAGAGTTAAGACATAATTAAAATGCCAACTCGTTGCTAGTTCATATCTCACCGCATAAGGGAATACTGATACAGGAGATGCGAAGGTGGAATTGTACGAAATATTACGAAGGAGAGGGGGAGAAGTGCTGACCTAGAAACAGCCGGATGACAGGCTCGAGTGTTCATTAGAGGGTGACTAACTGCGCACTCTGGCGTCGAGCATGTGCAACAATTTAATCACAACATCCCCTGGGTTTGGTTAAGGAAGGCTGGCCGGGGGTGCTGGTGAAGTCGTGGAAAGCCCTCAAATAAAGAGCGGTGAACTGTAGCAATTAAAACTTTGTGTCACGGCGAGGGAAAAAATGTGAACATACCACGGTGAAAAATTAAAAGGACAAAAAGGCACCCACCGACACAAAAACCGTGTAATCACCACATCATGGAATGAACGACACCCAGTATTCCAAACAGTAGGACATTTTACACCATGATGCAAGTTGAATGATCCGATTCACGAATGCTCTTCCAGTGAGCAGGTACCTCCCCCCCCCCCCTTCCCCCCAATCACGAGAGGGGTCGAATCGGACCTTTCAATCTGATACCTTCAATAAAACGTTAAAACAGCGACACTAACCCAAAAGGTTAGGTAAAATATTCTACGGTAGTCTCTCGCTGCAAATTGTTGCATGTATGGTAATTGCGGGGGGAAACAGCCAGTAGACAATCGAGAAATTGGAGGAATCTACATATAAGCGCATTTCATTTTCTATCACTAACAAAAATGAGTTTTTTGGTGGTAAAGTGTGGTTGTTAAAGATTGGATGTTGTGAAAAACTTTCTCCAGACAGTCTAGTTTTAGCCGGAAGCTGTGGTGTCAAGAGGTGATTAGGTTTAGAGGACTTTGAGAAGTTTTTTGTTGAAATTTTATTTTTCGTAGTTGGAAGAAATTTTTTATTGTTATTGTTTTCAAGCAAGGTATAGCAACATAGGCGAAACGAGCGATTCCCAAGAGAGTAGCCAACAAAATATAGTACATTGCCCAATTTGCAATGGCAGCTATACAAGAGCAGGTCTAAACCGCCACATAAGCTATCGTCACCCTCACGCTTCACTCCCAGCTGCCCAAGATAACAACCAGCAAGAAGCCAACATACAAGCAAATCCAAATAATTCAATGAACGATCTATTCATATCTGGATTTGGTGCACCTATGTTGAACTCCGCGGGAGGAACAAACCAAATATGGGAACAACGATGGCTAAAAGCAATGAGGCTTCAGGGAAAACAATACGCATTGCCCCAGGGCGCTGTAAGAAGGCAGTTTGTGGCACTGCTCACGGGGGAAATAAAAGGACTAGTCGAAGGAACGCAAACTTCTGACAGAATATTCATTCTCTGTGCTACAGTTCTCCAACGCGAGAGAGGCATATCATCAGGAGAAGATATACGAAGATTGTTGATAAAGAGAATGGAGATGTGGCGCCAAGGAACTTACGACGAGCTAGTGCAAGAAGCAATCAGGTGTGACAAACAACTGAAGCAAAGAAAAAGCGAAAAATCAGATAAAAAATCGAGAGTGTTTAGCAGGCTAGTATCAAAAGGGAAACTACGCGATGCAACTCGTTGTATCACCGATCGATCTGGAGGCGCAGTCCTCCACCCAGAATCTCGCCAAGGGGATGGAAGAACGGTAGCAGAAATCCTCAAAAGCAAACATCCTCCTCAAGCGACACCTGAATTGCAATGTTTCCAGCTAACAGATGACCTCCCGCTCCTAGTGGGAATGTGAATGTGTCAGCGACCCACATCGAAAAAGCTGCACACCGGCTAAGGGGAAGCTCAGGATTAAGCGGTTCTGACTCAATGAACAATGGAGAGACATACTATTAACATATGGAAATCACAGCCTGCGTCTCAGAGAAGCTGTTGCAGCCCTAACCGGGAAATTAGCAAATAACCCGGTAAATTTGGGATACCATCCAAGACCACTGCAGACCAATAGGTGTAGGCGAAGTTCTGCAACGAGTACGCGCTAAGACAATAGCAATGGTGACCGGGGAGGACCTCCGAGAAGAATGTGGCTCGGATCAACTATGTGGGGGCACAAAGTCTGGGGTCGAAGGCGGCGTCCATAGTATCAGTATTGATCACTATGGTATTGTTGATGGACGCAGCAAACGCGTTCAATGCACTCAATAGGCCACTTACACTCTGGGACGCTAGGGTTCTATGACCCCGTTCAGCCAGGTTCCTATTCAACACGTACAGAGGATACCCCTTAATACTTTTCCGTCAAAGCGATTCAGTAATATTAAGCCAAGAAGGTACCACTCAGGGCGACCCATTGGGTATGTTAATGTACGCAGTTGGTACGCTAACTCTCATCAGAAAATTGAAGAGTGACCAATGGTCTCAAAATTGGTACGTGGATGATTCTGCTTGCGCCGGCAGACTGGAAAAGATTAAAGACCGGCTGCAAACGCTTCAGGTAGAAGGCCCAAAATGGGGTTATCTCCCAGAACCAGCGAAAAGCTATCTTATAGTGAAGCCAGAAAAGGAGGAGGATGCTGAAAAAATATTTGCCGGGACCTCTATTCAGATTGTAGAGGCACACCGTTTTTTTAGGAGGAGTAGTGGGTCCCCAAAAAGCAAAAAAAGGAGTTCGTCAGAACCAAAGTCGAGAAATGAGTCGAATATATATCATGCTTCGCAGAATGCGCCCTAGATAGCCCACAAGCAGTATATGCAACATATACGAAGTCCCTACAGAGGGAATGGGCTTTCCTTCAAAGAGTCATTCAAGGCTGTGAAAATGAATTCCTCCCACTAAAAAACGCCATCCGTCAGAAATTGATCCCCGCAATTACAGGTCACAAAGTAAATGAAGTAGAACAAGAGCTTTCCTCTCTCCCAGTCAAACTAGGCGGGTTAGCAATAGAAGACCCTGTTCTATCCGCTAGCCATCAATTCGACGCATCAAAAGCCACAACTTCAACGCTGACCTCGAGTATAGCTGCAGGGACACCTTTTGACAGCGCTCAACATGAATCCCGTCTATCCGAAGAGCTCATGTTAAGAAAAAATGCGAGAAAAGAAAGAGAGGTGGAGAGAAGAGACTCCATATTCGATGCACTCCCACAGAGTAAAAAGCGGAGAATGAAACGCATAGTCGAAGGGAATGCATCCCAGTGGTTAACCGTGCTACCCCTGAAATCAGATGGTCTCGATCTTTTCTGCTCAGCAATTCAGAGATGCTCTCCACCTGAGATATGGGTGGGAAATTCCAGGTCTCCCCACGAACTGTGACGGATGTGGGGAAGCGATGAATATCACCCACGCACTCAACTGCAAAAAAGGAGGCTTAGTCAAGCAAGGCCACGACTCAGTTCGAGACGAATGTGCAAATATGGCAGCATTGGCGTGGCGGGGAGTGACACTGGAAAGAGTTCTACAGGAGGAATCAGGAGGAATGCCCGGACTCGTGGCGGATTTCAAAGCTCACGGGGTCTGGGACAGAGAGAGGATAGCGTTTTTTTGACAACCGCATTGTGAATGCCGACGCTTTCTCCTAACTGCCCCAGGACTGGAGCACAATTGCCGAAGCAGCTGCACCCGAAAAGCATCGCAAGTACGATGGAGCGGCAGAAGACCACCGAGGTTCGTTCTCCCCACTGATTTGCTCTTGTGAAGGAGTGCTTCACAAAGAGTTCAACCAATTTCTCCATAGACTGGCAACGACCCTATCTGACAAATGGGCCAAACCGAGGTCGCAAGTGGCTGGATGGGTCAGAACGGAGTTTCAGTTCGCCCTGATAATAGCCGTGTCCATGAGGTTGCGAGGCTCAAGAAGGATGGTCAAAGGTCTTGCCCACTACCTCAGCAACTCATCCGGTGTCGGGCTTGAGGACGGAGCTCCTCTGCCACTGCTCCACGACTAACCAAGCAGACGGGGTCAGAAAGAAGTCGACGAAGGGAAAATGTGACCAAACAAAGGCCATGAAAGATGTCGAAAGAAAAGAAAACCGGAATGTTGCATCGATTCACCAATGATAATGCTTCGTTAAGCCTTTGTTAAAAAATTATTGTTGATCTACATATAAGCTATAGGCGCCTTTGCAATTTCCAAATACATGAGGTAGGTTTTCAACGTGAAATAAGTAAACCTGAATTTTATAAATCACTTCATCTCATGAATTCATAATAATGGTTCCCGGTGATTCCGATGGAGAGGAAGTAACCAGAATAGATGCAATAAACAATGAAATGACCAAGAAGTAAGGCGATTGTTGGAAAGTTCTTGTAACGAGGAGATAAACAACTATAGCAATTATAACTTGAGCCCTCAGACCTTCGCTGTTTCTGAAGAACAAAATACGGAGTATCAGGGAAGAGGGTTGGCGTAGGGAGGGGTGGGGGATCGAAAAGAGGAAAGATACCAAGGAAAATGAAACAATCGTGAAAAGGGCCCGCGGAGGGGTTTCGAAAAGAGAACACTAGCGCTCTTTCCAACGTCGGTGCTCGGCGAACATCCTCAGAAACACCTCAAACGTTCGTAAACTGGGTGAGAGAAATATTACGTTAGAACTGAACTTCCTTTCTCCGTAAAGTTTCCTCTCCCGAAAAGTTGCCTTAATGAATTAGTTGGGCCCCTTTATCGCTTCTCGCGGACAAATTGTGAATTATACTTCCATCGAGACAATAAAGCGGTGACCCGGTTAAAGTTTACGAAAAGTGGAGGGAGAATCGGTTGAGTTAGAATTTATTGAGGGTGGAAACATATTTTATGATATATGATTACGATGTGTAAAAATACCCACCATTAATATTTTATAGTTAGACTGAAACTGTTAGAAGTGAGAGAATTACAAAACCTTGAATTCTGGAACAAACTCACTAACTAGGTCATATTTATTCCTTCCCAATTATTGTTCTTCGTTGTTAGCCAGCAATAAAGCAACAGAACTATAACGGGTTTCATTAATACAAAAGATAATGGTCGATTCTGGGGTTTTAAAAACATTATCTTCAGTTTGGAATTTACTTCCATCAACCACCTAACCTACGAGGTAGGCCTCGTACATAATTGTACGCAGGCTGATTATATTATGTATACCTAGGCAGAGCATGAGTGTACAGGTACCTACATAAACACAGGGGAGGGGGGCGAACGAAACAAAGATACTTTATCTTAAAGGAAATTTCATGAATATTTTGGTTTATTATTTTCAAAAAAGAACTTCCCCCCCCCCCCCCCCCCCCCCCCCCAATTGATATTTTACGTTTAAAGATATGTAGAATCCAAAAATCTTATTGAAAAAATCCGTCTGTGGCACTTTCCTTAGTTAGCCAAATGACCAAAATTAATGAAATTTGGTATACCGGCTCCATTGGGTGTCTTGTTGTGCCCCGAAGCTTAGCGTTACCGACAGCCTTCTCTGGGGTAGAAAGTAGGGGATGAAGTAATAAACCGTTGTGTGATAATTTGCAGCGTTCAATTACTTACCTTCAATGGGTAAATTTCGTTCTTTGATTGATATATTTACATCTTTATTTTCCAGTGTTCTGATAACAACCGTGATTTCAAATTACCTGTTATATTATATCGGACACTTGGGTACCTACCTCCCATTCGAACCAATTCTTTTGACCAAGGATTCACTCCGTTTCACGTTAGTTAGTTTCAATGTTCTTCCAAACCGGATGACACTGGATTCCAATTCACGACCGAAAATTATTGTGACTCTCTAACCAGACTCGAAGCATTGAATCGTAAGTGATTAATCTGTAACCTCAACGTTCTCAGTCAACTTTCCATGGGTTGTTCCCCAACTCTCAATGGGGAGTAGAATCCCATCAAATAACCTGATGAGAATGTCAATCCAATTAAAGTAAGTTTGGATTGATTATTTAGTCTCTATTCTGGAGCCACATCATGGTTTATAATGTAGCCTCCATCAACTTGTATTCATATAAAACTAGTTCTAGTACAATATTGTTCTCTTCTACTATAAATAAATCAAAGAAATTAATAGCCATAAAGTTATATCTTTCTAGCCTCTTGAAATGGGAAAAATGTAAAATATTTTAGGAATGCTCAAACAATTTTTTCCGAGTTACCTTCATATCTCCGCTGGCCTCCAATGCTTCTTCAGCATATAGTTTACACCCACCTACTTATTTTCATCTGTATAAGCGATCTTTCCGGTTACCCAAAAATATAACCAAAGATTTTGAGGATAATAAGGTGATGGTGTTCGCCAGATCGGAGAAGACGAGTCGGATCCGTGTCAATGGACTTGATTGAAACCATTCACAAGCTGCCCAAAGATTTTTGTTCATTTAGGTATCTAACTCCATTTTCATCCAGCTTTCCCTCACATTACCTAGGTGAGAAGAGCAATGACAACTTGAGAACTCCCAAGATCGAACCAACAATATCATTTTGTAATGGCCATAGAGGACAATGGAATGATATTAATGGCCTCCGAGGGGCCCTAAACTTTTGAGAGGAGGTTATAAGAACTTATGTACTTTCCAGACGTATGTTGGAAACTTCCCCAACAAGTTTGGAGGACCCGGCAGATGACGTGCCCCCAGGAAAGTTTGAAAGACGATTCAAGAGCTCTCCAATCCACCTCTTCCACTTCTAATCAGATTCCTCAAACCGAATAAGTCCGCTTTTCAATTCAACAACTTTCAAGCGGTCGTTCAAAGAATCGGTTCTACCTCACGACGTTGATATGATTTGACTTGAGTTTGGAAACCGTAATGGAACGCACACAATAGATATTCGACATCCAATAATGTTGAAGAGGGTAAAAACATATTGTTCAAGTCAGAAGAGTCTGAGATACCTATCTACTAAAATATCTAAATCTGCTACTAATAAAAATCTTAGAAATCGGGTAACATGTTAATGTACCGTTCATTGTACTTTTTGATCCCAAAACATTGCAATCGTTAAAACATTTTTATTTTGTCAGTTCAACACAAACTACAATAAATATGGTCAACCAAAAAAAGAATATTGTACTGATACTTCGTGAGTACCGAGGTACGTACAAAATTCAAGTTTCTCGCAAAAAAATGAGTTCTAGTACCTAGGTGGTAGAACGCAGAAATTTTAATTTTCAAGGTGAATTTAAATGTCTCTTCCCCTTCTCAGATAGTTGGTATGGTCAATATTGCGGGGCCTTATAAATCGAAGGCAGGATAGAAAGTATGTCGAGTTCACTGGAACCTCTTCACACTGAGAGACGCATCTATCAAACCCGAAAATGAAGGGCGTAAAAGATGGGAGGGCTAACATTAGGGGGAGCGTGATAGAAGAGCAGGGTAGAGCTTTCGAAAAAACAATCTGCTCTGAAGCACCCAAGCCTTCCTGCGTTCAGGAAAGATTCTGATCCCTTCAAACTCTCCTCTTCAGCCGTTTTTTCGGAGCTCAGGGCCTGGCAAGGGAAGGGGGGGACTCATTTTTCCATGGTCCCGACGTTGCAATGAGCTAATTTTCTTGTATTAAGGCTTAACGGCGGTCAATTGAGCGATAAAAAAAAAGGATGAACGCCGCACCGATCGGCCAGATTTATCGAGGATACAAGGTCTTCAGTCTGAGCTCCCATGGCCTGAGACTCCTTCCTGATAGAAGATTTTTGCAATCGATTGCAGAACGAGCTGATAGTAACATCAAGTCCACAATAAAGGCAAACCATCAAAGTCGCGAGCTGGGATAAGGACATCGATTGAGGTTGACTGTTTATTAGGTACGCAACCCTCGCCGATGAGAAGATGATGAGAAGCCAGAGGAATCAGAATATTTTTTTGATCATCCAGAGGACATTTGTTCGTGTCGTGACCACTCCAAACGGTGGCTTAATCGAACAACTGAGCCTAGAGGGACCCTACGTAAAGTCTAGTGCTGAAAAAAAGGACAAGTACATGACTTTCTGTTGTTGATAACATTGGCTAGCACTCCGAAATTCATCAGGCCAGAGATTACCCATAGATTTCCATTAGTTTTGAATTTCATCCTTTAAGTCAATTTCAAGTTCGCTCATGCGTCATGGCTACTTCAGAAATTCATGAGGCTGACCCGCCATAATCTTGGAAATTCCACCACAAAGAATTTACCAACAACTGACACTGAACCAAATTTCGGAAGGCATTGGAGCCCGAATTGTTTTATTCATTTCTTGTACGAGCATAAGCGAACAGTGAACTACCTACACTGTAATAGCGGGATGACATACTAAATTTGTTTGTATTAACCCATGGATAGGTATCAGCAGACACAAGAAAATCATTGGTCCTGTGGTTTGACAACGTGACTCCTGAGTTGATACACCATTAGTCACCTGGACGCCCTTCAGCTTTTGATCTGGTAGGTACAACACACAGAAGCGCCAACCAGGAAGGGGTTTTGAATTACGGCCTGTTGACTCAAGGATTGCCGAGCGAGGGAACGCTCTTTATTTATGAGCGATAATGCACTCGCCGAGTAAAAGGGGGTCAGGTCAACAAGGTTTGCTGTACAAATGTGCGGTCCAATTTATGGGGCTGCCAAGAGACCAGTGTCAAACCCCGCAATCAGGGTTTGGCCCCCGGTCCGGCGGTCCGCTTGTTTGACTGAACGTGCAGGTGAGTCCAGTTTCGATTAGGTACCACATCTCGTGTGCATCTGCGGCGCCAGACTATCAGTGTTTGCTCTGAGTAAATGGAGAGTCAATATCATATGTAACCAACTATATCGTAACGTTCATCTGTGGGTTGAATGCGTGAGTGAACCTTCGGCATCAAACGCGTTGATGGCAAACCATTGACCCATTCCGATCAATTTTGTAATATTTTTCGTAGATGAAGAAAAGGGTAGACTAGGGTTGACAGGTAAAATACAGTGTTTCTGCTCCAGCAGGTGCCTCATGAACTGCCTGAGTAAAAACTGCTACAAAGGTGGCGATCAACAGGATACAGGATACTGGTTGGGACGAACTAAATCCCTCACGACGATGTTGTGGAAACCCATTTCACTAGAAAGAGAAACCAGAGTTATAGAGAAGAAGGGCAACTGGAGAAAGGGTACCAAGTCTCGAAAAAATCGAGGAAAGGGTCCCGGGTGTGGTTCAGGGTCCCATAGAAAAATTGTGAAAGGGTCCGGTTGTGGTAAAGGGTCCCAAATGCTGGAATAGTGAGACGTATAAACTAATGAATTAAGGTATTAACGTTTTAAATTTCAGTATAATATTATGTGAGTAACATATAAGTCAGTCTGTGAGTTGAGAGGGAGTAAAACATATATATATATATATATGGAAGAGGTTTTAAACATTAATTTTGTTTCTCGTAGTTTAGCTACTTATTAGTTAAAGTAAGTAATTAGCAGTAGTACTAGCTTATTGTCATGTAGGTATTACATACGCATTCAAAGTGATCATTGAAATATAACTATTTCCTAATATTATATATTGCTGTAAACATATTGTTTGGTAGTTTGTGTATTAGGTAGAAAAAAGGTACTTCACGACGTAGTAATTCTCCACCTAGCTAATTCACCTTTACAATAATATTGTTATGGCATGCATACGCATATTTCTACTGAATCTACTTAAGTATAATTTGTTTTCAGAACATTAATTTGGATAATTGTATTGAGTAGGTAGGTATTTCATTCACCTCATTCTCAACTGGGAGCATCTGTTTTTTTCAGTAAGGTACATAATATGTACCTTACTGAAATATTGACTCGTTGAGATTGAAATACCTAGTCATATTGCAATCCATTCCTCATATCGAATTTCCTTATTCTCACTAATCTGACACATTCAAGCCATGAGTCATGAATGAAACATGCCTTACTTTAAGTCGACAACATTAGCTTTGATGGATATTTTAAATTCATTGAAATGCTTTATTATTCCTTGGTTGCGGTCAGGATATACTTTATGTCATCCCAAAAAATCTGGCAGCCCTAGACGGGACCCTTATCACTATTACCCTTTCTACAACTGCTCTACTGAATTTCATTAAGAATGAATGATACAACTCTCCGATAATAATAATTACAAGAAGGTACCTACTCATTGTCGCCAAGAGATGATTGTGAACCTCGCGGTAGGTGGGTATTTTATTAAATATTATCTTTGTATATATGGGCGATCTATGCAGAAAATATTAAACCGCTGTGTAATAATTTGCAGCGTTTCCAGATTTCATCTAGTTCAGTTTCTTGTTTACTTTTATAAGCTTCCCCAGTTACTCAATAACGTTATGAAAGACCAGCCCACCACAACTCTCGGATAATAATAATTACAGTTATGTAGGTAGAATTGTGAACCTCGTGTTATAATAAATTACGGTAGGTACTTACTATAATATAGTAAGTATCTACCGTATATATTATATATACACAAATAAGATCTTTACGGATAGCTGAACAATATAGAATACTACAATAGAATATAACAATAAACCGCTGTGTAATAATTTGCAGCGTTATTCCTCCTTTACAGAATGCCACGGAAGAGATGGAGCCAGAGATTGAATTGATCAAAGCAGAGATCAGGGCTATTTTAGAAGAGGCGCAGAAGAATATAGAGAACGAAGAAATAAATGAAGAGAACGCAACAGTAACAAGCAGGAAATTGAATGTACACATCGACCGAACACGAGGCTTAATGTGGACGGGGCTCTAGTGACAACAGGCTTAGTAGAATAATATAGAAAGAAGGATGTAGATCTAATGTTTGTAGAGAGTTGAGGAGGCAAGAAACGTTGGCTAAATATGAAATTATAATAATCGAAGAACGTTGTATGAAAGAAGCCTGGAGTAATGCAAGAGAAGAAAAATTCAATTCAGAAGAAAGTGGTGAGGATAAGGAAGGTGATATAGATGAGATCGACGGAGATTTAGAATCGAATGATGACTGGTTGTTTGAAGGTGACGATTTATCCGTAGTATTTGGAAAGCCTCAATGTGTTTAACCCAAGGTTACTGGTATTTCGAACGCTAAATCATATAGATCTAGAGTGTTAAGGGGCCAAGGACCCATGTAATTCAGTTTTTCACATTTTTCTCAGCCAATTTTCGTCCGATTTTGATGCGGTATGCGGCATTCTTCTTGTCATTCAATTCTCTAGGGAGAGCATCTATGTATAATTTTTAGTTCGTAATTTTGAATTTTTCACGTCCTTTTTTAAAAGTCAAATTGGCATAGAGGCACATAGATTCCGTAGAAAATAAAAAATAGGAAGAATGCCGCAAACCGCATCAAAGTCCGTTGGAAATTGGTCGACAAAAATGGAAAAAACTGCAACGCTAAAATGATTAGGGGAGTAATTTAGGGGGTTTCGGTGTTTGGTGAACCATAACCTAAATTCTAGTGATAGATTCGTGATCAGCATTCAACAGGCTCACGAAATAGTTCATCCACCAAGATCGGGGATATAGGCCACTGTGAATCGATAGCGCTCACCACCTATTGTATGTTCATAGGTACTCTTCGTGCTAGTTACGACGCCTCCTCCAATAAGGTACGTAAACATTTGCAACAAATTTATTTGGTTCGATCCCCACGTAGGTAGTTGTTCCTCCCCGAATCCCATTGTATTCTACGTGGGAGAACTCAAGACTTTCCAGTACTACAATCTCTGTGTGGTCCTTGAAACAACCTAATGAAGTTTAGCGAATAGCGAGATAAGCTGGCAAGCTATTTGAATTGATAAACGGTAGCACTTAGGCAGCTCTTTGGACAATGAAACCGGCAGTGTTCCTACTTGAATACTGAACAAGATCTGTGTACTCTATCTTTCTTCCACTGTAACTGACTACTGAGATTATTGCAGAATGTGTCTTATTTCATTTTTTTAGAAGTTTGAATGGCATTTTATTTGAAGAGTCATGGTTTGTGACCTAATTAGCAAATATGCTATTCACAACGATAATAAATGATGTACTATTTATTAACAAAAACTCATACATTTTCACACTGTTCAACCGCTTGGAAATTAATAGCCTCCAAATCTTGATTAGGCATTAAGGTGGGGCAACAAAAAATTTTTATTTTAACCTCCCTTCAAAATTTGATGTTTTACGTATCGAGGGACCTTCGTAGAATCCAAAAATCGAATTAAAAAAAATCCGTCCGTCCGCGGCACTTTGCTTAGGGTGGACCAAAATTAATGAAATTTGGTGTACCAGCTCCATTTGGGGTCTAGTTGTGTCCCGAAGATTGGCGCGACCTTCAGTCTTCTCTGAAGGAATAGCAAATAGGCGATGCAATTTTAAAAACGCACTAGCTCGAGAACTTCAAATAGGAAGGTATGGTTTTCCCATCGATTTGGTATGGAACAAGCACTTTTTCCCCTGCAGCACTAAGGTGAAACGAGCGGTTAGGCCCACATTCGCCTGTCCTCGTCGATTCCATACGCATTTCAAACTCCTTTCTTTGCAAATACCTTGGAATTTTCGGGGTTTAGGGGGAAAAATGAATCGTCACTGTTGAATACTTTTCGAGGATCTTGCAGTAATTATTTTGAAATAGGTAATCACCCTTTTTCAAAAATAGGCCTCGATTTGGTCAAACCACTTGAACAAATCATCCTTGCTAACAGATTCGGTGGTTGTCTCCTTGCCCTATTGTCGTTGTCTTCTCGTCTTCTAATTAGGTTGGCTGGACAACCCCTTAAACCAGGATTTATCTCGACATTAGACCTTTTTTGACCAATTCTGTGGTTTCCTTGAGGCTTCATCCAGTGTCCATCTCATTTGTTCACTCCTTTTCTTCTCTTCTTCTGTTTTTCTTTTTGAGGAGAATAAACAAAACAAAACAAAATCCATTTCTTGAAGAGATAGGTAATGTTGGTAAACAGAGAGCATTCACTTATTAGCTACCACTTCCAGAAAATGGGATGGTATAACTAAGTTCAATATTTTTTGGAACCTTGTTTTGGAATCATGATGGAAATTGTAAATAGAAAGGTGGTTTAAATATGAACCCAGGCACGAACCTACAAAACAATTAAGTACTTTGCATCATCATGGGAGGGTGAAAAACTTCCAATCTACGTGAGCTCTAATATTGGTATGCTATGCCAATAAATGAGTAATGCAAGATAAACGTGTATTTTCATTGGCACCCCCCATTATCCAATGAAATAGGTACTGACTATAAACGGAAAAACTCCTTGAGTTACAATCCCTTACGAGATTCGCTAAGAAACTCAACAAACACGGACAATACCACGCTTTGGCGCTTTGGAAATACAATTGGACTGGTTGAGTTTGCTCTGGAGGGTACATTTTATTTTTAGAACTCTTAAGGACGACGGGTGGGGAAGCTAGAAGAGTGGGGGAGTCTACAGGTAGTAGTTAGAAGCTTATTATTAATTTAAAAAGTGTGAGGGTGCCGGTATTTCAGGACGGTGCCAATAGATGGTTCTTTACCCTACAAAGATGTTTAAAAAAATGAATAGGGATACTTTCCCCCTAATTGATTTCCATCGAAAAAATGTTCAGCTTCAAGTTTAGATAATGTAGTTTTCAAGATTTTTCTCAACACTTTGAAACTTCAAAAAAATGGTGATACATAAATAAAGGTTTAGGTTATACAAAACAAAAATTATAGAACACCGTGATTGCAATGGTTTTAGGAACGGTAATAATGTTTAACCAGATAAAAAATATTCCAAATCCCTACCTAACTAAAAACATTTTAAATCAGTTTTAGACAATAAATATCTTTTTTGACCAAAATCTAATAGGCTAAACTTAAAAACGGCTGCCAAGAAGTTCACAATCGTGTTGAAGTTTGTTTAAACTGACGCATGCTTCGAGATTTCCTTTGTTATTATTATAAGAATAATTACAATATTTTCAAATAGCCTGTAACCTGGCCAAAAACTTTTGCAAAAAGTGCAAAACACCGATTCCAAAAAAACGGTGTAGCCACTCGAGCAAATATAGATACGCAAACGAGAGAAAGAAAACAACCCATGTACTTATAAGACCCGTAATAGAAAAGCAGGTACCTACGAAGTAGTACGATTATCAATGTCTCAGTCAATGAATGTGGACATTAGCCATACATTCATTATTATTACATAATTACTTTTATAAAATCATTTCTCACGCATTCATTGAAATTTTAAGAGGTCACGTAGAGCAGAGAGTACATAACTCTAATAAGTACGAATTACTTGGGCCAGATCCCATAAATCGAACGTGATTCGTTGATCGAGCCGGATGTTTTTTGTGAATAAACCATACCAGATCGAATTAGAAAGCATAATACGGGAATGAATGTAACACGTGATGACTTTTATTATGAGTGAACGGAAAAGCCAGTAATAACGCGGGGTCACAACAATGGCGGATGCAAGAAGTGATCGTGCGATCTAATCAGCTTCGGTCAAGGTGAATCATACCTATACCAACTCCATTGTAATAGTTCGCATTTCCAAGGCCATTTGAGATTTTATGTCTGAGCTAGGGAGAATATAGAGCCATAGAGATTGATGACAATCGTTCTACATCTCTGTGGAAATTACAGGTTTACGTTCCTTGACCATTGATTGATTCTTAAACATCATTTATCTACAAATTGATAGCGCAAGGTAGGTCAATGTATCTTGGTAGATAATAAATTCATTGTTTTCTCGCCAGAACTGTTCTAGGGAGAGTCACTTAGAGCAGAAGATAATTTTATACCTATTAATACACAGGGTGACTACATTATTTAGCTCCGGAAAACTTAAAGGATGGATTCTGCAACAGTTTAACGGCAGGAAGTTCCTCTTTTTCGTGATTTTTTTACTTCTGAGATATAGCATGAACATAATAAGTTATTAGCTTACAATGTACGATTGGGATAGCAGCTGAGGTCTTGTGAACGAATCCCCCCCACCTGGTGATCGGCACTAAACCTGAGCACATCAGATCACACAGACATAGGTACAGAAAGCAAAGATGCCGGCTATTGTTTAATGATAGAACGCACAGACCAAAGTCCTGCTGGAAAACTTTAGAACATAAGTCGTTTTTTCTTCCCTTTCTTTCGTTACAAAAGGACGCGTTAGACCTCGCAGCAGTTTTATAGGAGCCCATTGAGATCATTGATTCTATTCTTCACAACCTCTACTCAAATTCAAATGTATCATTTCATTTACAATTGGTACATAACCAGAAGGGTTTTTTTAAGGAAAACATTCTTGGTCATACCATAAAGCTGTTCAAAATGTATAATTTATCATTCTTGCCAGGTAATGTTATACAAATGTAAGAAAAAAGTGTCAAAAAAGTGTACGATTTTTTTCTGATGCTTTCCAAATGCAACCAATTGTTGTTCGGGAAAAATAACTTGTTCATTAACCAACACACAAAAATCATTCACCACTCGTTGGAAAGCTCTGAATTTATCACACATGACGCCAAATCTCATGCCGCCAATTTTCTCCTCTTACATCCTTCTGAGAGGTACCTACTGATACCTACTTAGGTAGTAAAAATGGAGTTTTCAGTTTAGCACGCTAATAAAGTAATTGCAACCCGGAAATCCGGAAATGTTTCCCATACTGGGAAATACCGATCACGTCTACCAGGATCATGTCTATTCCATTATAATCAGCCAATGCCTATGTCAATTATGCCTATGTAATGGGTTTATGGGTCATCCTTAACTATGTGCATGGTAAGATAATACTCTTCAAACAGTACAAAGGAACGTATTTCTACTTCGAGTTCATACGTTTGCTCCTGCTCCACTTGATGGGGACGAACATCCGCGCACCAGCAACATTAAATTGAGTTTGAATGCTTGACAATGCTTGAGTTTGAATGCTTGCTTCTTGATGAAAACGAATGACTATAAAACGACGGACACAAGGTCACTACTTTCCCAAAACCATGTGCTGCCAAATGATATCCCACCAATACACCCCCTCAGCTGTAGAACAAATTCCCCTAAAAACCCTCAAATGGATTAAAACTACGTCAAAACCCCTAAACTCCCAGTGATACAACATGACCCGATGAGCGAATTTTTGTAAGAAATATGGACACTAATGAC
Source organism: Lygus lineolaris (assembly GCA_030264115.1). Classification (NCBI taxonomy): domain Eukaryota; kingdom Metazoa; phylum Arthropoda; class Insecta; order Hemiptera; family Miridae; genus Lygus; species Lygus lineolaris. The sequence goes on from JAEMON010000002.1 coordinate 22,300,760, forward strand.
TTTTCTAAACTGATTCTTAACTTCAATTTTTATGGCATTCACAGATTTGCTAAAATGCGAAGTTTGTAGATGAGGAAAATGTAGTTTGTATTGTAGTTTGCCAAACGCCCGATTCGGCAACACTGCCCAAAACGAAAATGAATCTATAACCGAAGTCCAAAATAATGGAGAAGGTTGCAAGAAGATAGTTACGCTGCTCTCAGGCGCCCAAACTTGGAGCCACAGCCTACTTCATCCTACTACAGTTTCGTACTTCATTTTCTTCCCGCCTAATTTTTCCCGCGGATTTTCGAACATAGAAATCCGAGTGTGTAAATGAAGTTGAAATAAATGCAAGAGCAAGTGTTTTGTTTAAGGCAAAACGCGATTTTTCGAGCCAAAAATGTACACATTATCAAATGTGTGTAAAACCTAGTAGAATAGGAATATTTGAACTTTTCTTTTTTTTTTGCGCTTGCTTGGAATGATCTCAGTTTTCATGTGGTAAAAAATCCTGCCAGAAGGACGGGGAAACTTCTATAAGCTCAGAAGGATGCGTCCAGCAGGCAGGACCCCGCATCCCTCCGGAAGCACCTTGTGCGTTCTATCATTAAATTTAAATTCATTCCTCATGATCACCTGGATACCTGATTATGATATTTATATTGTTAAAAAGTATAGTGAGCTTTGCTCATATTTCCTTTCGATGTAAATTCCACCTTCATCAAGTAGTAGGCTCACATCCGAGGTCACGTGTTCCGAATGAGCGGTCTCTTGTTCATTGCGCTTCAATACCTCTCACTTCCTCTCTGTTAAATCCTCAGGCATTCTCCTCCAACTCCTTTCGTAGACTGACTCAAGACAACGGCTGTATCAGAACCAGGTGTACGACTCCAGTTCCCTGCTATAATCTCCCTCCTCCCCTCCTTTCTTCAGACACATAACTAACAACAGCAGTCGCTACCATACAAGATTGTAATTCACAACCCCTACCTCAGCTTCATTTCATCATCTATCTTAGCCCAACCGAACAATACACAGGAATAGGTACCTATTAATAAGCGGATGATAGGTTTTCTAACTCTTGACGATACAACCTGTTCTCAACTTGGCCACGGTATGAAAGGAAAAGGGGTGTCAATCATCTCATCAAATCTCCCACTTCTTCCACATTTCACACCGGGCAGGTTGACCTCAGCGAGGGGGTCTATAGTCGCATATTTCCTATTTTTTTTTCGAACACCAGTGGATTACATCGAGTCCCCTTGTGCTACATAAAATAGCTTCCCAACCACAGTTTCTTATAAGGAACATTGGTCATCTCTCGCCTGCGCCTTCAGCAGTAACTAGACCCTGACACTTATTAGTGTTGTAACTTATTAGTTGTTTGTCAGGATCTATATTAAAGGAGATACCAATGGGTTACAATTATTGGTCTTATTGAATTTCGTTAAGAAGGAATCGTAGGTAATAGGATATTTTGTAGTTACGTTACTATTTCATTGTGTTCATTTAGTTACCCGAAATCGCTGTTTATCGTTAGTTTTCCTCAAAACCTAAAAATAATAAACCAAATCCAAACTCACTCTACTCATATTAATTATGATGTTTTAATGACAATTTTGGAATTTAAACACGCCGGAGTCTCAGATCGTTTATACAGTCGGCTGACGCACTTTCATGCAAGCAAAATCAATCATGTTTGGAGGTTGTGGGAAGGTATACAGCATAATATACTACAGTAGAACGCCTGTTTATCCGAATTATTTGGGCCTGGGGTCGATTCGGATAATCGAAAATTCGGATAATCGGACATAGACAGGTAACAAAGAAAAACGAACAGTATCACACATAGAATAAACTTTATTAAGTTTAACAAACACAGAATAGAGCTTTTAAATAGATCTGAAAGTCAAAAACAAATACTAAGCTACGTAAAATGAAAAGTACATTTAAGAACACGCACATCAAAACACTGTCATAAGGTTGGCAACTCAATCTCTACCGATCAGGACCGATTCGGATAATTGGCGATACGGTCATTCGGCGTTCGGATAATCGGCGTTCTACTGTACTAGTATACTAGTAAACTCAGCTGACGATTTGTTTATTGACACATTAGAACTTCCCAAGAGTAGGTATACCACACGTCGAAAGGATAAACTCTGTCACACCTTTGAGCTGCAACTCTTGTCAAAAGGGAGCAAAGCACTACCTACTTGCCTGTTGTTGAGATCCTTAGCGATAAAATTCATCTTGTGTGGTTCAAGTTCCAGCGGCCTGCGGGAGCGAGGCCGTGCACTTTCGAATACCGCGCGGTTCGTCGGAATTCCTGCGCTCTCCTTCATGCTGTGACAAATACTTCAAGTTCGCGAGATCGAGGTCCGTGCATAAGAACTGTTCAACCTTGCAATTACTATACTCTTCCAATTACCCCAAGTTGTGGTTGACCTAGGATAATTATTATTCTCAAACGGGTATAATCGACTCCTAACATGAAAACCATTCGTTTAAAAAATCACCCTACCTTTTACGGTGACGTTCGATTATGTAGGAGTCTACTATAAATATTGCAACGTATATCGTGAGAAACAAAGACTGCCTCCTATTGTTGGCTGGAGAGTGAGGTATAAGTACCTAACAGTGATCTGGAACGACATCCAAAGGCGGCTTTGCCTTCAAGTAGTCCTAACAGTTGTTCCATGGAATCATCCTCATTCAATCAAGCTCATTCAATCAATTATTTATTCAAGTTGAGGAGCTCGAACAATATTGTTTTTGTTTTTCGTTTTGTTTGGTTGGCATCTTGGACGGGTTTGACCAATGACAGACAGACCACATCCTTTTCCAAGTCACTTTCCCGCCATAGGACAATAATGAAAATTTCATTAAATTTTCTAAAATTACAGGTACAATATTTTTGCTTTACGACTTCAATAATTCTGTTGACAACCATTAGAAGTATTTTTCTTCTCTTCTTCCATGGTTGGCAGGCAACAATAACATTTCAGTAGCGCGGATGAGTCTATTTTCAACAGTGTTATATTATTCCAAATAACAACACAGAAGTAGAAAAAAATTGATTTTCTCATACACGATAATTCCCCATTGTCATTTTCGGTCCAATACAAGGAAACGACCCAGATGACCCACGGAAAGGAGAGAGTGTGAAGCTTCACACCGTTTCATTTATTCATGCCAACCTGTAAGCTCCCATGGGGAGGGGGTCCATGCGAGTTCCAATAAGTTGGAACGTTCTGGGTCCCAAGTTAAATTACTTCAGGTTTCCAGTCAAACTACAACTAAAAGGATCAAGAGGACAGAATAACTTATTGCAATATTTATAAGGGTGACGTAGAGAATCCGGTCTCTCCTTCACGGTCTGGTGCACCATTCTTTGTTACCCTCAACATAGGGACGGCAATAAATCGGAAAGGACGAAGAGGATTTAAAACGTTCGGCGAATTTTCCACCTTCTTGCCCTCTTTGCCCCTGAAAGAGACTGGAAGCAACCGCCCTAATTTATAGGAGCTCGAATATCGTAAAATGGATTTCATCTGCTTGGAATCGTGTGAGTTAGTGAAGTTAGTGTGAGAGTGTGGTGATGAGAGAGAAAATTTGGAGATTATACCGTGAACAATTAAACATGAGCGTGGGGTGGGTTGGAACACCTAAACGCGGTAAGATCAAGAATTTCATAATACTAGTGATTTTTTTCTTCTTTACAGAAGACGAACGGATCGTGATGAAATTCTACGTCGGGTTTCAGCATATCCTTCGAAGTCCAGGAAGAAACATCTTGTAGTGGTAGATTTAGTTGATTTGATTTTATCTACATTGGGTGATGTCATTATTGTGTCTTGAGGGTCAGTCATTAAGGTCTCTCTCCATCAGGCCATACATTCGATTTATTTATACAACTTCTTCAGGGCTAGTTAAAACATTTTGTTAAAACAAATTTGTCTATCTGTAACTATATGGTTACAGTATGATGTTGGTACATGGGTAATTTAGACTATGTACATACCTTGGACAGGGGTTGGGGTTTCGTACTTAAGCCGCGGTGTTGGGCCCAACACTGAATATTTGTCCCGCAAGTATAACCGCGGGACAAATGCCCGAATGTTCGCGAATATCGGTGCTCGGGGATGCTCGCTCAAAAGGCGGTTGTTTGTCCCGAGTCAAAGGCGGCCAATTAGTGTAGAATGAGTTGTAATAGGGTTTAAAGACAACACCGCATGTGTGTGCGGGGTATTCGGCAAACTCCGAGCATTGGCGAATATTCGGGAGAGCATGGGCGAATATTCAGTGTTGGGCCCAACACCGCAAGTTTAACCGCGACTCTACATCTACAGGTATACTGGAAGTGACTAACCAACAAAGTAAGAAAATTTTTTTTACACAACCACACTTTACACAGAAAATATGAGAAGTAGTAGGTAGTTTCTTGCTAACGGTGTGTGGTTTGAATGTAAATGTAGGTTTGAATGTGTTGTATTGGGTGGTTTTTTATTTGAGGTGCTGTGATCTACCTAGTGGTAAGATTCAAGATTTTCATTGTTCTTTTTCCTTGTGGATATGTTATTCGATTGATACTGTCAGGTTGATTGTTGATGTGCAGAGGTCATTATCAAGTTGGTGTATTGTTCACTGAGTTTGGCTGTATCTGTTCTGAGATTGCATGCGTGTTGGGAGTCTCCATGTTGGCCATCTCTTTTATCTGCCTCTTTTCCAGATTCATTTCCATTTCTACGTATTTATCTATCGTAGGTTTATCAGAACAAGTCAAAAAAAATTCATCTCCAATAAAGTAAATTGCAAAACAGCCAGGGAAACAAAAGGAACTAAAGTTCCATTCATTCAGCATGAGTTGATAAGCGAATTTTCAAAGAATAATTTTAACCGATTTTGTGGGTGATTCTTATAGGAAATTTCACGCTGATTCCAAATAATTATACCATACGTTCCTATGTTTAAGATGGTCATTCTAATCAAAAACCTCAAAAAAGACGTTTTCTGGCGATTTTTGACTTTAAATTTTCAAACTTTGACCCCTTGGAGTACTTCATAAATTCTGGCCAACGAACTCATCCTTAGAGTGAGTCCTTGGAGTGACATACCTATATATATATATATATATATACATATGAAACAGTGTTAAATTTCAGGAATCGTTTTAGAATGGCCTGAAACGGATTTCCAAGAAGAAAATTGTCAAAAATTTGCATTACAAAAATTTTGAAGCCATTGCAATGGCTTCATTTTCTTCGAAAATTCGCTAAAACCAACCAACACAACACATTTAAACCTCACACCTTTAGCAGCTCACACCTTTAATATAACCAACTACATACTACTTTTCATATTTTCTGTGTAAAGTGTGGCTGTGTAAAAAAAATTTCTTACTGAGCGTAAAGTGTTGGTTAGTCATTTCCAGTTACACCGAGATGTAAGGACAAAACTCCAACCCCCATCCAAGGTATGTACATAGTCTAATCTAGTCTGCCCATATACCAACATCACCATAGTGTAACCCTATAGTTAAAGATTAATTTCAGTTTATTATTTTCAATAATAACTCTTTGAAATCGAGCACGAAAGTTTTTTAACCCCCCAGTCAAAATTTGATGTTTTACGTTTCAAGATACGTAGAATCCAAAATTCGAATTAAATAAATTCGACTCAGCTGATCTGAGAGCTCCATTTTCGACTCAGCTGATCTGGGAGCTCCATTTTTGACTCAGCTGATTTGGGAGTTCCATACAAGTACGCTTGCATACAAGTCTGCAACGCATTGGGACATTTTCATGTCTTTCTCCCCCTCCTTCTTTCCCTTTCAACTTTCTCCTTTGCTTTAGGAGCTACTCAGCTGATCTGGACCTCTCGATTTGTCAAGAAGGAGTCTCAAGGAGGCTGCATACTGAATTTCAACTTTGTAGGGCTAATGGGAGAGAAATTAGCTCTAGGAGCCACTCAGCTGATCTGGACCTCTCGATTTGTCAAGAAGGTGTTCAGAAGTCCCTCAAGGGCCCACATACCATATCAGAACGACTCGGTTGTAAGCGGAAATGGTCAGAACTGGACGGTTGTTGTACAATGTCACGTTACGTGTCGTGACATGTCGTGACATGTCATGTCATAATTTTGGTTGTGTGCCACAGCAAAGACATGAAAATGTCAAAAAATCCGTCCGTCCACCGTTGTCGGCACTTTGCTTTCGGTTAGTTACCATGGACCAAAATTAATGAAATTCGGTATAGCGGCTCCATTTGGGGTTTAGTTGTGCCCCGAAGCTTGGCGTTACCGTCAGTCTTCTCTAAGGGGTAGAAAATGTGGGATGATATTTTCAAAACGCCCTAGCTCGAAAACTTCAAATAGGAAGGTATATTTTTCCCATCGATTTCGAATAGAACACGATTTTCAGCGTCGAATGAGACCTAGTGGAGCATTCTAGGACCAACCGTTCGCTCCCAATAATGACTTAAGGGTTGAACGAAAAAAATAGAAAAAACACGAGTGTGAATCGCAAATCTTCCCGCGTAATCCCCGTTTAAAGATCAGCTGATAAAATGCAACTTTTTCTGGTGTCCACCGGATTGAGTTTCTCGTTATTTTTATAAGCTTCCTCAGTTACTTCCATACGTTATGGAAGGACCTGAAACTCTCAAATAATAATAATAAAAACAGGTAGGTAGGCAAACTCATTGTACACAAGAAATATTGATTGTGTAATTACGGTAGTTACTTCAAATATTAAAAAAAAAATCAAAAAGGAACCAAATTTGGATCTTCAATATACAAATAGGATGTTTTCAGATGGGTTATTTTGATACAAAACAATAAACCGTAATAATTTTCAGCGTTTTTCCATGTATCTTGATGTTTTAACTAGCCCTGAAGAGGATTTATAAATAAATCGAATATATGGCCTGATGAAGAGAAACCTTAATGACTGACCCTCAAGATTCCCCGAAATACTAAATAATTCAAAACAACAGTCAAGAACACCCTCACAATTCATTTTAAGCAATGTATTGCTGAGCTCTTTAATGAAGTCTTATTTCATTCCATTTCATCAGCGGTTATTGAACGTAATGTTGTACCTACGTATTCATCTTCATGTATTCCGCTGTCACATTGGATCGCCACTCATCGAATTCAAAATAGGTTTCCAACTATTTCGTAACCGTAAATTAACAATCACCACCTAGGACAACCGCAACACACCTGGCGTATATTATGGTGAGATATTTGAATGAGTAATGCACGGGTAATCGTAAAGTACAAAAACGACGGGCAAGTGTTCACCTTGGGTCACAGCAGGGTCTGAATGTAAAGAGAAGTTTATAAGTTCCAATACATTTTCTCTTTCTCGCGGTCCAAGTGGCTGCACCTTTTTTCCATGTAAATCTTTAGGAAACCAGGTTCCCTCACAAGCTTGAAGATTTTTCTCTTTTTATGACAACCAAGAGCTTCAACGGAATGCTGAGCGCGTTACAGCGAATATATTTTCAAGGAAACCCTTCTGCTATCCATATTTTTCCTCGGGTATTTCCTTCCCTAGTCGCTATAATGCTGCGTAGGAGTCTTTGATCGAGCAGTTTCCGATAATATTTCAGATCTCCTTTAACCTTCAAGAAGGATTGTACCATGAAAATGAGCATTTTCGTACTCCAAGATGGTTTTTATTATATTGACCTACAGGGGCCTGGTTTTAGGTAGACATTATGGATTTCTTAGCTACTCGTTAATTTCTGAAGGTTATGGTAATGGATATCATTATGGTCAAAGCATTGAAATCATCTCCCCCCTTGTGGCTCTCCTCTTCATGTTGCTCACGAAGTTTGAATGGTACTGCGATCGATGCTCAATAACAAGAACATACAAGCTATGGAAGATGGAAAATTCCAAGAAGATGAATACCTTATATTTTCTCTATTTTTTTACATGATTGCATGTGAATGACCATGATAAGTTATTTCTTATGATATGAATCTTAATTTTACACAACGGTAAACCGCACATTCACGCACTGCTGAAAATTTAGAACCCTCGCGGAAACCTTTCTTTGAAATTTTGCCAGTAGTTTACGGTTTTTTTAAGTGTATGGTATTAGTCAAATTTACGCCTCATGAATGACGAATGTCGTCGAATCGTGAATATTATTCGCTGGTTCAGACACTCATGATGGTTGACTTCCCTGGCCAAATTATTAGGATATAAAGGGATATCTAATAACATTGTCATTGTTCCAAATCGTTTGCTTCATTAGTTCAACATCCATTTGAAATATTATACCCCCTCCCCATTCGAGTTCTCCGCAATGTGAACTTTCTACTGGTGGGAATTTTTACAGGAGAAGTCATGCATCATGACCGTGTAATTGTTCTCTCCTTGTGGATGTTTGAGAAAGTGGGAGGAAACAACAGTTGAAGGTCGGAGGGATTCGGACATCCAGACAAGAAAGAAGCTCGGCGGGAAAATCCTCTTGATGTGGAAAACACCGTATTGGATTTCATGCAGGAGAATCGATGCTGAATGATTGATCCACCAGATCTATCTACCCTTTCAAGTCAAAACATTTTCTGGGCCTTGATGAATCACCCCCTGCTAGGATGCAAATTGTGTGACTAATTATAATGTATGAGAAACTACTTTCAAATTATCTGCAACAGTTGAAGGTATGTACATTTAATATTTTGTGTTCGTTGGATTGGTCGGCCGAGGGGTGGGATTAGACAGATTAGGTTGATGAGATTGTCGGATATCAGCCTTTAAATGAAACAATTTTATTTCATTAAGTATTCTTTTATTATTTTGTTTACATTGCAGCGCTCATCCTCGGAACAGCGTTCTACAAACCAAACGAAACGCCCACAGTCGAGATGACATTTACAAAAAACAGAAATATTTATTGGAGATCAGATTTGAAATAACAAAAACGTTTTACCTATTCTGCATCAAAAGTCAATACTAAAGACCTCACTAGAAAACTGAAACTTTAAAAACGTTCTACTTCAATAGCTAATATTTGAAAAGAAACTCCTATCATCAATCAAGTACGAGTACAAACTAACAACAGTGATTACATTGGTAACAAAATGAATACTAAGGGCCGAATGCAAGAACGCTCCTTTAAATAAAAGGAACGTCCCTTCCTTTTAGCTTCCTTTAAACTTAAAAGGAAGCTAAAAGGAACGTTCATTTTAAAAACGGTATGCAGAGATCAACCTTTCCCGCAGAGGGAGCCTTTCCGAGTAAAGGATCGTTTAAGGGAC
>JAEMON010000002.1:22311016-22343540 GCA_030264115.1 Lygus lineolaris
CTTTTATTTAAAGGAGCGTTCTTGCATTCGGCCCTTAGTGTAATGGTATCAGAATGGATGACGGTTTATGAATGATCAAAGAGTAATACATCGCAAATTATTATACAACGGTTTATTATTTTCTGTATAGATCGCCCATCTACAAAGATCCTACTGACATAAAATAACTACTAACCGCGAGGTTCACAATCATCTCTTGGCGACAATGAGTAGGTACCTTCTTGTAATTATTATTATCGAAGAGTTGTATCATTCATTTTAAATGAAATTCACTAACTAAGGAAGCTTCTGAAAGTAAACAACAAACTTGGTTCCGTGGAATCGAAAGAAAGTTGCATTTGAACGCAGATTTTGCCTACTCGAGAAGAATTGCGATTCACATCTTGTTTCTGCTCTTTTTTTTTCGTTCAACCATTGGTCCGCAAGGTCTCATTCGACGCTAAAAATTATGTTCTATTTTGAATCGATGGAAAAAATATACCTTCCTATTTGGAATTTTTGCGCTAGGGCGTTTTGAAAATTACATCTCTTATTTTCTAACCCTTCGAGAAGACTGACAGTAACGCCAAGCAACTAGACCCCGAATAAGGCCGGTATACCGAATTTCATTCATTTTGGTCCATGGTAACTAAGGAAAGTGCCGCGTACGGCGGACGGACGGATTTTTTTTGACATGGATATGTCTTTTGGCTGTGGGTCAAGGAATTTTTCGCGACACTTTTTTGACATGGATATGTCTTTTGGCTGGGGGTCAAGGAATTTTTCTCGACACTTCTTTTTCTCCACTTTTTTGTCCAAAAAAAATGCAACGCTCCGGCACTTTAGATTAATGTTAACTCGAAAAGTCAAGGCTAGGTAGAAATCAATGAGGTACTACCGCAATGTTTTCAGGTACTACTCCCCGCATCGAAAATTGAGCTCGCAGATCAGCTGAGTCGAAAATGGAGCTCTCAGGTCAGCTGAGTCGAAAATGGAGCTTCTAGATCAGCTGAGTCGAAAATGGAGCTCGCAGATCAGTTGAGTCGAAAATGGAGCTCTCAGGTCAGCTGAGCGGCTCCTAAAGCCGCTAGACATATCCATGATCTACCTATTGTTTTTCCCATCAAGGGTGAAATTTCAAAGTTTCACATTTTCATTCGATTTTGGTTTATTATTTTCAATAATGAACCTTTGGAATCGAGCACGAAAAAAGAAATTTTAACCCCCCCACAAAATTTGAGGTTTTACGTTTCAAGATACGTTGAATCCAGAAATCGAATTAAAAAAATCCGTCCGTCCGCCGCCGAACGCGGCTCTTTCCTTAGTTAGGTACCATGGACCGAAAAAATGAAATTTGGTATACCGGCCCCATTCGGGGTCTAGTTGTGCCGCGAAGCTTGGTGTTACCGTCAGTCTTCTATAAGGGGTAGAAAATAGGGGATAACATTTTCAAAACGCCCTAGCTCGAAAATTTCAAATAGGAAGGTATATTTTTTCCATCGATTTGAAATAGAACATAATTTTTAGCGTCGAATGAGACCTTGCGGACCAACGGTTGAACGAAAACAAGATGTGAATCGCAATTCTTCTCGAGTAGTCAAAATCTGCGTTCAAATGCAACTTTCTTTCGATTCCACGGAACCAAGTTTGTTGTTTACTTTCAGAAGCTTCCTTAGTTAGTGAATTTCATTTAGAATGAATGATACAACATTGTCGCCAAGAGATGATTGTGAACCTCGCGGTTAGTGGGAATATTATGTCAGTAGGATCTTTGTAGATGGGCGATCTATACAAAAAATAACAAACCGTTGTGTAATAATTTGCAGCATATCTTGAAACGTAAAACCTCACATTTGGAGGGGGGGTGAATTTTTTTTTTTTCGGGCTCGATTCCAAAGGTTATTTATTGAAAATAATAAACCAAAATTGGACTAGATGGAACATGGAAGATAGATATTATTAATAAAGCGTTGTTTTTCATTTTTGACAAATGTCATCTTGACCGTGGGTTTTCGCTTGGTATTTAGAACGCTGTCCTGAAGGCCGAGTACAGGTGGCTATCGTAAACAAAATAATGAAAGAATAATGAAATGAAATTGTTTCATTCGGGGGTCGATATCTGACAATCTCATCAATAACCTAACTTAGGTAATATTGCTTCCGAGTCTACAAAGGTAGCGGAAGAATTGTTTTCACTTTTCACTTTTGGGGAGTGAACTATTTCTGGCAGTAGGCATGTCCGGGAATCCTTGCAACACGCAGAACCTCCACAATGTCCATCCTATTTTGATTAAATTTTCAGGAATTACGCGGGTTAGGCCCTAGATGATCCCCTATACCAGCTGACGAACGGTAGCCTCTGCGCATGCGTGAAGGTTGAGTTTGTTCAAATTCACTCATCAATTGATGCTTCCTGCATGCAGGAAGTTTTATTTTTATTTTAAGCAGTCTACAGTGTTGTAAGTAACCATGGGATGAATGGGGAAAACATTTATTATGGCTTAACAGGTGTTGTACCTATCATCCACCATCTGTCTTGTCTACAATTATTTCATCCTAGTGTATAGCCGAGCCGGGGAATGTTATTTATTTACAACTAAAATTCAATTCCAGACCGGGGATCGTTCCATCTAAACTGCTTAGTCGGGTTTAAAACGGTTGTTTCTCCCGAGTTTATACGACGAAGAAGACGCAGATATTATGCGAATAGCAATATCCGGCTTGTGCGGCTGAGCCTTGTGAGGATGGGCTTCCATAAACGCTTATTGCCAATATCGTTAAAACTAGCTCGCTGTCCCAAGGGGATGTAGCAGTTATAGTATAGTTAGTACGAGCGGTCACCGTCTTCGAAAGAACAATCTCAGCATACATTCGGAGGTCCACGGAGATTAGAGGACGATCGGGCTAGGAACTCAAAAGCATCGATTGACATGCAATTTAGCACGGGTCAACATTTTTTTATTCAACATGCAAATAATACCTAATCCCGACAAAAAAAACTACAGGAGCGTCGAGCGGGAGCAGTGAACCGGACATTGCCAAGAGGCTTCGGCCGTTTCAAACTCCAATTTGTCTGGCATTTTGCTTCCGAGTCTATCGAAGGTAGCGGAAGCTTTTGCTTCCTCACTACTGAAGGTAAGAAGAAAAAAAAAAAAGTTGTCCTCCAAAATCAAAATTCCCACTTGCTTTTTACGTTTCAGAGCTTTCTACACAATTATGGTTCCGTGTCAGTCTGTCCGTCCGTCTGTCTGTCTGTGGTCAATGCATAGTCCCAGGCAAAACTACATAAAGTTATACTCCGAATTCGATGAAATTTTCAGGGATTGTGCGGGTTAGCTCCTTGACTTTCCCTAGGAATTTCATTGTCATTGGACCACTAGTAGCGTGAACGCATGCGCAAGCGTGAATTTCCTGAAACTCCGATATCTCAGTTCCTAATAGACCTATTTCGCTCAAATTTGAAGGGCAGTTGGGGGCTGACTTCAAGACAATCACCCATGAATTTCGTAATGATTGGATCAGTAATAGCTACTGCGCAAGCGCAAACTTGATATTTGTTGTCATGGGCGTAGCTCCGGAACTACTCGACCAATTTCGATGGAATTTTCAGGGATTACGCGGGTTAGAGCCTAGGGGGCTTCGCTATCAGACCACTAGTAGCAAACGTGAATTCCCTGAAACTACGATTTCTCAGTTCGTAATTGACCTATTTCGCCCAAATTTGGAGGGTTTTTGGAGGTTGACAATATTACATTCGAGTTTCGACACGATTGTATCAGTAATTAACACCTACTTCGCATGCGCAATTTTGAAATGGGAACTACTCGACTGATTTCGGCGACATTTTCAGAGATTTTACGGGGTAGCCCGTAAGTAAGGAAGCAATACTGCCCACCCAACTTGGCAGACTTTTTTTTCACTTTTGGAATCGAAAAAAATGTTGTCCTCCAAAATTGAAATTTCTATTCACATTTTACGTTTCAGAGCTTCCTGAACAAAGTCGGTTCATAGTCCGTCTGTCTGTTCGCATTTCCTTGTTGCCATATTTTTCAGAGTTTTCATTCGATTTTGAACACATTTTTAGGGATTATGCAGGGTAGGGCCCCTTGAGGTCCCACGTGTATTTCATAATGATTACGCTCTACGCATGCGGTAATGTAAAATCGATTGTGTTGACATTTGGTTCAAACTGACAAACATCAACACAATCAAGAGTTTTTGAGTTTTCAAGTTTTTATTAAATTTTTTGTTTCAAATTTTCTTGGACCTGAAGAAGCTATTTGCCATTTTCACTTGGCAGAGTATTTTCTCGTGTTCTATCCTTCAGTTGAATTTCGTTCGATTTGCTTCTCAATCTATCTATCCCGCTACAAAAATATTATAGCGGGATACAATATATATTAATCAACGTAATAATATATTAATCAATATATATTAATCGTTGATATTAATCAACGTAAACATACATCGACAGATCACTTACTTGTAGGAATGCCTATCTCCGATACTTGGAGCATATTTTCAAACTTTATAGGCGGTATTGGTAAATTAACCCCCCCCCTTTCAACCAGGGCTCCGAAATTCATCAGACCAGGAAATCATTACCTACCTAAGTGCACACGTTCACGGTTCCACTTTCCAACTTGATGTGTCTTGAAGTAGTCGTAAAGTACTAACGCATAATACCCTTCTATAATTAAATCCGGAAAGAGTTACCAAATAGGTAAAAAAATGTATCCTGGTGGGAAGCGAACTCTCAACCTTCGAATGTAACCCCTCCCTCCACCCACCCTTACGCTTCAGAAGTCACTCAAGAGAGAAAGATGTGCTTTCGTTTAGCGCCGAAGTACGTATCCCGTGATCTTCATCTTTCTCCCATTCTTATTAAATTTGGTTTAATAACATTTCAATCATAAGTTCATAAGATTGAAACAAATAAATTTATTGAGACTTCATTCTTCATCATTCATCTTATACGTTAGTGATCCTACGATGCCTGTAAAAGAAGCTACTGGCGGAACTAGTTTTAACCCGGCTCAACAAGGAATTCTGAAAGTTTGGTCAACTATTAACTCCAGGATTAAGCCTGCGAAAGTTTTCAAACCTCGATGTACCTTTCCATGAAGGGGATAGGCGTGGAAACTAAGTGAATTTTCTTCGAGGAAAACGCCAACTGGTTTTAATAGAAGTGCTTTTAGCAGAAATGTAGAAACTGCGTTGAGAAGTTTTCATTTCTTGCGGTGGCCTAGATAAGATGTGGCGAGGATGAATCTAGGACTTGCTCTTCTGAAAGGGTCGATCTTATTTTCTTTTAAAAACTAATCTGAGAGCAGGGGGATTTGATAAGACACGGAACACGTTGAGTATAAAATTAGGTTTCTTTTGCGAAGTGTGAACTTCTATTCTGTACCTAGTGTTGTCCCAAGACGCCAGAAACTTGCATAACCAACCAAGAAAACCTGAAAGTTTGGAGTAGTTGGTATATAACCAACTAAGTTATATTTTGGTATACCTACGATATATAAACACGGAAGGCATTTTATGAAAGAGGAATATTTATATCTATATTTTTATTGAGAACTATAGTCTCATTCTGAAACTCGTCACTGAATCGGCAACACCTGCTATCTTATTATTTTTTTCCAAAATGAGTGACGCATAGATCTTGATTCAAAATTTGGCGCCGAATCCAGCGGCGAAGTTATTTTCGAGATCCATGCAACGGAACCGAACACAACGCGGTTTTGATAACACATGCTACCTATCCAAAGAAGTGTGTCAATACCAAAGGTCAAAGTCCAAAATTTCGAAAAAATTCGAACAAGATTAGTTACGAGCAGTGATTGGGTACAATAGCATAAAAGGGCCCATTTTAATTTGACGGTGGTACGTACCTCTGCGTACGGTAGGTAGGTAAATACTATAGTACCATCAGTGAAAGTTATTCTTTCAGACAAAAAGACGCTGTAAGCTACCCTAATCAAAAGATCCCAGATTGATCTCAGCTTTTGCCATCCTTGACATAGTAGAGCGCGAGGTGATGAGTGGAATATTGGGTTGGTAGTGAAGAGGGAAGGGGTTGAGAGAGGGGGGATGCTCGATTGTTTCGGCTTGAACGAGGTCAGGTATATGGCGTTTGCCATTATCCCTCCAACCCCTCCGGCAAATGCACTTTCTCACTCGAGGTTTATAGCTTTCAGACCAAACACAGACTCTCTGACGTCAGAAGATTTCCTCTGCGACCTAATCTAGCAAGATTGATTGCCACACATGCACTCGAAGTAAGATAATAAAATGGAACAGCAATAGAACGTCCGTACATCATTAAGAATAGTTACTTACCTACCAACATGATTGGATATATAATCTATAGATACAAAACAACGTAACATGAATTGAGTTTTTTCGAATTAACTATTTTTCCCTCTTCAATAGGGAACAGACGTGGGCCACAATTCGCTGCTTTCGACCTAGCCAGGGATTTGGATTAAATTCATATGAATAAATCTCTCCTTATCAGTAAGAATGATATCCAATATTCCTCATCTCCAGGAGAAACTATACAGTTTCGGGTCGACACGAGGCAGGGGAAAGATCAAGGACCCTAATGGGTAATGTGCACAAGACTCATTGAGAGGATGTATAAGTTGTATTCTCTGTAAATCGGATCGAGGAATTTAAAATACGATAAAGTAGCGCGAAAAATTCGATATCTTCGTCTCCATTTCCTAACTACCCTCGTAAACGTTGAAGGAACAATAAAAGATTGGGCCTCTCTCGGCACCAGCTATGGTGTAGTGTTCCAAGAGTTGCATGAGAGAAAAACCCATCCACCCCTCGGTCGACTCCCCGGAGAAAGCGAAGATGGTTACGTCGCCGAGGCCAAAACCGTGATTCGTTTTGATAAAACTCCCCTTCACATCTGTTCACATAAAATATCGGAGAGGCCTTCGGCCTTCCTGAAACGATTCTGACCCTTTCCCCCACTCCTTTCCCTAGCCTTCCATTTTCCCGCGGGTCTCGGTCGCGAAAGAGGCAGCCATCGAAACGGGTAAGAAGAGACAGTAGACGAGGCGTGGGAAAAGGGGCATTTTGTTCACGACTTGAGAGCTTCTGACTGAAAATACATCCTATACGTCAATTCTCATCTCGTGGGGGAAACCTAAATAAAAGGGTTAAGATGAGTAGGAGTTGGGGAGTTTGAGGGAGAAGGACCTACGTATGTAGAGTAGATGAGCGTTGTTTGGTTTGTAGGGGGCATGGAGACTGAGATGAGTAATATTGACCTATATATAGAAATTAATTTTATGGCATGGAGAACCCAAGAAAGCTCGACCACAAAGAGTTGTCGTATGTGAAATTCGACTTGGTTACAAGTTAGTTCATAATAAACCATGTATGAGTTATCCGAGACTTGTTATTATCCAAGATTATTTAGGATGATAACAAGTACCTAGTGATGATATTTGGATTATCCAAGACTTTTAATTGAAAAGGTCCACGGTTTCGCCCTTTAGATGTGGCAACAGGAAAAATTTCCTAAAAAAGCCCGGACTTTTTTCAGGAAAAGATAGGAATAAGAAATACAAACAATGTATTGTGTGTACAATTTCAAGATGCTTTGAATGGAACCCCCAAAAGTTCAAATGAATGTTTCGGGGACCTCCAGCAGCTTTTCACTTGAATAATTTACCCAAAGCCAAAAGTGAAACAGCTGCTTCGTGACAGCTAAAGGTTGAAAATTTCATTCAGGCTGAACGATAAAGAAAGCGCTCTTGAAATACAGTAGGACTTCAGGGTGAGTTAAAGCGTTACAACCGAAATGAACTTGAGTGCAATAGAACTACGTCGTTTGTCAGAGGAAATTCATTTCATCGTCACCTCTCGGCGAGGGTTATTACAAACCATCGTTCTCCCGTACGCGCTCTCGCCTCTCGGCTTTCTCCCGGAATTTCCAGAGCAACAAAAGCCATTGAGAAGGGATTAAAACAAAGTGAAGGTTTGATAAGGAAGACACAACTCAATGCGGCTCAACGATGATGTAAATTGAGTGGCACGATAAACAAAAAAGAGAGCGCTGCCCATCAACTTGACCAAGAATGAAGTACCTACCTAAATTAAGTGGTGGCAAGCCCGAAATCCTGTTCAAACATCGCTGAAAATCAGTTAAAATAATTCTACTTTTTTTACTTTTTTTCAAATACCTAATAATTATTATTATTTGAAAATTCGATCATTTGCATGACTGGAACTTTTCAACATGTTAAGCTTGAGGTATTCAGGCAGGGAAAACGGCACATTGAAGTACAATATTTGTATAGTAGTAACAATACAAATTGGACATCGTTAAAATAATACAAGCACAATCTGATCGTAGTTTGTTATAAAATTAGTTTTCAGCAATCACTCTTTTCACAAATTCAAGTGTCTTAAAACCACCCTTCTTATAACTATAAAGGCTCTAGAATACCACTAGTAATACAAAGTAATGCCTCTAGTACTCAAGTCTCTTTACTTCTAACTTACCTATTTTCTACACTCACAGAAAGAGCACCTCAATTTATTCTATTATATTATCCTTAACGCCGCATTCACACTTGAGGATTGAGTTTAAAACAACACAGTTGCTATACGTAGTTCATCAGAATTTCAATTGAAAAACACTTCAACACCAGACGTGGCCTTGAGTCTCATAAATGCCACCAAGTGGCACATCATCGCAGCCCACAGTCTTGTAGTAGAGAAAAACCTCCTAACAACTAGAGTTACTCTTATCTTTTGTGACCCCACCTTTCACAAACAACTCAATCGCATGTTTGTGAACGAGCAGGGGATTGAGTTGTACGTGGCCATGCTCACAAGGTTTGAACACTACTCTTGGGGGGAGGGGGGGGGGGGCTATGTCGCGAGACTGTATGAAAATAGTAGATAATAATAATAATAATAACGTAGGATCAGAAGACATTAACAGACAGGCGTCACGAGACCAAGGTAAGGTGGCAGCTAAGTTCAATAATACTCAGGTGCTTTGATGCT
The DNA here is from genome assembly GCA_030264115.1 of Lygus lineolaris. Classification (NCBI taxonomy): domain Eukaryota; kingdom Metazoa; phylum Arthropoda; class Insecta; order Hemiptera; family Miridae; genus Lygus; species Lygus lineolaris. The sequence continues at coordinate 22,320,032 of JAEMON010000002.1, forward strand.
ACTAACTCTGGTGGTAAATATTCTATTCTGGTGCATGAGGCTTTAACGAATTTCCCTGTAGTAACCTGTATCCCGAAGTTTAAAATTTGTTTCATTCGAAAGCCAAGTCTTAAAATCATGTTCCCAAAATTGAGTATTTTCACTTTCGTGTGGTTGATTTCTGTTGAAAGTGTAATTGCAACATGAATCAGAATCGCATTACTTCTCTAATCCTTTGATTCACTGTTGTTAAAGATAGGTACTACTTCAAAATTTGCGAACGGTAGGTAGGTAGAGGATAACATTCACAAGAATGGGGTGAGGGGGGGGGGGGGGGCTTCTAGGCCCTAGAGGGGGGCTCGAAAAATTCTCATGGTGCCAGGGAGGCACTGCCCTAATGAGAAATCCACCTAATAAGTGCTGAGGCGATTGATGCCTTGGGGCTGAGGTAGCGAAATGGCTACCTGTGCAGAAATAAATTTGGAATATTAATAAAGCATTTTACTTGTATGTATTTACCAATATGGACTAGCGTTTATAATCATTTTAATAAATACCCATAGGTACCTTACTTTCTTCTCCCAGAGTAATGAAGTGTGGAGTTTTCTATCAAGCAGATACCTATATTTAATTATATAGGTACGTATACCTAGTTTAGTCGCTATTAGCACCAGCTGACAGTAATAAGAGAGAATGTAATAAACTTCGTTTACGATTGGGTTGGTAGTAATCCCCACGGTTGAAACTCTTCAACAGAGGAAATGTTTCTCACGGCTCCACAGTCCGTTCTCCTGTTACCTCCAGCTACCCCTATCATTAAGGGAACATTCGCGAAAGAAGACTGTTCCTTATCAAAAACTTGAACCAATCATGCCGGCTGACTGAACTACTCAAGAGACTGCGGTTTTTTAAACATCTGAAATCGACGCCTCATTTCCCAAAAGATCATGTATTTCCTCGATAAACTGGGAGAAAGTCACCATAAATGTGTAGTACCTACTTAGTAGGTATGTATAATATTTTTGTGAGCAATGAAGTTTATATATACTAATAATAGTTTATAGTTATATTAATTATTTTATATTAATAGTTATTATTAATAATAAGTTTATAATACTTTATGCAAAAATAATAATAATAACAATTCTTACAATATAATTTGCTTTCATGTTTCAAAACAGAATGAATCAAAGTATCATTATTTATATGTGATTTTGCGCTATCACGGTGATCCTTCATTCTTAATGATTTATTTCGGCAGACGTTTCGATCTTACAGCGGACTTGCTTGAGTATGGACCGCGATAGGTCCATGAAGGACCTAGAGTATGGACCTTGTATTGGCCTTGAAGGACAAAGCTTATATTATTCTATCTAGCCGCATCCCGAGTAGCTGAATCACTACACTTCCTGAAGGAACCTCCAAGTGCCGTGATTGGAAAACAATTCAAGTCCCCATATTATATTACCTACTTTATGAGGAATTCCACGAAATTTAACATTTTTGCGTAGGGTTATTTTACCTGCAAACACACGACTAAAATTGAGGAGCTGAAAAAACTGACCGATAAACCACTTCATATTCAAGAATTACTCGCAATGTCGGCCAAACAGTTTTAAACAACTGTTTAAAAAATGCAACTATACAAATGTATGTACCTATCTTTTTTCAAACTGTGTCAATTTGAATAAAAAACCACTTGCCAAATCAATTTATGCATGGTACAACAATAATTATTTCGGCCGAACAAATAACTCTCCCTCATTCATGAAAACTTTCAAGTTCAACGAAAATCGTTTTCAACGCTTCTAATGATAACATAAGAAATTATTCTTGAAAAAATGCTATTTTGGGTATAAGACCATGGAGTAGGAAGGAATATCCTGCATAAATACCTAATGGAAAACGGTAAGATTGGCAGAGTAATCACGTGTCCAGTCATGATCGCGATTCGGTCGACATTGTACCACGAGACAGTACGGTTTTTTCACTATTCCAATGTTTAGGATTGTAAGGATTTTCGCAAGATTGGGAGTGCTCGCCAAAATCTACCCACCATTTTTTAAAATACTTATAAGATGAGTGATTTGATCACAGAGAATTTCAGAGTTAGGTAGGTACCTACCTATAAAATGAAAATTGAGCGACGGAAGAAGAAAAAGTCTTAGTCATTAAGGAAGTGTACTCCTGAACAGCATTTCGATGATTGATGGATCAACATCTCCATCATTTATGACGTTACGACAGATGGATAGGCCTAACTCCAACTAACTGTGACGAAGCTATTTAGAAGGTCGAGTCATTGTGGAGAGAACCAAAACATTATCTGAGAAGGTAGGGGTGGTTGGGCGGGGTAAATGGAAAAAGGGGTGAATGAACGAAATATGTAACCTACCGCATATGCCTACCTAGTGTGCTCGCTGGCAGTCTCGGCAAGAAAGTTCAAACATGGCAACAGTTGATCGAAATCGGATAAGTTTCTTCACGTTTTGGACAAATTTCTGTGCGGATGTTTGTAAATAGTCGTGATTGAGGCCCCCACTTAGATCTTAGAAAATTACGATTTTGAAGCTTGGTTTCTACATGCATGAGGAAGAACCAGCGAGGATCCAGCACTCCAGGTGAATTGTTTGAAGGGAAAGTTATAAGCAAAACGGGTAAAAAAACGTAGTTTTTAGCACATGTTTGGGTTTTTCTACGAAATTATCAATGGATTTTCATGAAACTCACAAGATTTACTTTATTACCAAGTAAAAACAACTTGCCCTCGTCTCCGGGAAAATATCCAGAGGGGCGAAATCAGTTTAAAAACCATAAAAATAGCCATTTTCGGGTTTCTATTGGTGGGGACAGAGGTGAATTGTAGCAGATGTTTCGATATGCAATGTTGAACGAAAATGACGATAAAAATATACATTCTGCATCGAAAATTTATTGTTGTAAGAGTGGGTTGGATTTTAAAATGTTTTAAATGACTAGTTTCATCGTAACATATTCATAGTCACATTTACATCAAAGTCAACATCCATGCCCACTACTTGTAAACTCTTCAGATTAGCTGTAGTCTAAACTTTCTCCACCCCTTGACATCACTATTTCAACTTCACTTTGGTAGCTAGGTGTTATATTAGGCTTTTGGTTAAGGATACGCGGGAGAGGATGGTAGCCGTTCAAATAGAGTTGGCGCTTAAAATCTGAGTTATACTGCACGCCACTCGTAACGATTCTGCGTAGGTAGGTACGTGTTATGGCAAATACATACCGTAATAAATATGAATATATCAAGATTATGATCGGTTCCCAATAAAGTAGTTCTTGTGTTGAATGAGTAATTCATAATGAAATTCAGTAACTCAGGGAGCTTGTCAAAGTGAACACGAAACTCGAATCGATGAAAACAAAAATAATTGCATTTGTTCAGCTGATCATGGAATGGGAATTTGCCCTACTGAAGATTGACATTCACACTAGTGTTTCTGTTCTTTTGTCGATGAACCCTTTGGTCCTTGTGGGGAGCGAAAAGGTGCTTCTAAAGTGCTCCGCCAAGTCTCATTCGGCTTGGACATTGTGGTCTATTTGAAATCTATGGGAAAGCTGTACATTATTATTCAACTTTTTTAGGGAGTTTTGAAAAAACCTTAGTTTCTACAACTTACTAGAAAAGACTGACCGTAACGCCAAGCTTCGGGGCACAACTAGACCCCTAATGGAGCCTTTTTCGATTCCAAAGCTACATTATTGGAAATAATGAACCAAAAGCCAGTCATCAGCGCTCTACGAGTGGATACCTGTAAATAAGTACTCCCGCGCTCTGCTGATCCCCTCTAGAACGTTTGACTATTTATTATATTATATATTATTATATTATGCTAATATAATATTATATTATTAATTATTATAATATTATACTATTAAAATATTATATTATATTACTTTCCACAACTGATTACTGTCTGAGCACGTGCGGCATTCAGTTCAACCAATAACTCCGAACAACCCCAACCAGTGCATGATCTTCGAGCACATGAGAATGATCAGCAAGGGAAGATGTTATACTCGTATAATAGCCTTCTTTTGTTACTCTGTGAGGACCGGGATACTGTCTGTCACCGACATACTCGAACGCTGTCTGCGCCCCAGAAAGAAAATTTGCTATTTCATTCTTCCCAAAAACGGGTGAGCAGAAGCATACAAATTTCATTATTTGAAATGGTTTTTAAAATCTATTGGTGGGTCTTAATGTTGGTTTGGTTGTTGAATAGTGTTGTTCACTTTTTTTTATTTATTGTTGTTGATTGTTGATCATATTATTTCAACATGGGAGACATCAGATCAGAGTTTAAAGTCCGTGGGAGCCATCCATGGATAACACGAGTGACTAACAAAAAACGACTTGACTCAATTTACAATGGAGTGGATACGGCAGTTGAAAAGTGAAAACATAAAATGAAGTCCTGATGGGGTGATGGGACTTGGATCTCTCACCCATTCTTAGAATGATGCTCAAGCACTTCGTAACGTCAGGCGTACATCAACACTTCCGTCGAGTCACGGCGTTCACAAGGATGGTTTGATAAATTAACGGAAAACAATAATTAGATAATAGGTGACCTACTGTGACCTCGAACTTGCATTGAAGATTAAAAGGTAATACAGGGTGATTTAGGACGGAAGCGAAAAAAATTGGGTGACCCACAATGGGGTAGAATGCCACCAACCGCACCTTTCTATCTCAATCTGTTCGCAAGATATGATTTTTTTTAAAGTTTTTTTAAGAGAACCACGTTTTTTGCCATAAAACCCCACATTTCTCCACTTTGAAACAATTTCTTTCCACTTTTGACCACATTTTCGGATTCAGCTTTAAATTTTCTATACACCCAATGCACATTCATAATCAAAAACGAACTCCTATGGACCGCAATTGTAGTTCAAGCATTGAAAATTTACAAAAAAATTAAGTTTCTGAAAATACATGTACGTTGACTGCATTTCCAAAACACGTGCTGGAAGCTGTCAAATCTCAGGAAAACTTGCAAATTCAATCAGCTTTCCAATGGTGTGGTTAACTTTGCAATTCCTCATCGAATTCATGGAGAAATTCAAGTTTGAATGTGGGAAAACTGTAGGCAAATACAAAAATACGGGTATCTACAGGAATATTACCAAACGGATTCTCAATTTTTTGTGGCCGCCGTTGTAGTGATATTATTCAGATTGATAATTCCAAGGATTTCAGGGCCAAATGAACTTTGTACGTCTGAGGTCGTTTTACTGAATTTCAGTACAAAAAATAACGTGGTTAAAATGATGTTTTTCCGCATTCAAACTTGAATTACTCCATGAATTCAATGAGGAATTGCAAAGTTAACCATACCATTGGAAAGCTGATTAAATTTTCAAGTTTTCCTGAGATTTGACAGCTTCCAGCACGTGTTTTGGAAATGCAGTAAACGTACAAGTATTTTCAGAAACTTAATTTTTTTTTTAAATGTCAATGCTTGATCTGCAATTGCGGTCCTTAGGAGTTCGCTTTTGATTATGAATGTGCATTGGGTGTATAGAAAATTTAACGCTGAATCCGTAAATGTGGTCAGAAGTGGAATGAAATCGTTTCAAAGAAGTTTGAAGAAATGTGGGTTTTTATGGCAAAAAACGTGGCTTTCTGGAAAAAAAACTTCAAAAAAATCATATCTTGGGAACAGATTGAGATAGCAAGGTGCGGTTGGTGACATTCTACCCCATTTTGGATCTAGTTTCACCCAATTTTTTTTTTTTTCGCTTCCGTCCTGAATCACCCTGTATAATAAACCCCGTGGGGCTCGAACCCGCAAACTTCAGCTTTTTAGTCTGCAACAATGTTTTTTGGAATTAATTGCAAATTGCCTTCGGGAACTATGATAGTATCGAAGAGCCCTGAGATATGGTTGACTGGCAGGTCGACCCATAGATCTATGGGTCGACCAGATCCGTCCCTGCTCTTATAACGCGACAGAAGCTGTTCTCGTCCTCCGCTTCCAGAAGACGACTCGCTAGGTTCATCGACCTTGTCCTGGCCGACTCCTACTCGGCATACGCCCATCTCAGACCGTCTGCACCCGTTCTGGGGTGGAGGATGACGATGGGGCGAGGGAGGGGAGATCTTTCCTCGCTAATTCTTGTCCTACCCTTTCGGAATCGTAATGATCCTAGGCAGTTTCTAACCAACTCTTCATTACTGGGTGTGGGAGTGGGGGACAAATTAAAAGTTCCATTCATGCAGCAAGAGTTGATGAGCGAATTTTTAAAGAATCATTCCAATCGATTTTGTAGGTGATCCTTATAGGAAATTTGGCGCAGATTCCGAATATACTATATTTATGTTCCTACATTTTAGACGGTAATACCCTCCCTTACACCAAAACCCTCAAAAAACACTTTTTTTACCCTTTTATAATTGTCAAAATTTGACACCTTGGAGTACTCCTGAAATGCTCAGTACTCCTGAAAACATTTTTTCATTAACCTATTGCACGAATACCTAATACCTTCCTACCTTCGAGAAGCACAACCTCTACCAAGATAGGATGTTTTCCATGGGTAAAAAACATTATGGATTGAAGAATAGCATTTTCCCATCTATTTAAACCTGTATCGCATGAATTGAACCTTTTCCCCTTCAATTGAAGGTGAAAAAGGTTCAATTCATTGTGAAAAAGTTCAATTCGATTTCAAAAAGTGTAATTCAATATAAAACAGGTTTAAATAAATGGAAAAATGTTATATTTCGACAAACTGTTAGGAAAAATACGCAAGTTGTTGAGCTCCGTTATTCAACATAATTTCTCAAGTTCGAAGCGTGGGATGATCCAATAAAGAATAAAAAGGTTCGTAGGGGCCACCAGTTTATTTCGCCTGTCACTCGACGATTTTCGAAGCTCGTTAGACTTGGCGACTTTGAAGGAGAAAGCAGTTCGCAAGAGTAACGACTCTCCACGGGAACTCGGTTGAAAAAGGAGAAAAACCTACTCACGAAAAAAAAAGAATAATAAGAAAAAATAAATCCAGTCAGAAAGAACGCGACACGGCGTAAATCGCTGGGGAGAAATAAATATCTGTCGGAGCTGATGTAGGAATGACCCATCAAACCCACAGAGGACACCCACCCGGCCAGCGGGACGCTTCATGTGGGTCCGATGAAATGACGTCCGAAGAGGCTCGCGTCGCATTCGATATGTTTCGCGTCCGATTTATCGCTGTTTCTGCTGTCTCCCGGGTTTCGCGTATGAGAGGAAGGAGAGAGAGGAGGAAGGGTTGTTTTTTTATTTTTCCCGATCCGAAAACCGCAGTGACACGACGGGTCAGTTGGCTCGTTATTTTCGTTTAGTCGAAACGCATCTACATATTGTTGGCCAGAGATGAGGGATGGAGGTGGAGCAGTGCCAGGAGATATAATAACGCATGATTTGTGGGGAGTGAAGGATTTTTCTTTCCAGAAGCGTATAAACTGAGCCTTCGTATCGATATCAGAATGATTTTCTTCGCCTCATCCACATCTGCATCTCTCTACTATCCACTCTATAGAAAATTATTTATGTAGGCATAGTAGCACGATGCAGATAAGCCGGGGAGAATCATTCTGATATCGATACGAACGCTCAGTATATAGGTACGGTTCTGCATCGCGATTCTATGCTGTCTCTATAGAAATGAAAAATCTGGGTCGGAGCTTCAACTACGTATTGTCCTCGCCCTTGTATATAAAACAATGAGAAAGACATTTTAGCGAATTTCCTAAGAAAATGAAGCTATTGCAATGGCTTCAAGATTTAAATAACTTTTACAAATTTTTCTTCATGTTTCTTCGTCTTTCAGACCATTATTCTAAAACGAATCCTGAAATTTACCGTTTTACATATATATATATATACCTATATTAGGTAGGTATCAGACCCTAGAATCTATTTAAAAAATCCAAAATGTCATTAATAACAACATAAATGTTGTGTTCGTTGGCCAGAAATTGTGAAGTACTCCAAGGGGTCAAATTTTGGAAAATAAAGGTCAAAAAAGTATTAACGAACATTAATATGGTTGTGGTGATTCTCCGGTTGTTATGAACTCTTTGACCCAGATGTTATAATGTTTCGTAATTCTCCTTTTCATATGTTATGTTCATTCATTCGTTTTGTGTCGAATAAAACCTTTATCTCCAAAAGGTTTTCTCATTACAATGGTATAGTTGGAATCATGGCAAAATTTCTTATAAGAATCACTCACAAAATCGGTCAAAATTATTCTTTGAAAATTCGCTCATTAACTCATGCTGCATGAGAAGAACTTTTTCATACTTTCTTGATTTATATTCCCAAATAATTTCCCTATTTTTTCCAGGGTCACTAAGAAATGAAAAATGCCATATTATATTTTGAGTAGATAGGTAGGTAGTTATGTACTTGATTTATGAGACGATTTATTATTGAGTAAATTATTCTGATCGAATGGGGCCACCAAGAGTGTAGTTCTCACCACGGGTACCACACAATTCGATTGCGATGGAATTCGCGGAGAATCATCTGGAGGCCATCCCCCCAAAAGACGCGTGAACCCGCACAATCCCTGAAAATGTAATCGAAATCGGATGCATAGGTAATTTGGAAGCTATGCGTATAAGGCGAGGATTCGTGGACACACACGCACAGGCAGACACGGAACAACATTACCTATAGGTATTTATTTATGAATATGTACATAAACTGGAAGAGTGGATACATACGAACCCAAAGGAACGACGAGCAATGTTTTTATTAATCAATCAATCACCTGCGACAATCCATATTGAACGTTTAGAGGAAGAAAAGAAAGAATGAAATCTTTCCGGTTTGCTAGTTGGTATAGATGGTGCAAAGCAAAACCGATTTATTTCAAAGCGAACTACTACGTAACTTCATCTTCAACGAATGTTAGACAGGTGTTGTTTCGTGCAGCGCCTTCGTGACTAACACTCGCTTCTTATGAGTACAAATGGAATTATGATGGGTCGTAACGAGAGAGTGAAAAGGACGAGGGCGTGGACGAGCCACGAGACAGTAATGCAACGATGTAACATTGCACTTCTAGTGATAGCCAGAAAGGACATACTTATATAATACTGATAGCATTCACTCTACGTTACTGAGGGTACATCTGGTATCGATCCTACGCGATGTAGGTTTTACGAGTACATAATGAGACTGGACTCTCTTATTGTTCGTGATCCGCTTTTAGCCTGATTTGGTTCAAAGATCACAAACACACAATTAAAATTTGGTGATGAATTGTAGAGGAAAAATTACTCAGCGCTCCATTGTCAGAGATCGCTGTCACCACGATCAAGATAGCCGTTATCGACACTGCAGTATAGTTCATTCTATTAGCTATTTTCAGGTTTCACACCAAATTTTATGTGCATTGAAGATGTATTTTCTGTCATCATCACAAAAGGCATACGTCTTTTGGCATTTCAACTAGGTTCGTTCCTTAAGACCCCACTATTCTAATCTATGATTTGCTACGTGTGTTTGTATAGTTTGGCCGACTGATCCAGACGCAGAAGATGTCGACCGCCTAAAAAAAACCTAGGAAACTTTAGCAACAGTAGTTGTGACCGACCGTTGCCGAATTCACGAGAAAGGCTTCGGATGAGTTGGGGGAAGGTCTGCTCAATATGTGAATGATTTTCAGGGGTACTTGAGCTCTTCAGTGATGAGGTTATGAACTGAACAAACATTTACTCTGGATCATTTCAAATTTAGTCAGTATGGATTTTGAAAACTTAACAAATTTCTCTCCATGCAGAGTTTTTCAAAGCATTTCCGGCTTTAAATACGCTCAAGTGTTGATACTGCAAGCCACAAACTCATCTTTCTCAAAGACTTAAGCCCGAGCGAACAGTAAATCATGAATAAAGGGCCGGGCGTTATCTGAAAGAGACATCCAACTACCCGTGAATCATTAACGTCACTCAGTATTTCTCCGACATCGCCGTTACCGCGAAGCCTGAAGAATCTCCCAAGGAAGGGCGTCGGAAGGTGGAAATTATTATGAATGGAACGTCCTGAACATCGCTCTCGTCTATCGCAATCTTCCCTAGTCCTCCGGTAATTACTCGACTGCTAATAGCTCAGCGTAGTCTTTTTTCCTCCTCTCATTTTTTATAGAACCGCAAGGTACCTAATAATCAGAAACACTCGTTAAAACTAAGGGGGAAATTCTTTTTACTTATAGATATGAAAGAATACCCATTTGAAGGTTTGTGTTTTGGCAAATATTATATATATAGCCGGACACCCCGTGCCATATACCGCCGTGCCCCGTGCTATGTGAAGTAGCCTATGTCCGTCTCGGAACCGCCAGGAATCTAACGCGAAAGACCCCGTGAAGTTCCGTGAAAATCCGTTCAGTAATAGTGACGGCAAATAGTCACAAACAAACAAACACTTGAACTCACAAACCAACGACGGAAATTATTAATAATAAATGCCGTGCTATGTGTGGAATCTTGAAAGAGATATTTGACTCTCGCCATGTACAAACATCATAACATGTATAAAGTCAACTCAGTCAGGTGGAGAGGAATGAAACCAAAATAATGGGTGTTCACCAAGATGTATGGTCATTTTGGTATATAAGCGTAGGCCATGTATGAGAGAAAAGACTCGGAATTATGGTTATTATATTTTAGGTTTCACATTATTTTTATGCTTGGGCGTTTTACAATACTGAACCTTTAGAATCGAGCACGAAAAGAAAGTTAACACCCCCTCTCTCAAAATTAGATGTTTTACGTTCCAAGATACGTAGATTTAAATTAATGGTCAATTGACGTAATTTCTCCGAGAGAAACACAATATAAGGTCCAAGAAACGCACGCCATCTCACTGCAAAGCCCGTCGTAAAACAGGACGTTTGTTTTAAAATTTCATGAACGACGTCCTAGATGGCTTGCAAGGGGGCACGAATCGTACATACGCTTCCGCTAGATTGTCTCGTTCTTTCTTCCACCATCTCTATGTAGGGCAGCCACCGTTGAAACGTGATTCGTATAGTTTTTCCGAAGTTTGAAAACGGCCTCAATTCTCCATTAAAAGTTTAGCCGCGACTTGAAAAAGCGGTGGAACATTGTCAGAATTCCGGTGCGTGATGAGACGTCGTTAATTGAAATCGTTAGGTTTCCCAGGTGCTGAAAGTTCCAATTATAAACCTAGAGAGTCGACGTCTCTCATTCTTCGACATCCCACAACTTTTTGCCCTCCGACTCGACCATTTCTTTTTACCTTCAATTTTAATTTCTAGTCGGGTATAAGGCAGTGTCGCTGCGTGAATTTCAATCATCAGCTCTTGGTGGAATAGGCAAATAGATCCTTCTGAATATGAATTAGGTAATTATGCAAGCGAGATGGATGTTAATGGCTTTGTAACTGGATGATCAAAGACACGAATTCGGAGCTCAGCGTTCTGTAGCACGGTCATATAGAATTTCATTATCGATGGGAAATTATTCTCCGAACACCTGTATTACTGTATATTCTTCAAGTATTAATTCTTCAATCAATTTGAAATTACTCGTCTCACTGAACACATAATTATTGAGCAGTATACCTACTAGGTAGGTACTATAATCAATCACACGTCTATACTCCAGAGTTGGGGGTAGGTATTCATATTCATAAATACGAACTATAAATAATTCGAACAATACTTCGAATACATTTCTAAAAGATGAAATAATCATGCAATCCTAAAAACAAAAGATTTTGGAAAAAATGTCAAGTGGATCGTCAAGTTCTAAATTATTTGTAGAATCGGAAATTACTCCTGATGTTTGGCAGATGGATCTGGAGAAACCCTGTAAAACTACAAAGTTATAGTTACAAACGTCACAACTAAGTACCAACATACATAGTTGGTAACGCTGGTTGCTATGCATGTAGATATACTTACTCTGATTGTAATGATATATTGATTATGGTTGCGGCTCTGTTCCATTCTGGGGATTATGCCAGTTCCAATGGTATGGTTGAGGACAGGTATGGATTGGATGGTGCCTTATTAACATCAAAAGTCTTTACTTGAATGATTAAATTACCTTAAGGCTAATGTAGAGTACAGTTGTGCGAGTAAGAGGGAAGACGCAAATTGAATCAATCATTTTAACGCCAAATTCAAATTAATGGCGTTTGCACGCTGGGAGAGAGTTGGAAGTATAAATGCAACATAGGTACATATAACCGGATAACCCTTCATAGAACTTCCTACGTTTTAAGAGAAGAGGAATTCCATATGAGGAGATGAAGAGCCAATCAGAAGCAGCACAATCTGTATCACTTGACAGACCGAGTTACGTCTATTTCTGCTCCATCGGCCATACATAGTAATTAAGCAATATCTGGTCAACCAGTCTGCCACGCGCCGCCCTCCACCACGCCGCTACTACCGATTTGTGCTCAATCATTCTGTAATTTATCTCCAGTAGGTAGATACCTTATTGAATCGAACACTTCGATCCACTGGGATGTGAAACAGAACACCTATTATTCCAAAGATATATCGTTCTCAGAATTAGGTATCGAAGCTGTAAGTACATCATTAGTGTGTTCGATCAACAACACCAATAACTAATCTAGAGTAAAATGCTGCAATATTGGGAAGTTTCATAACCAAACTGGAAATCCCAAAACTCCAGTATATTAATTATTTATCCCGCTACCCAACATACAAACATTCAAACCTCCAAATAATCATCCGACTCCATTATATTAATCTCTCATGAAGATCACTTCATGAAGTAGTAGTGCTGGTAGCTAATAATTAAATTGCCTTGTTAATTACCTAATTAGGAATCATACCTAACCTTAGTATGCACGTGAGTTGGATATCTTAGGGATGAAACATAATCCTACTACAATAAATCTCCAGTTGGAACGCTATTATTAAAACGAACTAATAAAGTTCAACGAATTAATAAAGTCAGAGATGAAGAGTGCAGCACACTAACTTTGATTCGATTTTCCTCCGATACGTTTTGAGTTGTTGAAACATTTGAAAAGCATTCGAGACACGCAGTTCAGTTTAGTGTTATCGATCAGGGTGGTTAATGGAATCTAGCATTTTTCAACAACTAATAGACTAAGATTATGTAATGAAATAGGCACCCTGGATCTGGGGTCTTGTGCACAGAAACTCGGCGATACTATATTAGTCACTTATAAGGGGTGAAAAATAAGGGGTGCACATTTAAACCCCTAGCTTGAAAACTTGCAATATAATAGTGTGTTTCTTACGTTTTTACCATCATCCGTTCGCTCCCCATAAGGTCAGAAGGGCTGAACAAAAAAGGTAAGGAAACACGATTGTGAATCGCTATGCCAAAGCACATAATCAACGTTACCATTACATGGTTTCATTGTTTTTATGGCCAAGCAGTCAGCATAAAGTTTCGGCATAAATTGAGAGCGTTCCAACGAGTGGATAACGACTTTTGTAGGTGAAAACCCGATTGAGTTAGATTTCCCTTGTTACGAGGTTATACATGAATTTTCCTTCGAACAGTCTGTGTTATTGACATGAATAATATGTCTTTTCAATGGGGTCAATCCAAAATTTTGACCCGTAAAAAGCGTTACCCAAACAACCGATAATCAAAGTTGGTTGGGAGGTATTGATGGAGGGTATTCTTGATCTTGTTGTTGTTTTTAAGGTTAGGAAAATATCAACACGAGCGTGAAGTTCTTGTTCGTATCATCGAAGTACCTAAACTTAGTACCTACCCTTTTTGACATGAATTTGATAAGCAGCTTTTTTGACATGAATATGTCTTTTCACTGGGGTCAATTCAAAATTTTGTCCCCTCAAAAGCGTTACCATGTTTGACAGGGTTTCATTGTTTTTATGGCCGAGCAGTCAGCATAAAATTTCGGCATAAATCGAGAGCTTTCCAACGAGTGGATAACGATTTTTGTAGGTGAAAAACCGACTGAGTTAAATTTCCCTAGCTGCGAGGGTTTGACATGAATTTCCCTTCGAACAGTCGGTATTTTATTTTGCTTCCTCAATACCAAAGGTAGGAAGGTATGTGTTCGTGCAAGAAATGAAAAAAAAATATGTTGTCCTCCAAAATCGAAATTTTCACTTGCTTTTCACGTTTCAGAGCGTTCTGAACAATTTTGGTTCCGTGTCTGTCTGTCTGTGGTCAATTCCTTGTCACAGGCAAAACTATATGAAGTTGTCGTCCGAATTTGATGAAATTCTCAGGGATTGTGAGTGTTAGCCCCGTGACGGGTTCCTATCAATTTCATTGCCATCAAACCACTAGTAGCTTGAGCGCATGCGCAAACGTGAATTTCCTGAAATTATTAGTTATCTCAGTTTCTAATTGACCTATTACGCTCAAATTTTTAGGTTACTTGGCGGCTGACTCCAAGACAATCGCCTATGAATTTCGTCACGATTGGATCAGTAATAGCTACTGCGCAAGCGCAAACTTGAAATTTGTTGTCATGGGCCTAGATCCGGATCTATTCTAACGATTTAGGTGACATTTTCAGGGATTACGCGGATTATACTCTAAACGGTCCCTTATGAATTTCATAGCAATCGGACTACTAGTATCGTGTGCGCATGCGCAAACGTGAATTTCCCGAAACTACGATTTTTTAGTTCCAAATGGACCTATTTCGTTCAAATTCGGAGGGTTATTGAAGGTTGACAATTGCCTTCTAATTTCGACAAGATTGTATCAGTAATACCCACTGCGCATGCGCAATTTTGAAATGAGTTTCATCGCCAAAACTCCGGAAGTACTCGACCAACTGTGGTGAAATTGTCAGAGTTGTTCGGGGTAGCCCCTAGACAGTTAATTGCATAGCATCGGGTCACTAGTAGCGTGTGCGCATGCGCAAACGTGAATTCCTCCCATTTCTTAATGGACCGATTCCGCTAAAATGTAGAGTGTGCAGGGCTGACTCCAAGACAATCACCTAACAATATCGCCACAATTGGATGAGTGATGGCTACTGCGCATGCGCAAACTTGACATTTATTGTCATAAGCATAACCCCGGAACTATTCCACCAATATTGCTGTTCACTAACTGATTCTATACCTACGTCCATGTTTCAAAAGTGAGGAAGCTATACTGCCCACCCAACTTGGCAGACGTTTTTATAGAGATTGTTTCTTTACTAGTGTATCAAAAATGTGGTAACCAGGGGTGACATGGTTTCTTTGCTTCTGTTAACACTTCATTTTTCCTTTGGATAAACCCGTGTTTTTCTTCTAACGATGTACATGTGATAGGTACATTGTAAAATGGACGTGGCGATTGGACCACCTACCTACTCAGTGCGAAAAGACATATTCATGTCACAATGTATCAGCGTTGAGCATTGATACTCATTTAACAAGATCATAAGGTATACCGAGCTTTCATATAACCCTGCGAATCTTTACAGTCACCTCACGGGTAATCCTCTTTGGGAAATGTTCACTTTTGTTTTTAGCATGGAACATGCTTTAGCCTTAACCTAACTGGCAAAAAGTGTTACGTTTTTCGGGAACGAAACCGAGTCACGAAATGTTTTCTGATGATTTTCACGTACAACCAATCGTTGCTAGGGAAATATAAATTCCTGATTTTGTATCCCATAAAAAATCGTTCACCACTCGTTGGAAAGCTCTGAATTTATTACACATCACACAACATCTCATCCTGCCAATTTCCCCCTCCTTCCACATCCTTCAAAGGACTAATCGTACGTAGGTAAACAAAATTGGTTGGAGTTTTCAATTTGGCATTATGACAGCTACTTTCACAACATAAATATGAAGCACACTAGAAGAAGCAGGTTCCAAGTTTTTTGTTTTTTTTTTTAATTTAGCCACTAGGGCTGAAGTAGAACTAACCGGGGGTGCAGGGGGCTGGCCCGGAGCGCCGAGTTTTTTTATTCAACTGTCAGTTGGATCTTGTACTACTTACATCGGACTTATAGTCAGTTCTGGTCAGTACAATACATTCGCTATGAAGTAACCTTTCCTATTTGACTCGCTTAGAATGCACCATAAATGCTGGCCTACGAACTCTATTTCTTCAAACAGAATGCATATATATTCATGTATTATTTATCTAGGTATCGTACGCCAACGCTCCTATTGCACCAAAACAAAATAGACAACAAAATAGAATATTGATACATTTGTGAAAATTGGTGCAATAGGTAGCCTACATAAAAGGAATTCCACAGAGCAGGAATGGGAGCGAACACAGAAGTAGATGATTGTATTATAAAATGTCAAGTTTTTCGAGGATATTGAAGCAAACGTGGGAATAGGACAAGAAAGCCAGAACAGGATGAGTCAAAACGGGGAGAATGGAGAAAACAGCCCGTCACAAAGACCGTTGAAATACTAGGTAAAAATCATCTTCCATCGTATTTCCTTTATTTTTATATTACGCTACAGTTTATCTGTTTATCTCGGTTTGTGACTCAAACGGCTGCACCGATTTCCATGAAAGATTTTTTTTTTTTTTTTTTCAAAATTATGCGTTTTTTGGGCTCACCAATTTGTGTGACCGTGCAAAAACCAAGTTTGCCATTTCACCAAATTAACCGGAATTTTCTTTCCTGAATTATTGGATAAGCAAGCTGCTGACCTTCTGAAATTGTTTGAGTTAAAAAATTAGTTGGACTCAGAAAATCGCAGTTAAATACACAAGTAGGTAGAGTAGTAAAAAGTTTCATACTTTTATGATTCACCATATTTTTCTCAAATATAGAAACTTTCTGAACAGAGAGGTCTGAAAGAGCTTTTACTCCATTGCCCCCCACCTCACTTCCTCAGAATACCTCAACAAAGGTCGGTCTGCTGAGCAGTCTCAGGATGTTTTTCCTCACTTAAAAGTTTCATCTTTCCCCGAGCCACTCTTTAATTTTTCTATCAAGTCCCCGAGGCGCATTAACCCTCTTTCAGTATTAAAATAACTTCATTAAATTTTGCCTAGTCGAAAAATTCAGTCATACCCAACTCCCGAAGGGCTCTTCGCTAATCGGATGAGGAACACGAAATTGGTCAATATCCGATAGATAGATAGGCGCTCAGAGGAAATTACTCATTCATACTCGTACTTGAGAGTCACAAAGCACACCCTCCTGGGTTCTGAACCCCCGACCATGGTCACATCATAATCGTACCCTCCACGTTCTAACCTTACCAAATCAAGCTTGAACCCTTTCGTTAAAACAATCATAAATAACTAATTCGAATACGAAATCCATCAAGGCTTCAAATTTCAAACCACTATAGTTCGACATAGGTATGTGCCTACCTTTATCTACGGAAGGTACTTATGACCTACCTGATTTTTGACATTTCATGTCTTTGCTATGGCACACAACCAAATTTTCGTTATGTTACGTTACGTAACGAAATATGCTCAATGATTACTATGATTCGTAGAAGTGAGGTAGGTAGGTACCTATATGATTATAGGTACCTTCCCAGAATTGTAGGTACCTTGAAAATATTGTGTTCAGAAGTACCCTTGAGGGACTTCTGAACACAACTGAGTCGAAAATGGAGCTCTCAGATCAGCTGGGTCGAAAATGGAGCTCCCGGATCAGCTGAGTCGAAAATAGAGCTCTCAGATCAGTTGATTCGAAAATTGAGCTCCCAGATCAGCTGGGAAGATGGAAGTTGGATGGGAAAGAAGGAGGGGGAGAAAGACATGAAATGTCCCAATGCGTTGCAGACTTGTATGCAAGCGTTTTTATACAGGTTTATACGATACCAACATCAACATAACAACAGTAATACAATAAATTAATAATGTTTTACGAACATTGTTGACTCTAACTTTACAAATTTCAAATTTCTTTCGAAACTTCTTCTTTCAGAAGTTTCAAAATTTGAACCCATGGATTACTCCAAAAATTCTGGCCAACGAACTCATCCTTTCTTTTGTTATTATCGGAGAGTTGTATCATTCATTCTTAATGAAATTCAGTAACGGCGGAAGCTTCTGAAAGTAAACAACAAACTTGGTTCGGTGGAATTGAAAGATAGTAGCATTTGAACAGCTGATATTTGTTCTTAGCGCACACACGGGGAAAATTTAAACATTTTTGAGGAAGATACGAATGTACAAATATACCAATGCACAAAAAATTGGGGGTTTTAGACATATTATGAGACAGTTCAAGTTTGTATTTAAATATAGCGAATTTTCCAAGAAAAAATTGATATTGCAATGGATCTAAAATTTAAAGTCCCTTGGCAATTTTTTTTTAATTTCCTCCATGGCAATCTATTTTACTTTCTTCTTGAATAACAATAAATGTAGGTATTTCAAAGTAGGTAGGTAGTAGGTGTAGGTAGTTATAAAATGTATGAATTTGTTACCTATGCGAGTATTTGTCCCTCCGGACAATTTCTGAAAATTAGCGCCAAAAAAGTTAAATTTGAATTTTAGAGGGTCAAAACTCCAAGTTAATCGAGTCGTAATTCTATATGTCTGCATATTTATTAGAATAGGAGGCCATAGGAAAACGTAGTGTACGTACCTACTTATATTTATGTCATCAGCTCGTTCATCATTTCTCTGTAAGTATCTTCTATTCGTCTGTCAAATTGTTTTCTTAAATCTTCATGGGTCATTCACATAATTTGAACTTGTTCATTATCGATACTGCGGAGATTCGCAATGCAGACATGAGGGTTTCCTTACTAGACGAGCCCTGTCATTGTTCCAAGCACAATACGTGTCTGGCCGACGGTTATGTACATTCCACGTGTAAATCCCCTGAACAATACTGAACGATAAATTTTTCGGAAAATCCTACGAGTCACGGTGCTTTGAGCTAGTCACAGTGGCGTCACCGGTGGAATATGATTTATCAGCGTTCAAGGGAGGGGGAAAATGTCTCTTCATCCCCGCGGGCCCGCGGCGTTGTATAGAACCCGTCAGAAAAATCCCAAAACCGCCCGGCATTTCAGGATATTCTCTGAGCGGGTAGTATTTTTACGTTAGAGAATGAATTTTATATTTTCAACAGAGGGATTTAAAAAAACTGTCGAGTGTGTCGGGGGATCTGCCTGGGACAATTTTTAAGTGACGTACCTACGTGAGTGACAATCCGAAGTAGTGTCAGGTTGGAATAAATGGCAAATCCCTTTGAAATTCCGTTTAATTCATTCAATAGGTAGTTGATTATTTTTATTTAAATTGAAAAGGTAACTTTATCTAAGCTAGGCACTTACTGATTTGCCGTGTTCTCGTGCAGTTATACGCACGAGGTCATCTTGTAGGATCTTCACTTTCTGCCTTTCTCCCTCCATGAATATACATACTGATTAGACCCTACGACTTCCGAAATTTTCTTCTCTGAGCTGAACCGTTTGTAAATTTCCACACAACTGAGGGGCTTACAATGAGCAAGACCAGGACATTTCGCGTGCTGGTAACATTTTGACCGGGACCCAGGACAATTCTTCCAGAAGCAGGACTGTCCTGGTGAAACCATGATGAGGCAACCCTTGGGGTGGGGGGTGTTCTGTAACTTTAGAGTTATCACAACTGTAGAAAAGTACTGTTGGGAAGTCAAAACTACTGTTGGCGGACAAAATGAGTGTTGTAACAAGAGTTGAGAGAGATTATAGAGTTGGTACCTACTCGATGTACCTATCGGTTGCAAACGCTCTATCGATTGTAAATGCCAAGGAGAAAGGAAGAAAACACGATAGGTAATTTATGGTTCAAATCACTAAGAATTTCCACAACTTGATTTATCACACTGATAACTCAACACTGACATTAAAATTAACGCCAGTAAATGATAATAATCCGAGAAGACTTGATTCAGTCACCTATAACCTCATCTCGACAAATCTTCTCACCACCTCCCGAGGTGGCCACAAGCTTGTTGACAGTGGAGAGCTTTTGTCAATGTTGCTTTGTTACAGAACTCCTCGAGGGGAAAACATGCAGAGGCGTTTATTACCAAGTTACGAACTCATTTGTTGTTACCAACAGTTGAATGGCTTACAGAACCCCCCCCCTCGTGTGCCTAGGTATATAAACCGGATGTCAGATTAACAGCAATCATTTGGTTGGCAGACAGTTGCCTAAATTCCTGTTTTGAACCGACAGACTGAGACAGCATGGAAGAAGAGACTTCTTGTCATACAGCCACCCGACAGTCTTCCATGGGAGACGGAGTCTTGTGTATATATAATAATATTATGTACTGGACTCCTCTTGTTGAAGTACTCCTCTCCATGATGGCGGTATGGGCAACCTAAGGTATGTTGCAACCATTCGAATAATATAATAATATTCAAAATGTTTAGCTGTGCAGAACCTTCTGCGCACACTCTAGCGAATATTCGAATATACTATTCCGTCTGTTCCAACTCAACTTGTTTGTCTGCAACTCACCCTACCCTAATAAGAACTGGAATCCTGTTCCAACTGCCAGAGCAAGTTGCACTCAACTTGAATATTTTCACCCCTGTGGAGGAGAAGGAGTGTTGATTTAAATACAGGGAACCTTCTGATATCCCTATCCCTCAGGTTTGTTTCAAATAAAAGCGCAGAGTTCGAATATATTCGAAAATCTTCAAGCCGAAATGTCACTCATTTTGAGAAACGACCGTGAGAATTTCGAATGATTTCGAATATTATTATTAGGTACCTATGTATTTTAGTGGTAGGTATTCATGGTCCAGGATATTCGACGTCGAATTGGGACTTCCGAAGTGAGCTAATGCGCATGCGCCCCCGGCTCTGATTCGATTTACTACTACAGCGAATATACCACGGGCTGGAGGCGTCGTAAATCTAATTCGACGTCGAATATCGAAATGCAGCCATGAATACCCCTATTATACCAAACTGAATAATTACCTATTTTGGAACTGATTTCAGTTGGAACAAAACCTCTCGCTACCTACAGCCTGGTAGCGGCCAACAAAGTTGATTGGTACCAAAAATTACCTAACTACCTTCCAACTTACTCACCGTGAACCATTATTTTAAACTACGGATGTAGGTATACCTACTTACCTTAGCACAAATCAGAGATCGTGAATAAAGGTTTTCAAGAGGGTGAAATCCGACTTGACGGGCCACTGGAAACATCACCACACAACAACTAGGTATAATACTAACACTTCACTCACTGAACTTTCGATCGGATAAATATTCCCATAAATATACCTGATTATCATTCCCGAAGTCCCGAGCGCATACTTAGGTGAATTCGCAGATGAGAACGGGCAAAAATTGAAAACCTGAAGAACTCGCCAGGAAAAAATGAAGAAACCCTGCAGATGTGCAGACATACCGCGTAAACTCAAAGCTCAAACACCATGGTAAAAGGTAAAAGCTAAACACGACCCGAGGACTGAGGACAACTTGATTCTTCCTTCCTCCATGCTAGCTATTCCTAACTCCGACTCCGACTGGGACTGCTACTGTACTGCTAGTCAAAGCTACTGTAGTACTGTAGTATAGTGTAAAGCTAGTTCTACAGTGTACTGTGTGAGTACACACACACCTACACTGCTACAACACATACACAACACTCGACAGTCGAATCATATCATGGTCTGTGCTGCGCTCTAACTGCGAATCCCCGCTCAACTCGAACCTCAACCCGTTAATCCCGCCAATTTCAAAACTGGTTTGTACGGCGAATCCAGGACCAGTGGTAATACAGAATACAGTCCAAAGAGGCGGTGGTAACTGCTTTTTCCCGAATTCATTTACAAATGGGAGAAAGGGGTTATTGAAGAGCAACATACTACCTGCCGGTGACGTTTCGATACTTGCGATATTTACTGATAGGTATCGATAATTTCATTCGATACTTTCCATACCTATTATTTACTGATACGTACTGGTAGGTAGGTATTTACTGATAGGTGGGCGATCGATATTAACGTGATATAATTCTCATCATTCGAGAAGGTAAATAATCAATTTATCGTCCATTTATCCACACAATCGTACGAGGATCAAGGTTCATGCCACACCCACTTGCCCGTGTATTTTTGTAACCGTACTACTCCAATGCCAGGTAAATACATCATTAATAGGTAAATTCAATTTTTTGGAATTTTGTATGTTGACAATTTTTGGTTCGCTGCTAATGACTCCTAGTCTTATATTCATGCAAGGTAGGTAAATCGTACGTGGTTTGGAACGAAAATTCTTCATCAAATATTCCCTCTGCAATAGTTTTAGGGTTTTCTTTTCCTTTTAACAAATAAACCCATTCTTTTCAAAGTCTGAGACCCTGACCTTACATCACCGCCACCTCCCTCGACTTCCATTCCGCTATCTTGAGTAAAGTCACGTTTCAACGGGCACCACTCGACAGAGAAAAAAAAACTGGATACATTCGGAAGGAATGGTGGCATTCAACGGTATAAAATTCACGGGCCCGTTTCTATGGGAGATCCGTACAGGTAGAAAGTGATAAGAAGGAGAGGAAAATCCATTATACAAAATAGGTTGCCGCGTGAAAAGCTGAGCGAAAGGGAGTTTTTTTTCGCGTCAAGTGCTCTCAATGAAGTTTCGGAGGCATTTAGTGATACAATATTGGAGGCCGTTTCCTGTATGGAACGATTTTCAAGATAATGCCGAGCTCACGAGTAAGTCTTTCAAGGTTCTATTCACAATTGGTGTACATCTAGGTCAGATATGACTGAGATAATCGCAAGACCTGACTGGAATATCCCTCCCTATCCAATTTTGCCACACACTTGACATGAATTATACACAATTAGGTATGTGTACAGCTTTTCCGAATTGAATTCAACATTTTCCTAGTAAAATTCAACATTTCCCAAATTTTCCAACCTCATAATTCGATATTTCTATATTTGTATGTCTTGAAATATGTAAGTAACGCTGCAAATTATATAGTAACCCCTTCAGGAGTTCTTCAAGTTCTATTAATCTGGAAGTTTTCATTCACTAAAACAATATTATGAGCAGACCCTGCGGCTAGACCTGGTTTAACGGAAAGAAATAGACCGGGTAGAGGGAAGGAAATAACGTAGAACAGTAAATTAATGTTTTGTGATGTTATTTTCCTGGTTTTCAATCAATGTTGTCACGACAAAGAGTCAAGATGATGATGATCCCCTGAGTTTCATCGCGTTCGGATCAGCAACATAATGGGGAATAAATTGTCAACTCTTGTTGAGCTTTTTTTCGTGCTCGACGGAAAAGACTCATGTATAGAAAATAATGAAACAACTTTGTCGAGCAACGTACATGCGACGAGACAGTTTGGATTCTGAATAGGAGTGTTATCGTTTTTTCACGTATCGATTAAACAAATGGAGACGATTTGTCGATATTTTTTTCGACTTGACTCGAGCCTTCTGGAACGTGACTAAGCCAAAGATAGCGCGGAGGGGGCAGAAGGGAAAAATCCTTCCTTGCTTAGAAGGTCAAGCCCATTTTCGTCGTGAAGGAAATAAAAGGTAACGGGTGGGGGGGGGGGGG
>JAEMON010000002.1:22343574-22360731 GCA_030264115.1 Lygus lineolaris
AGAGAGGCATTGGATTATCTCGAGTATTTAAAGAATTTCCACCGCCCGAACGAGAGAGGAATAGTTGATGTCGGTGAAAGGTAGGATAACATAGTTAGAAACTCACGAATATCTACCAAAACATTTTCATCCTTGCGATGACAAGTTGCCCATTCGAATCAAGAACAATCATGAATCACAATGTGTGTGATGTGTGTGTAAGTACCTATATTCAATCATTCAGGAGGACAGAAACCACGGAACAAACTGACTTTACACTTCACAAATGCTCATTATTATTAATGTAATATCCTTACGGGTATCCTCGGCATACTTTCCAATTTATGCGATATTTCACATTACTCGAGAGCAGGCTAATTTCTCATCTATAATATTAATTTAATTTCCTTGGTAAAATTACGTCGAGGGATAGAATGATCCAGAATTTCATATGTACGAACGCGCTCTGCATCCAGAATGTAGGTATAAACACTATAAACCGAACCAGAGTAACCTACCTAACGAAGAAGAACATCAAGTGCGCATGCGCGAATCGAACCCAGAACAGGTAGATCGGTTCCGAACCTTCTCGTACTGTCTGTTCAAACAGCCCAGTTCCGATCATGGATCATCTCTGACGCTGTGCTAATGCGCTAAGGGCCATGGCCTGGATAGAACGATTCCGGACTGTCTGTGCGAATTTCTTCGGGTACCTGGAATGTCTAACCAGCATGTGCCCATTTCTTGAGAGGCCAACACTAATTGGACACTTGGCTGGCCATAAACCTCCCCTCAAGCCTACTTGCAGATGTGCGGTACCTACGCCATAAATCAGAACATTGTCAAAAAAAAGTCACGAAAGCCCCCCAGGCGCGAAATAACCACCGAGAAAATCTTCGGATTCGCCTTTTCTGTTTGGAGTTGTATTTGCTGAGGTATCGGGAAGAAACGGATTTACTACTAATTAAGGACGAACACGACCGGAGGCTTGAAGAAATAACATTCTGTGGATTATCGCAATGAATTATGGTGCCTTCCCGCTTAGAACTATTCATAAGCAACCATGGCCATGGAGCCTGATCTATAGAGGCGGACAGACGAACGTATTTCCCTGTGGGTTGGTTGCGGAGGACTTTCGGCGTCGATTATGAGTTTATGAGTGAAAGAAGGAGATGAATATAAGTAGGTACCTATTCTGTGCGAATATTTAGCTTAGGTATAACCTGGACTGAAACTTTGCCATCGATTTGCAGAAAACCTCATGAATGTGGTTCAAACATAAGTAAACAAATAAACATACTGGCAGACACACACTTGAAGGGTGCTAGGGAAAAACGACTTCAGTCCTTTTTCCCATCTAGTAGCACTTCGATAGTAATATAACAGACACTAACCAACAACCCAACCATACAGTCTGTTAATAAACATATTTAAGATTTCAATAATGATTTTTGGTTTTTTTTGTCAAGTATCTGAACCATGTTACGAGTAGGGAAACTTTGAATTTGATTTTTCTCTAAATCAGCTGGAGTGGACTGAGGTCGTTATTCCCCTGCGCCGAAGAAGGACGGATACTCTACCTGTCTTCTCTGTTTAGGGAGTCAAGGTCACTCCCAAAATGTTTTTAAAAAATTCCTTAATTTCGGCTACCAAAAAGTTTGTAGGAATTTTTACATTATTGATGCTTTAAGACCAATAAATTTAGAAAACGGATCGCAACTCGCAACGGAATAGGCCACAAATTGACTGAGAAAAATGGGAAAGAGTGAAGCACTTAACTCCCTTGGGACCCTTAATGCGCATTTTTAATTAACATTAAACGAATGTAATGAGCGTTATAAAATCACATCTACAATTTCCGGGAAAAGATGTAGAACAGTGATCAATAACAATTCCTGTGCTTCTCCATGTGAGGTCAAAATCTAGTAATTTTTCTGACTCAAACATAGCTAATCGTGACTATTATAGTGTGGCTCCTTCATTTATTCCTACACCCATGATTTTGGTAGAGGTAGCTATGAGTAATAATGTTCGAGCAATCCCTTTATTTTAATTATTTTGTATACCAAGGTCCATCACTACGGCCGCAGCTACGAGTACAACCCCTATTCATCGTTGAAGTGGCTTTTGTCAACCGTTTATCTCGTCCTGCAGAACCCTCGAGGGCCACGACCTCGTCCCGAGTTAACGATCCCAGGACGGAGTTTCGGACCTCATGAAGACGGTGTCCCCTTCGTGAAGATGGTGTCTCACCTTCCAGGGCTCCATATCCTCGACACTTTAGCGGGGCCTGGGGTGTACGAGAAGAGGCCAGGGGCGAAGATTAAACGGCCTCAAGTACCCACTAACGGGCCAGGCCGACAACGGGGACATTAAACCTCGGTTCGCGGGTCGGGTCGTGCCCGTTATGGGTGACGTGCAACGAAAAATGTGCCCATAAACATCGTGAGGAGGTAATAATACCAGGAACATTTCGCGTAATTCTCACGGAGCATTTACATGCTAGTTAGGGTTCATACCTTCAAATGGGTCGGAAATATTAAATGAAGTTCGCTTATAGTTGGAATCCGACAAAACCAGAATACCTCACTATAACTATCCGTAAACGACCCCAACATTTACACTAAGGTTCATTATTTCTGTTAGACATTATTTCTGTACATTGGACATCCCTGCTGTTCAGGGGCTCCATCTCCATGAGCTTTTCACCTCTGGTATCACGATGAGATGGAGGAAAGGTCGGGCTTCTAAAATTATATAGCTTCACATTTTGAATTTCAGAGCCTTCTGTAAAATATTGATTCCGGGCAGTACGTCAATTTCCTTGTCCCCGGCAAAACTATAAGTACCTAGGTGCAAAATAATTTTAGTACGATTTGGTTGATGTGTGAGCTAGGCCCTAGACAGTCCCTTATTACTTTCAACGAGGTCAGGGCCGAAATGTGTAGGGGGTTCAACCCGAACAATTCTTGATAATATGATGGCAATCGAATGAAAAGAGGAAGATTCGCGTTGTGGAAAGGATGTGGAAAGTATTGGCAAAACAAACGCAAAGACTAAATTTGTTTAGAAAGGACTAAAACGTAAAATGCTAGTCGAAATTTTGATTTCCCCGCGCGAAAGGGGAAACATTGCTCCGTTTGGTAGACTCGGAAGCAAATAGCTACTGTGGTATTATGTACAGGAGATGTGGTAAATTCGGAATAACCCGCCAAATTGCCTATGCCTACAAATTGCTTGTCAAATAATTTTAGGCACAAAAATCGCATTTCGTACCACTGTGGAATGTTCTTCCCCTGTGGTCTTCTTGTGTTATCTGGGCGATCTTTAAGTTTATATATGGCTGTTGGAGTAGCGAATAGGTCTGACAGCCGCTGAATCACTCGTGGAAACAGTTGGACTTGCAGCCTGGAATATCGAGTGCGAGTCCATTGCCTCGTAGTTCAATCACCTCGCCATGACTCCAAGCTTTCATTACCATTATGTAATGCAGTAATAAATGTCATCCGATAAGTGCGCTCAACGTATCGCGTTACCACCTCCGTTCCCTCGACGTTCTTCTTACTTCGCATAAATAAGGTTTTTTTACGTCCTGAGCAGCACCTCGACCCGTCCCGGGAGGTTGCAGGGTTCGGTCAGTAAACTCGATAAAATTAGAAAAAGAATACTTTGGCGAGAGCAGCTTTTTGTGATGGGCGGCACATTGAAAGGAAACGATATGGACAGAAACAAAGTTCAGCTTTGACCAGCTTACTTTTATAACTATTGTTATAAGTCACACCATCCAATAACAAAGATTTACGCTTATTTATGTTTATATGTATTAAATGTTTATACTTTATTGAATGGGAGAATCCTTTGTACAGATGGCGAGCTCTTTCGATAGGACATAATATCATCATCAGGCCTACAAGTAGGTAATCATTAGGTTCCTAGGTACTTCTCGACTCATTACTAACGTTCCTTTACATTAATTTGCAGTGTGGCAGTGGTTTCGAGGTTAGTTAGACGTACCTAGTCAGGGATCATAGAATTTATCACCTAAGTATCATGAAAAATATAAGAATCGACAATACCTCGAGAAATCAATATTATGAACCCGGAAAAAAATGATGTACTTGTATTTACGGTTTTAGCGTACTAAAAGCCTAAAAACGTGGTTAGATACCCACTACTTCTCCGGGTCAATTTTTTTAAATTTGTTTGTAAACCCGTGTACTTAATTATTATGGACTAGTTTCTCTAGAGTCAGGGACACCCCAGAACAGTTTAAAATCTGGAAAATGTGTATCAAGTAGAATGGGTCAAATTGGAAATAGTATGTATAAAATCGGAACCTTGGATAAGGTTTCCAAGTGTTTTCGCCAGTTTGAGTTTCATCAGGTAGGTATGATATGATTGACCGACAATAATGCGCCAAAAATTTATGCAGTAATCTATTCCTTGTTCAGTGAAGATTCTGCCTCATGAGCGAAGCGCTACGTTTAATGTGTGTATGATAAAGATGAGATCCAGACTATGAGCCGCAAGATGGTTGGCCCTACACGAAATGCAAAGCATTTGCCCAAAAGCTCCAACATAAGTAGGAAAACACCTCTCACGTTTAGAAGACTATAGTCTCAGCTATAAGTGACAGAGATACAACTCCAAGTTCTAAAATAGAATCATAATATCAAGTCATGGTTAAGAACCGTTGAAGACACTGAAATACACCAATAGGAATTTCAGACGGGTATTCTGTAGTACCTTCAATCAAGGTCCATCACCAACATCTGCACTACTGTGAATCGAAGACACGAGGGAACACGAGAATAAGGTTTTGACGGATTCTAATGACTTTAGGCCATGGTCTTTCACGTGGCGATAGTCCCTCTGGATCTCTGAATTTTAAGTTGGCCGAGAAATGCATTCATCTTTTGAAAATAATAAACCAAAATATACCTATACCTAAAAAGCTACCTTCCAAAAGACCACTAAAAGCTCATAGTTGGATAATCAGCTGCAACTGAAAGCTTGATGCTTTTTGCATTAAATTTAGGGTGAACAAACTAAGCCCTAAAATAGGGAAGGAAGTCCTACTCAAAAAATAAGGAAGAAAGAACAAAGAAGAAAGTAAATACTTAGTAGGCATTTAGTGACTTGAACAGATGTTCACAATCTTGTTGACATTTTTCTCAAGATGATCTAGAATTTGTTCCTCTTTATCTTGCGATGGTATGCACCGAGAATGATCAGGAAGCTAACCTCCAACTACCCTCCAAGTTTGAGCGACATCGGGCCATTAGATCGTGAGAGATCGGTATTCAAGTTTGTGTTTCCAAAGAGGCCGTTATTGATCCGACAGAGCTCAAACTCAAGAGAAAATTCCATACGGGAACACAGACGCAATTCAGACGGACAGACATGGAACCATACATTTGTTCAGAAAGGTCCAAAACTTGAAATAAGTACTAGAGGCAATTCTGATTTAGTGAAAATAAAGTTTCACCTCATAAAAGTGGAAACAAAGTTTCCGCTATATATTCGGCAGACTTGGAAGCAGGCTCAAATAGTTTGACAATCAAATTAGCTGGTCAACTGGGTAGGTACCTACTTACCCACATCACTCACACGGAATGAGCTCAAATTTCGTTCAAGACCAGTTCTTCATAAAATTGTTGTGATCGGGATTTTTCATAGAATTTGTTCAATAGCCAACAACGCAAGACAAATATGTTAAAATTGCTACAAGACAAAATTGTTCAATTTCTATTTGAATAAATTGTCAAGTAATGAATGTTTTGAAAAATCAATAGGTACACACTGACCTGAATCCCCACGAAGGACTGTGTTTTGGGTGTCATCGCTGTCTTCGTGAGGCCACGCGGATCTTTACGCACAGTCACTGCACACTTGACAACTTCACTTCAAAGACCTTAACTCGGGGTTAAAGTCTTTGCTTCACTGTCGCACGGCGCACGCGTCATGAAAAAGGACGTCTTCTTGGCGAGGAAGGTCAGAATCATCTGCACAACGCGTCGTGAGTTGTGAAAGGACGAAGTCGACGAATGGACGAAGAAAGGTGAGCCGGCGGGAGAGCGGTCTACGCCCGGCTGAGGACTGCTTGCACTCGGGCTCTGCAGCGTTGGACGAGGGACTGCGACCCCTTCCATCGACACCGGCGACACTCCGGGAAACCGGTTGCCCTGGAAGGAGCTGCAGCCCGGGATAATGCACTGTGACGTCACTCGAGTCCTTTGCTAATCGTTTAGCACAACTTAACCGGGAGTTTGTTGAACCGGAATCCTTCGCAAAGACAGTATTCCTGAGTTCCACTGGGCAATAGTTCCACTAGAGACAATGGAGTTGGAGGAATACAGCCACTTGTTGATAGCTAGCTGCCCTCTTAGCAGAATTGTGAAGAACTATGGCAGTGGGGAAAATTTTTCAGGCTAGGCCATGAGGAAGTAGCCCGAGGCCTTATATTTTTGTTTTCGCAATTCAAAAGACAAATTTGATTGTATTTATGTTAAAAGGAAACCTTTTACCATTTGAATACGAATCCGTCGAGAAAAAGTTTGACTCCTCTAGGTACTTGAGTATGGATTTAGGTATGTGTGTGTTGTGTAGGTATGTATATGGATGGGTCCCCATTTCCGCGAACCATTATTACTACACGAACCAATCCAAAATAACTGTATCTGAAATATTGGTGGTATGTACCTTGTTCGAGGTTCTTGGTCCCTTATATGAATTTCGTAGCATTAGGGACCAGTATAATAAATACCAATAATAGACACTGCAAACGTGAAATACGCCGAGCCAGGTAGTCCAAGGATTCTCTAGATGGCAAAATTTTGAGAGTCTTCTCCGCGGAAATCCAGTTATGATTGTTCAGAATCGAATCCAGTTGATCCCGGTAATTTATCAAATCATGATGTTTATTAGGAATTTTTTCCCGATCAATGCAGTACAATTTTGTGATATTTACGTGAGTTTGGTGTATTTTCTAGTATGACTGGTTTCAAATATGAAGCCGTCACATCATTTAATTTGACTTGATAATCTTATCATTTTCTCACTTTGATCAGCATTGAGTTTTCCCACATTGTATATTAGAATAAATTATGATTCGAACTGTAGAGCATTTCGGTTACCTTTGGTATGCACAGTTTTGTCATAACACTCTATTTTCCCAATCTGATTTTTCTCTTATTTCTGAGGTACACCCAATCCTATCAGTTTTAACAAGTACTTACCTACAAACTTCTACTTTCTTAAAATCGTCCCTAGTTAACAGTCACAGAAACCCTACCGTAATTGGAAAACCTGCCAATGATTACAATATATCGCCAAGGCCCGAACTGCATCTGATGGCTATACTAATCTTTAGAAAACCGACCGATCTATTCATTTTTAGTGGTGGTTTTTATTGTATTAAATTCCAAAACAATAAAAGACTTTAAAACTGCCGCAAAGTAATTCTTCTTTCTTTACCAGAGATGCTAATAGCCATAATGAAATTTCTATAATGTTCGTTCGGCTCATCTCCTTTTCACTTAGGCACTTAGCTCGACTATATACAATAATAAATTCAGCTCGGAATGATGGAAGTTGTTGCACAACGGTTTATTTTTCCCTCTCATGTATACCTTTATACCTAATGTCATGTACCTAATACGAAAATACGAGTAGGTAGGTACTTATGCCGAACTTCAATATGCATAAAGTACAGGTTTAGTATGAAGTTGAAGAACCACCACTTGAACGATGACTTGTTGAAGATAACCCCCTCCTCCTCCTCCTCAAAAGACGGATTTCCGTGCAGAAAATAACAAATTTCTACAAAGTTGCCGAACAAAATTTCTATACTTTCATAAAAAATCAAAAATGAACTTCGTACCTAGGTACTGATACATTTGAATTAAGTATGGGAAATCAAATTTACGAGTCTGAATGGTCTATGAACTGAGCAAAAAACATGTAGTGGGAACCATCTTACGAAACAAAGATGGATAATAATTATATATTGTGATTATTATTCCAAGAGCAGTCTTCCTTACAATCCAAGTAGTCCCGTCCCCCCTCCCCCTAGTAGTCTTTCTCGCCATAATAAGCATGATGTATCTGAATTTCCGCAACCGCATACTTACTTCCTACTTTATTCGTTCGAACGACACCCATCTGTTAGGAGAGAGGGCCAAGCATGAGAATATCGGTGATACAGCTTTCAGGACACGTCTGAGCAACTGATATAGGTGCAATACGACGCCTTTTGCTTCCCCACAGTTATTTATCGGTAAAAAAGAAAAACCTCATGAAACCAGCAAGAGAACACAAGAAGGGAACATTAGCAACAAATAAAATAAAAATATAAGTACAAGAAAAAATAAGTTTACACGGTGCGATGTTCATGATTATTTTGCTACTCATCCAAATTATAGATAGCAGTGAGGGCTTTTCTAGGTGCGATATGACATGAAATTTATGATGTCACTGATCCCCCTATGAGTAGGGATAGTAAATATCAAAATGTTTACTTCCTCATTCCTCGTGTTTGTACAAAATGGTGTACTCGCCCCTGTCGGTCCTCTCTGAATTTCATTGAGTTCAAATCAGGAGCCACTGTACATGTGAATAACTGACAAAATTCAACATAATGGGGAGAAGATTCTCAATCGTGATGATCTGTTCAGAATAATATCCCTACGATCATGAAGTTTTCTGTTGAACCAAACCTCAATGGTCATATTATGTGTCACCACAATAGTGTACTTAGCTATCCGTCTTACAGTGTCACTGTGAGGGAGCTATTCTGCCCATGAACTTGGCAGGGGTTTTGAAAAACTTCATTGGTTTGAAAATTTACTCGATGGACAATACATTTAAATTTCATCAGCTTTCCAATGATACCTACTTTTAATTTGACATGGCAAATCGAGGAAAAAAATGACAGCGCAAAAAAACAAGCATCAGCATAATTTGAAGATGATCGAGTGTTTTTGCTTGTAAAATTACTCGACCATACCACGTTTTGAGGAGTTGAGTATCGACTTTTATTTTACGAGATTTCGACTGATGAAAAAGTGATTTTTGGTGGTAAAAAGGGTGGCACCTCATTAATTGTAAACGACCTATGCTGGATGCGTACTTATTTATTGCAATATTATTTTTTCCTATATCCAAGCATTATTCATATAATTTTTCACTTTGTTTCTTAATTTGACCTATTTTAAGTCAAAGTATAGGTACCTACACGTCCTAATTACGAAAACTCATTTGATCCGGAACGGAAATTGAAAAGAGCTCTCGATCGTTGATAAATTTTCAAGCCATCTGACACCCTTGGCCCCTCTCATTCGCTGATAAAAGGCCGAACAACTGAAGCGCAGCTACGGGCAAATTGTCGGGATAATAATTCCTCAGGGACTCGAATAAGTGACAGGTTTTTAATAAAGCTACCGTCGACTCTTCAATTCTATCGTCGCTCTTCGTAAATGGAATCCCCCCTCTCCCCTTCAGCCGGCTGTTTATTTGAGTTCTTCTCCGAAATCCAAACGCGAAAACTTTTCTTCTTTTTTCGCTCCCAATTTTACCAAATATTCATCGCAAGTTCAGTCGAACGTTTGCGAAGTGGTTTTGAGGAGACCGAAATTGATTGACCGATTTCAGTTTCAAATTTTTAGATTCGAATGCGACCACGTGGGGCACAGTAGGGTCAACCGTGCGCTCCCAAAAAGGGCTTGAAGCAGGAGTGAACGGAAAAAAGAGGAGAAACACGAGAGTGAATCGCAAATCTTTTGGAGTAAGCCAGAGGGCCCATCCAAAGATCAGCTGAGGTATTATAGGTGTATAGGGCACAATTTCGCATGAAGTACAAAAATGTTGTCTTCCAAAATCAAAAGGTCCACACGCTTTTTGCGTTTCAAAGCTTTCTGGACTTGTTTGATTTTCTTGTTTGTTGTTTTTGACTTGTCTGTCTGTCGGTCTGCGGGTGTCAATTCCTTGTCCCAGGCAAAACTGTATGGAATTATGGTCCGATTTGGATGATATTTTCAAGAATTGCGCGTGGTAGCCCCTAGCTCTGGCATTTAAAAGGTTAAAATGGGTCTCCACTGCTCCATCGCATAATTTGCGAAATTTAATGATTCAGTTCGTTGAAACACCCCTTATCTTCTGTTCTTAATGGTTGAATTATGTTCCTAAAAAAGTACGTTTAAAAATGCTGTTTTTCATAAAGAGACTTGAGTTTTGTAAGGAAGATATTTACCCCATTGTGGGAACACGGGGTTAATCAGATAAAAACTTCATTTTCAGGTGACTCGTTCCCCTCTGCCACCAACTTCTTGGGAAAAACAAAAATCCACCCCTCTCGGGCTCTTCTGCCTGGAGATCTTCCAGCAAGTATAGGAATGGAAAGCTGATTGCGTTCTTTGGGGGACGGCTATAAGAAAAGCTTGTTTAATAAAGATGTTAAAGAGTTGATAACAGGGCTTCTTTAATGCTGCTTTTTATCTCTCATTAATCTGGGAAAGAGTTCAGAAAAGGCAAAATAAAGGAAGTGAGAGAGCAAGCGATTTTCTTGGGAGCGGAAATATACCTAGTTGTTCTTTAGCGTATTTGGTCTTGTTCACGGAAATTCCTTATTGAGAGAAATATTGTATTTTAGAATACACTGAGTTGGCTTGTTTAAATGGACAAGCAGAGCGCCGCTTGCTCCCATCACCCACGCTTAACTCTTCAAACAAAATTTCTCGCGTCCAATCATCTAAGGTGAGTTTTGATGAGATTACTCTACCGAGGTATTTCAGAACAAAAAGACCTAAGAAGTAATCAAGGCTACACTTCAAGTTCAAATTAGAATGAGTGGTTGCAGTAGCCCTAGACGCCATTACCATTATTTTGTTGTATTATTAATTTTCGATTATTACCTTTGAAACTGAGCCCGGGAAAAATATTTATTAAACCTCAAAATTTGATGTTTTACATTCTAAGGTAGGTACCTACGTAATATCCGAAACTCGAATAAAAAAATCCGACCGTCCGCCGCACAGTGATTCAGATGCCGAATCTAGCTGGACTAAAGTCCAAAAATCGATTTCATCAAAATCGGTTGGAAACCTCTTTAACTGAATTGTTTGTGGGTAGCCATTATGGTTACACTATTATGGGTTGAGGGGGAAGTATTTTGGCTCACTTACGGTTCAATTTTCGTTTATTGACGATCCGACATGTTTCGCAACTCAGGTGTTGCCTCTTCAGGGATCAGGGAAGGTAAACAGAAGCAGAGATCTACATTTCATCGAAAACTTAAGGTAGGTATTATTATTACTTAAGGCTAGTTGTTACAAGTAGTGAACGAACTTACGTGAAAGGAAGATCATGCGGGCTTGTCCGCTCTAGTCAGTACATTGTTATTCTATCAGGCACCGTATAAGGTCTCCTTGTACATAGGTTTGCTCTTACAGGTCTGGAATAAGTTAAAAATAGTAGAGTCAAAGAGAGAGACATAGTATTGGAGTCTTGAGGTAAGTCAGTATTATTTGTACTTACGGTAGTAGTTACATACAAGATAGGAGCTTACTTGTAAGAGGTGGGAAAGTGGGTTTGTCCATTTATATCGTTTATTATACATGTATTAGGTATATATACTCGTAGTTTATTGTATGAGTAATAATAATACCTACCTTAAGTTTCGGATGCAATGTAGATCTCTGCTTCTGTTACCTTATACATCCCTGAAGAGGCAACACCTGAGTTGCGAATCATGTCGGATCGTCAATAAACGAAAATTGAACCGGAAGTGAGCCAGAATACTTCCCCGTCAACCCATAATAGTGCTCTTTAACTGTTATTTTGAGACGTTGGGTTCGCCAGACCAACCCATGAACCCTCAGAATGCACATGTTAGTGCAACATGCGTTGAATTTCGGAAATTTGGCCACCCGGTTCTAGGCGCAACCGGACATCGGAAAAATATCATTTTCAGGACTGCTCGGCGGAATCCCGGACGGTTGGTCGCCTTACCGGTGTCTCGCTTTGAACACAACGATTTTCACCGGCCACTTCCGACTGATGGAGCGAGCGCAGCGAGCGGGTCATTATTAAAATTAAGTTTCACGTGGGCATTTGGTTAAATCAATGTGTGGTCCATCATCCAGATACCCATCCTCAAAATACCTCTTACAGTTTCATCTGGACTACCTGAACTCATTAAAACCAATCAATGGACCACAAACGGATGGTCTCCTCCGGCCTATTCGCTCCAATGATTTGCTTATAAATGAGGACGTCGGGAATTTATCAACATGACAATTTCATTAACTCATGGGTAGCAGTCGTATTAATTTGGAGCAAAACCGATCGGAGACCAGCTGCGTTTATTTATCGAATGTTTACATCATTTCCGTTCCGTTCATTGGGGTTTCGATGTCCGGTTCTACTGAACCGAAAGTTATCACCATCATAGAACCTACCTATATCTATTGCCATACATCTACATTAATATCTTTCTATAATTCCTCTCTCGTAATTTTCAATTGTGGCTTGTGGATCCGTTTGTCTGTGACTATAGGCTCGAACAACCACTCGGATGTGTTTGCAAAACCATAGACGAGCAAATTATTAGTGGTACCTATTAGCAGAAATCCTGACCAGGTTATGGGCTACATGTGAACACTCATATCCTCTTCAATCACCTATGCTCAACTTTGCCTTGGTCCTCCTGGTGAAGTTTCAAAGGCTGTGGTGGAACTGTACTGAACCTGCCGATTTCCGTTGCTAATCCATCGTTCGAATTGCACCAGTAGTACAGGTAGTAGTATTAGTAGTAGGTAGTAGTACAGGGTCTCGTCGATATATGTACTTTTTAGCCAGATGCCAGCCAGGAAACCTTCTGGGGAGAACATGTTGCTGGTGAATGACGTCAAGAACGACATACCAGCAAGTATGTTTCCCGAAACAATTAATGCAAAGTAGGTCTGTGGACCAAAGGCATACCTACCTAATAGCGTTTTCATGTAAAATTCACTTATTTACAACTCACTTCTGGAACCTGTACTAAATAATAAAGAAAGTTACAAAAACGCTGCAAATTATTACATAATGGTTTATTATTTTCTATTTAGATCGCCTATCTGAAAAGATCCTTTGTTTCCTATTTGATTTTTTTTTTAATATTCGAAGTAGGTAGTTACTTACCGGAATTACTTCGCGGTTCACCAAGACTTACCAAGGCTTCCAATCAAGACCTTGATCAAGACCTTGCTTGATCCATTTTGCATTCATGGAGGTTTCAACAGTTGGTCAGCTGAACCAATAGTAACTTACCACAGTTATTTTCTGAATCACATTAAATGTTGCAGACGGAGCAGGTCAGAAACCATTTATTTCCGGATACTTCCAAGAAAAGTTTAAGAGCAATCAGGAATGAAAATGAAGTTCATCGGATCACGCGGAACTGGCAGACGATTGCTCCGTTGATTGCATTACCTCAACTGGAAAAAAATTCCTCGTTTTCCAAGTAAGTTTTTGGAACCCTTCGCATTTCCCCAAGAAATCGGCACTTTATTCCGATTTGTCGTTACACTTGTTTCAAAGTCGATGTATTATAGATGATTCCCTTCGAGTAAATATTCATCAAATCCCGTTGAAAAAGGAACGGATGGGTGGGAGGGGTAGCTTAGAGAGATCCGAGAGAAGCCAACCCTCCTCGGAAAGTGACTTACAACTGACTTATAAAGGGGATATTCCAGGACATGATAATTCCATAAAAGTTGTTCTCCTTCCCTTTTAACCCCTCTTTCCTCCTCCTCTCCACTTCATTCCATCGCTCTTCCTTCCCGTTTCCTATTGAATTGCTAATGTTTCGGCTTTGGCGCGAGAAGACCCCTTTTGCGGGGTTGTAGCCCCCTGAGCAGCCTTCAATAGCCTCAACTTGAGGAAGATTTCGGTATGTATTGACGACTGAATGGTGGTTCGAGGTTCAATTTGCCGTAATTGCCGGTTCTGTGGGTGAATTTTGCGAATCTCAAGACTTGGTCTGGCCGAGTGAGAATTAGGGCTTCATTTACTAACTTGCTGCGAACTGGAAACCAATTTCTGATTTCGTAAGGGTATATTAATTTGAGTCATTAATACATCAGGAATATGTCAATAATATCAAAAGAAAAGATGGGTTCGTTGGCCAGAATTTTTGGAGTACTCCAAGGAGTCAAGATTTGAAAATTTAGAGTCAATAATCGCTTTTTTTTTTAAATGATGTTTTTTGAGGTTTTTGGTGTAAATTACCTACCATATTAAACATAGGAACACATGGTATGTTCGGAATCAGCGTGAAATTTCTTATAAGAATCACCACCAAGTCGGTTAAAACTGTTCTTTGAAAATTCGCTCATCAACTCATGCTGTATGAATGGAACTTTTATACTTTGAACCCCTTCGAAGGCCATCATTAAATTGATGAGCCACATAGTGATCGTGCCGCCGCAAGGAAAGCCTTTTTTTTTTTAAATCTCTACCAACTGGTTGAAATCTCTCCCTTCATCCTCCCGAGTTATAGTAGGTGGAATCACCCTTCACCCGGCCCTGTTGGCTGTTGAGCTGTCCTCTCCCAGTTGCTCATGCACCGTTATAAACTACCTTTAATGGAGTTCGCTCTCATAAAAACCACGAGCAAAACGGATTAACGGAAGGACCTTCCCTTCGCCCTTTACCGCCATTAATAACACCCGCGGCTTCAACGGGTTCTAACTTCATTTTCCGTCGCTTTGCTCGGCTTTCAACCTCGTCTTTCTGGGCTGTAATGTTTATAGGTACATCGATATCCGATGAGTGAATTATGATTCAATCATCTTCATCCACTCAACGAGATAATCTCTCCTTGATCAAAATTGATTGAATTCTCTGATTTCAAAGCGAATGAAAAGTAGGTATACCTACCAACAAATGAATCAATTGCACGATCTTCGACCGTCCGAATTGAAATACTACGGTTTTGTAAAGTGATCATACGTCCTACAGTTTCAAACAAACTTCTACCGCGTCAATTAAATCAATATTACCTACTTTATTTACAACATGCACACGATATTTATGTACCAACTTCCGAAGTACTATGTCTGTGAAGGCATCTTTGAACATCTACTGACTAATCTATTATCAGGAACTTCTCTGAAGAATAAACTTCATATTTTAGGCTGGCATTCTACACATAGGTAGTTGAATAAAACCTATGTGACCTACATACCTATACATGGGTGATACATTAGTTAGTAGGTTCATTTGTGGGCAAATTGAAATAATAGTTATGAGGAACATGACAAAAGATAATCGTTCGAGGTTGTCTCGCATTCACGAGTAAAAGTTCCAACCAGTAGCCTGTAACAGTACTCACCAACGTAGCCGTTTCCGACATGCTGTCCCCTTGTACATGTCAGAACAATAGCGAGAGGCGGAGAAGTGTCCCGTGTTACAGAAGCTCTTGTATTTTGTTAAGTCGTACGAGGGCAAGATTCATACACATACTTTATTGTATTTTAGCACCTATCAAGTCTAAGATTATGACTTATACAGGGTTTATGTATCACTAGCCGGTTACCTGTGCGTTGCACGGTTCCACATGTAGATGTACTCAACACCAAACACATTGCGGTTGGTTGCCTAGATCCCTGAACTCTCGCTTCACTCCCATGGTTGGTTGTTCAGGCGCTACTAACTATGTACTACCTAAGAGTAAAGACATACAAACCTCACCGTTCAACAAGTTCAACAATTGCAACTCCAACGATGCAAACATGTGACCTTATCGTGCATTCGATCTAAAAATTGGAAACTATTTAAAATCGACGAAAAAAAAAGTTACCTCCCTATTTGATGTTTTCGGGTTTTGACGGTAACACAAAGCTCCGTGGCACAACTAGACCCTGAATCGGGCCTGTACACCAAATTTCATTAGTTCTGGTCCATGGTTACTTAGCAAAGTGTACGGATGTTTTTTTTTTTTTTTTTTAAATTCTAATTTCGGATTCTAGGTGCCTGTCTTGGAGGAAGGGAGAGTAAAAATTCGTCAACGATTCCAAAGGTTCATTATTGAAAATAATAAACTAAAACCACCGAAAAGACAGCCATAATTATTTGCCTCAAATTGTTAAATAGTTAAAGCAGCCAATGAGCTCGCCAAATCATTCAGACGCACTCCAATCAAAACCTATGTAATACAATTCTCATTGTTATAAAACTATTATTTCTCTAACATTTTCTCAAACCAATCATCATGGTCCCTGTTGTAGTGATCCAAAAATGTATGTTTATCTATTCGAGATGAATACTCCCCTCTGCTAGAGAAAATGGGATGAAAAGTATTAATAAAAAGAAACTCCTATAGGTGAAATTGCGACTGAGGTTGGCTATCATTGGGACTGGAGACTCCTTTCTACCAAAGCGAAGAGATGAAGCCGCTATGAAATAGTATTGTGACTTCAAAGGAGGTCACCATCAACCGGGAATATGAAGCTGGGAATAGAGCACGATGTATAAAGGTTTTCCCCAGATCTGTTCTTAGTCCCATTCTTTCCGTTCATTTATTAACCGCTTCAATTCCGAGCGAAACGGAAAAATTAGTATTCTCTGTCTTTGTGCGTAATTTTGGTTTTCATCTCCCTCTGTCTACGGAGCTCTAGTGAAATTATCCAATCCTTTTCATATCATGGTAATTCGGGGAGTCAGTATAAAGGAAACTAAAAAGGTGTCTCGCAAAAGCTTGTCATTGCAGTAGTTCATACACTTTTTATAGGACGTTTTCAGTAGGTAATATAGCGAGACGTCCTATGTTTGCGATCCAGGTCGGAAGAAGACAGCACTCAACTGAGCTAAGAAAGGACCCCACACAAAATCCAAATATAAGAACATCCGTCTTATTATATTCACATAGTAACGCATAGTAAAACGAATCAGTCCTACTTTTAAGTAGAAAAAGGTGAGATTAATTTATAGTATGACAACAAAAAGTTCCATTCATGCAGCATGAGTTGGTGAGCGAATTTTCAAAGAATAATTTCAACCGATTTGGTGGGTGATTTTTATAGGAAATTTCACGCTGATTCCGAATATACCATAATGTTCCTATGTTTAAGATGGTAATTCTCACTAAAAACCTTAAAAAAAACACGTTTTTTTTAGCGATTTTTGACTCTAAATTTT
>JAEMON010000002.1:22361143-22373550 GCA_030264115.1 Lygus lineolaris
CAAGTGTGGCACATGAAATTTCATTGTTTTTCAACGCTGATTTACGTGGTGCAAACCGTTTTTTGAGTTGACTAAGCTTTCTGGGGTTCGGAGCCAAAAATGTGATAATTTCCAGTGGAAAATCACCATTAATATTTAAATGGGGTTGAATAAATTATTTATTGGATTTCTATGGGATTGAATAAATTATTTATTTGGATTTCGGATTATTAATTCTAATTATTATGTTTAATGAATAAATTAATGGTGATTTTTCACTGGAAATGTTCAAATTTTTCGCTCCAATCCCCAGGAAAATGAGTCAAATCTAAAAGCGGTTTGCACCACGTGAATCAGCGTTGAAAAACAATGAAATTTCATGTGCCACACTTGTGATTTACCTAAGTTAGGTTTTCAGTGAAATAGCAGGATTGCGCATCTTTGCGTGCTCACCAGACCGGTCGCACGCTGCCGAATAAATCGATTAAGGGGTCAAATGTTCATTAAATTTTACTTAGAATTCAAATCTGAAATAAAAAGAGGGGGTTCTCATTCGAAAAAACGAAGTTGATATACATTGCGCACGTTTTGCGCAATCGCTGATTGCGCAATTATTTAATTTTCTAAAAGTACGCAAAAAACTATAAACGATAGCGTTGGAATGAA
The DNA here is from genome assembly GCA_030264115.1 of Lygus lineolaris. Classification (NCBI taxonomy): domain Eukaryota; kingdom Metazoa; phylum Arthropoda; class Insecta; order Hemiptera; family Miridae; genus Lygus; species Lygus lineolaris. The sequence continues at coordinate 22,361,789 of JAEMON010000002.1, forward strand.
TTTTTTACCCTCAAAATTAGAGAAATAAAGGGGGTGAGCCTAATAGGTGGACCACCCTGTATACTCTAAGGGTTGTTGAGTGGAGAAACGATGGATTACTTACATAGTTGTGAGTTGAACAGGCACAGAGTTTACATGAAAACTTTTTGGTATTGGGATCAATGTTAACTGGTTCGTGTCTGAGAAGGAATTGATTTTACTGGTTTTATTTGGGCTAGGTATATGGGGATGTTCTCCACAATGGAGGCTAATATTAGATAGGAAACGTGAGAGGCAGGTACCAAGCCGTTTATTCTTTCAAAAAAAGGGCTTATCAGGGTGAATGGCGGTTAGTAACGTTTGGTTTGTGGAATGTAAGAGATTTGTGTAGCATTTGCTAAGGTTTTTTTAAATCATTATTTCTTGTTAACGACAGTATGTTTGTTTCGTTCGATATTTAGGGATTCTTTGAGTTCTCTCTTGAATTCCTGAGATTCATAGCCAATAATTTTGGTTTGTTCGAATTATTTAAAGCGATGACCGAGATGGCGTGAATGAGTTACAAGGGCTCTTTGGATCAGCAGTTTCTGGATTATTGAGTTTATCTGGTTTAATACTACATTTATGGGAATTAATTCGGACTTTAAGGTGGGAGGGTGTCTGTCCTACATATTTATGATTTGCCGCATTCACAGGGAATTTGATATATTAAATTTGATTGTAGTTCTGGAGAGATTGGGTCTTTGGTTTTAGTGTATAATTTATTAAGAGTTTGATGATTTCGGTACGCTATTTTTGATGTTTTGCTTTTGGATGTTAATACTTTACTGAGTTTTTCTGAGAGGCCTTTAACGTACGTTAGAGAATGCTATCTGCATTTACTATTGGTGGATTAGTTAATTATTGGTTTTTTGTATTTGAGTAGTTTGCAAATGAGTTTATGGGGGTAGCCGTTCTTTAAGAGGAGGTCAACTATTTTATTTTCACATTCTTTATGGTATTCGGTGGAGCTGAGTAGTTTGGCTCTATTTATTAGGCCTATAACAAAATTTATTTTTTGGTAATAAGGACATTGACTATTGTAATTTATGTAACGTCCCCTGTTTTGTATTTTTTGCCACCATTTGGTTTCTATTTTTCCTCTGGAATCTCTCATGATTTTAACTAGGAATGAAATGGATTGGTGGATGTCTTCTGATTCTGAACTAAATTGGAGTCTAGGGTGGAATCTATTGAATTTGGAAAGAATTATGTGTAGGGTGTTTTTCGGTATACTGAGTAAATGGTCGTCGACAAATTTAACAAATTTGTCGGCGACCTTTTACTCAGTAAACTTTCACCGAACCAAGTTTGTTATTTACTTTCAGAAGCTTCCTTAGTTAGTACTGAGTTTCATTAAGAATGAATGATACAACTCTCCGATAATAATAATTACAAGAAGGTAACCCATAACCCAACTCATTGTCGCCAAGAGATGATTGTGAACCTCGCGGTAGGTGGGTATTTTATGTCAAAAGGATCTTTGTAGATGGGCGATCTATACAGAAAATAATAAACCATTGTGTAATAATTTGCAGCGTTTTTACGTTTCAGAGCTTTCTGAACAAATTTGGTTGCGTGTCTGTTCCTAATGGACCGATTTCACTCAAATTCGGAGGGTAGCTGGAGGTTGACAATTACCTTCGAATTTCAACACGATTGCATCAGTAATTTCTACTGCGCATGCGCAATTTTGAAATGAGTTTCATAGCCATAACTTCGGAACTAGTCAACCAATTTCGGTGAAATTTTCAGAGATTGTCCGAGGTAGCCCTTAGACAGTTCCCTGTTAATTTCATAGCCATCGGACCTTTGGTAGCGTGTGCATGTGCTAACATACATTTCCTGAAACTACGATTACCTTCATAGTTCTTAATGGACCGATTTCATTCAAATTCGGAGGGAAGTTGAGGGCTGACCCTACGACAGTCACCTATGAATTCTGCCAAAATTGGATGAGCGATGGCTACTGCGCAAGTGCAAACTTGAAATTTATTGTCACAGGCATGCTCCGGAACTATTCTACCAATATCGCTGAAATGTTCACCAACTAATTCCATACGTCCATGTTACAAAAATGAGGAAGCTATACTGCACACCCAACTTGGCAGACGTTTTTCATTGTGGTAACCAGGGAATACTACGGCTCAACTACTGTTATCACACCAATGTATTTTTTGGAAGCATCCTAGGTCAACAGGACAATGCTACACCTAGACCTAGATCACTGGAAGCTTCTGGAAGCCTGTTGTTTCTACACAGTTCACCATGTTCCTGTTGGTTCGGTTGTTAATTTTAACGTACAATGCACCAGAAAACATATTTATACTGGAGAAAAAAAGTTCACTTAAAGTCTAAAAACATAACTTTCTAATTCTTGAATGCCAGACCTTGAACAACTCCCACGAAACATTCTGAGCAACTGGGGAAGGTCAAGATTTGTCAACCCCCCCCTTATGCCAACTGGCTCCGGTCTCCCCTACCCTTCCGAGCTTGTTCTTATACCTAACCTATTTGCAATTTCTTCTACACCAACATACCTACTTCCTACCTCCAACTAAAAAAATAAGTAATTTTAACAAGGACTGGAAAAGCATAATAAAAACCTGTAACGTTCGGGAAGGTTCGGAAAAGCCTTTGATTTTACTCCTCTTTGATGGACTGTTTAAAGGAAGGGTAAAAGAGGCATTCGAGCTACCCGGAGGTGCTCACCCTCAGGCCGTGGTGAAAACAATTTTCTTCCCCTGACTCGCCCGCCAGGAACTTTTTCAATAATGGGCGTCAAAGGTTTTTTCAAAGCCAGGGTCGTGCCGAGGTGTTTAATCCGACAGGGTGGGGCCTTGACTGATAAAACGGGGCTATTCTTTTATGGCACCTTCCTTCCTGGGGGTCTTTGGCATTCCTACCTTTCCCTTATCCTCTCTCTCCACCCTTTCCAATAAAATATATAATCCGATTTTTTCCTTTAAATGAAAAGAGGAGGATGTAAATTTGAAAGAATTCCTGCTACGCTTGCAAAACCATGTAGAAGTAGGTATCTCTATTAGACGAAGTCGTGACCTCACAATAATAATGATACAATTCTGTGCAAACAAGAGCAACTTTAGAGCGACCGGCAGTAACAGCAACCTTCGATGCACAACCGGACCAAACAGGACCTACTTATCACCTAATTTAAATTTCAATGGTTAATTTCTATTCCAATTTTAAAGGTAGGTAGGTATATCAATAGGTTCGTTCAATTGGGTAATTACCCAGTAACTATTGGTTGATTACGAAAAGGTACTTAACTAATAAATCGCAAGGAACCAATGACGAATTAAAATTGAAGTACTATCAAGCACTCTGCCAAGTGGAAATGGCACAAAGCTTCCTCAAGTCCAAGAAAATTTGAATGAAATCGGATGAAAACTGTGGTTATTACGGCTGTAACAACGAGATTTGGTGTGTTCCACGTTACCGCATGCGCGGAGTCTCCCGCTGATTCAATCATGATGAAATCCATAAGGGACCTCAAGAGGCCCTACTCGCATAATCCCTGAAAATTTGAGCAGCCGCTACCTTTGATAGACTTGGAAGCAGAATATATCTTATTATTTTCAGAACTGTGTTATTAACATAAATAATACAAGAGCGTGTTCTGTCATCACTCATTTTCTGAAGTAGACAATGTATGGACTCATTATGCGCCTTACGCGGGAGTTCGGGGTAGGGTTCCCTAATATGTATCGGCAGCGGAGCGGTGTTGACTAAGACGTGCCCATATCTCAAACCTCTCATGTAGGTATAAGTTATGTTGTGTGTGCTCATTTCATTGATCTCCAAGGGATGGTTAACCACGAGTCATCAGCATTCGTGCCATCCTTCCGCCTCTATATTACGGGACCTCGCTCTGAGATGTATATTCTCTCTCCCAACATAATGTTCTTCAGTCTCTAATCATAATCAGCGTATCGAACGTTACGCTCCAAGTGGCAGCCCTAAACATCACTTCAGTTTCGGCAGTCATTTAATAACCTACTTATTGTACTCTTCAAAATAAATTGCACTCTACTTCAACCAATGAACGCAATGGGAGGTTGCCACTTTACTCCTATCAAGAAATTTTTCCACAGTGTACTTCCTTCTTAATGTTAAACAGTTTACTCCCAAACGGCAGCTGACTCCCGTAACCTTCATTTTTTGAAGTTTACTCAAGTTTAAAAAAAAAAACAATCCAAAAGGAGTATTTTTAGGATTCATTAAAATCCAACTCGTCGATGAATAACATCTACTTCCGATCTTATGGTCCACAATTGGTGAACCTCTTGCCATACATAAGTCCTTCCTTTTCCGGAGATTTTCAGAAGTTAATAATTTTATTTCGATACCTTTATGGGGGGAGCAGGCTAAGGCAAGGGGGGGATTTTTTTTGAAAACCTGGTCAGGTAAATTCAGGTTCACTCACGTCTGAATTTGGTTTGTAAAATTCTGAATTTGACAGGGAAAACCTACATAAAACGAATAAAAAAAAACTCCGCGCCTCAGCAGAGGGCCCCTGCACCCCCGGTTAGTTCCTACTTCAGCCCTACTGGCTAAAATTAAAAAAAAAACATGGAACATGCTTCTTATAATGTGTCATATTTATGTTGTGAATGTACCTATTAATAGCGCTTATGATGACTCACTACTTCTTATCTTATATAATCACCGCGTCATAACAAATAAAATATCGCACGGCAAAATTTGGAGACTCGATACCGTTCCAGAAAAATTTAACACTTTTAACACACCTTTTTTTTTTTAACACACTGGAGGTTCAGGTAAGTCGTTAAACAATCCAACTATCTTTTGTTTACTAATTTTCAATAAAATGGGAGCAGTAAGTTAAAAAAGTCGTTAAGCATGTTAGGCATGGACCTATCCATGGAAATAGGTAAATCATATACTATACTGTCCCTCCACTTGGCAGGTAACTAATAAATCAAATACTATACTGTCCCTCCACTTGGCAGGTAACTAATAAAATACCTACATATAATATACTGCCCATCCTGACAGCCCATCCCCCTTGCAAAGTGTTGGGTAAATCCAATACTGTACTGACCCTCCACTTGGCAGGTAACTAATAAAATACCTACCTATAATATACTGCCCACCATCCTGCGGCCATCACCTTTACGTGACGTTATACAGCCCACCCCCCTGGCAAAGTGTTTGGTAAATCAAATACTACACTGACCCTTCACTTGGCAGGTAACTGACAAAATACCTACCTATAATATACTGCCCACCATCCTGCAGCCATCACCTTGAGTAGGCATTATACAGCCCACCCCCCTGACAAAGTGTTAGGTAAATCAAATACTATACTTTCCCTCCACTTGGCAGGTAACTAACAAAATATCTACTTATAATATAGGTACAGCCCACCATCCTGGCAGCCATAACCTTGAATTGACATTATACAGCCCATCCCCCTGGCAAAGTGTTAGGTAAATCAATTACTATACTGTCCCTCCACTTGGCAGGTAACTAATAAAATACCTACCTATAATATACTGCCCACAATCCTGCAGCCACCACCTTGAAGTGACGTTATACAGCCCACCCCCCCTGGCAAGGTGTTTGGTAAATCAAATACTATACTGACTCTCCACTTGGCAGGTAACTGATAAAATACCTACTATATACCTATAATATACTGCCCACCACAAAAGCAGCCATCACCTTGAGTAGGCATTTTAAAGCCAACCCCCCTGGCAAAGGAAGTAGGTGGTGGAGCGGACACGCGGTGGGGGTAGCAGCTCGTACGGAGAGGGGTGGGGTTCGGGGGGGGGATCTTACGGAACAGATGCCTTCAAACCAAATAACCCTCCGTAAAAACACATTCTGTTTTTTTTTTTTAATTGTGATTACGTAGAGGTGCTATGAAATGTGTATGGGACGATCAGTGCATTCTAACGTAATGAAACGTCTGAAAATGTAATGCGGTGATTGGTGACATACCGTGAAGGCAACGAGGAGGCTTCTGTGCCACGTCCTTGGCAGTGTATTTACACCTGGAGCTGAACGTGTCGCGTTTCTAACCTGGGTTGAAAGTTCTTTGAAACTTGGAAGCGTGACGGTGGGTGCGTCGTGAATTTCCAACAATATCGAATGGTTGTTGAGTTCGTTTGAAGGTCGGGAAGGCTAGTTTGGGCTTGGGGTGGAATGCCTTATGGATTAGCAATAGAACAACTAAGTCTAACTTCGTTTGAAATTTACAATTCTTAAAAAGTACTAGCACATTTTCTGTGCCAGCACCGATAGTTTTAGATGTTTCTCCTTGCTTTGGAAACTGCACCTGGTGATACAACCAGTCATGCCAGCAAATGAGTGAATGAGCAAATTTTCAAAGAACAATTTCAACCGATTTTTAGCTACTTTTGAACTACCTATTGAAGTTTTTTATATTTAGTGACCAATACTACAGACAATTAGGGGGGGAGTAATAGAGCAATCGCTTCTTCCAAGCAAGGATTGAGCGATGGCGTGATTTTCGTTGTAGGGGGATGGTGGACAGAGCAGTTTTGCCTGATTTCCTCCATCAGGTACCTCCTATGAACGGATTCTGACCCCATCCTTTCTGTACAATCCATAACCCATCTATTCTGTACAATGCAAGTGTTGTCAAGCTGTTATCAAATAAAGTTATTACCAATAAAACGCTCACTCCTGGTCCCTATTGGAGGAAACACGAGATGAGAGGGAGAAATTAGAAAATTCGTCTTACAGCTTCACGAAGGCGGACGGTGACCTCCTTCATAAAGCTTATTTTTCGTCGGTGAAGTTTTCAGAAGATTCCTCGCGTTGTTGGCGCCCCCTACCCTCATACGGCCAAGGAAGGAGTTGACATAGTTGCAAGAACTCTAGGCGTTCCCGTTTCACTCGTTTGTCCCCCAGGGGCGGGAAATACTTCGTCCTCTGACCCTTATTTCAGAGCTGGTATGCAAGAAGAAATTTCTTGTCAGGAAAGAAACCCATCCAAGTTGTTCTTTCTGTACTTCGAAAAGATCGGAACCACATTTTTGGACGTAGTTTTCTCTCTACTTTTCTCATCTGAGAGCCCAACTTGTCTACCACTAATCCATTTTCCAATACGCTACAGTCTGTCTTTTTGGCCCCATCGCGCTCGAACTGGAACGTTGTAATAAGGAGTAATTGATGGGATGTCCGAAATTGAGTTATTCGGTTGTGGTACCGTTGGACTCTTCGCACCAATCTGTACTGATTGAGCTTAATCTATTATCAATACCGGGGTGGGATTGTTAAAGTATGCTTTGAGAACCAGGACGCCCTCGTTACTGGAGCCTAGAATCATTATAGTCACAACACCCGAGGAAGGGACACATTCCAGGCGAGTGTAGGTGCAGAGTTGCCAAATCTCAGGATGACAACCTGGAATTCATGACCGCCAAACTGCTGAACCACCTGCGCAGTCTCAAGTCTTCACCTGAGTGCCACCAACCTCTTCAAGCAAATACGGGACAGTCTCATAAGTGACCCTGTTCATTCTAACAAATTTTGAAATTTTATCATTCATAATGATTATGGGCAGGCTATTCGTTGGAATTTGTTTGTAGTATTGGAAGTAAACAACCATTTCAGGTTGGATTTCCTCCGGCGTCGCGGACGTCATCAGCTGTTCTCCAAAGGAGTGATCAGAATTTGTTCTGATGATTTCATGGCTACTCATTGCCTCGCCCCTTGAGTGGAGGGGGGATCGCGGACGGCCCGACGCAAAAATAGAGAGATGTGTGCGGTCACCCATTTAAGTACTAACCACGTCGCTGATCGCTTAACTTGGGTGATTTCATAGGAACCGGGTTATTCCACCAGATAAGAGTTACAAGAAATGAATCATGAATAAACTAAGTGCTATGAAAATAGTGGATTATGTGTATTATATCACATTGATTATTAATATATTATATAGAGTACTGTCCAATGCATATTGAAGAATCAACGGTAGCAGAAATAATGTAACCGATAAAGGAAGAAGTGAGTTCATGAGAAATGCAAATCTGGGGGGGGGTTATAGTTGGGGGGTGAGGGGTTATGCCGTGATTGGATTATGTCGTCCGTAAAAAATATTCACTAAAAACGAAATGCAGGTATTTCAGCCTCATCTTCTCAAACCGAGATATGAAAAGTGGGGGTAAGCGCCAAAAACACTATGACGTTTCGCACGCCTTTAAAACCGCGATAATATTATCAAAAGCACCTCGAAAAACTCGATCAAACCAATTTTTATCAAGGTGAGTTTAGCAACGACAGCATCAGCTTCCCAAAATTGGTGCTTGTGTCGGTTACTCCCTTTTCGCATAGCGCCGTCCAATTGAATCTCAGAGCATAATTATTAACTTTGAGAATATTGTATATATTCGAATTTTAGTGGGCAGGAACACTGTGAACCCCACTCCACTTTTGGGAAATGAAATTTACGCCCTGGCAATGGTGGTTAGACAATGCAAAGCGTGGCGAAGAGTAAGGGAAGTGGATTGTTGTGTCTTTGGAACCAACCCAGGCTCCCATTGTGAAATTCGCACGAAGGACAGACCTGCAGCAATTAAAAGGATTTCGGGGATGTGGTGAATCCATTTCAAGAACAATCAGTTTTTTCTGGGGGTGTTCCACAGGGCTGGGTGTTGTGCCCTCTCGGGTCTCCCAGACGAACAACAAAGGGCAGTGAACAGGGGTTACGTGTTCTGGGAAGCCGCGAGCTCGACCAGACCCCTTGGCGTGGGTGTCGCCTGCAAGTGGGACCTCTCCAGGGGGGGAGATTCCGTTTCAATAGCGGTTTAAACTCATGAATATCTTGTGGGACCCGGCGTCCTAATTATTCAAAAGCCAAACGAGACGTAGGAGGTGGAGATCACGCGTCTATTGAGGCGGAAAACCAATGAACCAAAGGGGTTCGATGAATTACTGGGTTCGAATCCGCCCTTTTCATTGTCGAAACTCCTAGTGCGACGGGGGAACACAATGCGGAATTGAGCCCTGAAACGGGACACGAATGCATTAAATCGAAAAATTCAGCCTTATGAATTCGCAAACCAAATTATTGTCTTCCGAAGTGGCGTTATTAATCCTTACTTGAAGATTTCGTAGGTACAGTGGGTTTAGTTTTATTCATTAGCAAATCCAACCAACTAAATCCAATTTTATAAATAATTGGTATCAGCTGGGATTTCAAGGTAGGATTGTGGTGGTGGAAAACTGCGTGAAAAAATACCCCAATTAACCCCATTAACAGTTCTGTGCGTTCTGCGAAAAATTCGCGTCTTTTGTGGACCTTTTTGAGCAGTCACTGGGGAATTCTAGTGACGGGTCATTCTTTCATGCAATAGAACACGAATCTGCAATAAAAGTGGTGTCTGTTTGAAATAAGAAAGTTGGTAGGTACTATGAAATACCCCCATACTGCCTAGTTTAAAATGAATATACTTATATTTATCTCTTCCTAGTACATAGGTACCTACCTACCTTAATTTGTAGGTGTGTGACAAAATCTTGTGTGTGATGCCAGGCCTCGATTACTTACATTATTCATCAACCGATTTACCTATGTATAATTTTTTTTTTTTTCGAATCGGATGTCTCTGACCATTGTGTAGGTCAATGAGTATAGGTAATTCGTATGCATATTCCTGATTATAAGTGAAATCATCACACCAATTAATAGTATACGCTTGTAAATACAGTCAACTTTTTTCACTGTTTAGTGGTCGATTCCGTCGATTTTCCATTGGTACTGATAGAGATAGTAGGTACCTAATAATAAACTGAGCATGAACGTATATTCTGAATGAATAATTCTGATATAAGAGATTTTTATTGGAAACGCGGAAACGCAATAATCACATTACCCCGGACAGAAAATATGAATTGAATCAAATCATCGGAAAACTATTCTAGTAGGTAAGGAAAATCCCTGGGGCTTGAGTCTACGACTGTGGGTCGAGCCATCTCGTTACGGTTTTGACGCCCGGGTACGTAGGTGCCAATCGCAGATGGGAAAAGGGCTTTTCCAGCCCTGGTAATGAAGTGAATTTCCCGGGCGTTTACGAAAGCGAGGCGCTTTGCACTTACCGCACTCAGGGGGATTGTACGGCCGAGGGTGAAATGGTGAAATCCCAATCGCATAATACGTCCGAGGACAAGCTCTGGCATAATGCATGAGCTCCATCGGGTCTTGACGTCATGTTATGGGAGCGAAAGAATATGGGAGCAGAGCTTGGACCTGGTCTCCTTTTTAACGACTTCTTCTTTCCTTGGTTTACTAGTCTTAGAGATATATAGCCCTGGATCATGGAAGTGGGTTTATACGAGTAATAATAAATATGTAGGTAGGTACCTACATTCCTACCTTTATTCAGGATTCATTCAGCCAGTAAAAATGATCTTTTGAACATATGTACGAGTAATTAGTATTACTCACTAATTATGAGTTAATCTCATAATTAGTATTTAAATCTGTTCAACGTCTCCTCTGGTGTTGTGAACAAGAATAATATAGGCCAACAAAGATCGGACAAGCGACATTTCTCAAGCTAACAAATATTTCTCATGTTTCTAAGGAAATGAAATGAGGAAAACTTTTTCCTATAGGTAATTTGGACAAGTGCTCTGAACACATTCAATAAATCATCAGTTGACCTCTGTGGCAGTGATGACGGAAGAATCATACGGACAGACTGACAGAACTACGATTTTATTGATATAGAACATCGATTGGTAGCCGGTTCCGGGCTTAAGTATAACTATCATCCATCATTTATTTACATACATGTCAAAACCACAATCATACTCTACACGGAGTTGAGTTTTGATACACTAAGTAGTTGTGATCAAAAGAAGTGAAAATGAGCCATGGTATAAATAGCCTTTAGGCGAAAAAGCTCTGCTTTATGCTTTATTCGGCATTTACCACGATTTCCTTGGTAATGGTACCAGATGTAGCGAAATTGGACTCGACGGAAAAATACAAGCAGCAATTGGAGCTTGGAGGGAGGGCAAGATTTAGAGGAGGAAGTGACCCAAGGGTTTAAAAAAAGGTCGGTAGCCGTAAATCCTCGATAAACTCTTTACAGCCATTCAACTGGCGGGGGCTCGTTGGGTGAATTGTAATGGTGTAGCCTCACCCTCAAATGAGCATTATTTTTGTTTGCAAAGGGTGATTCACAGTGCCTTTTTCCTGGTTTGGACGAGAGAACTAAGTTTTTTCCTTTAACTCTGTTTCGCCTCGGTTTGACTTAATTTTCTATATGGGAAAGCGGGTACATTTTTATTTAAAAGCGAGTAAAAATACGGCGGGTATATATTCTGGCAATTTCTAATCTCCATATTTTAAAGAAATGGTCAAAAGATCAGAAGTTGATGGTGAACAATAGCATGAAGGTTACATTATTTACTATATGCTCTTGAATCCACAAGAGAACAATCATGATTTAGCGTTCATTACATAATGTTAAAAAAATCTACCACTGGACTTATTTCTCATCACCGAAATGTGGACGCCAAACGCCGTCTCATGAATTTTACGTCTGATCAGGAAATTTCATGAAAAAATTACCCCTAACTAAACATTCTGAGTGCCTAAAAACGTGCTCCAAATCAGCTCTCAAAACAAGAAATTGAGTTTTTGGGTGTTGTAAACTATCAAGTAAACTATACATGTTTTTAATGTGTTTTTCACATGGAATAACCTGCACCCAAATAAA
>JAEMON010000002.1:22385539-22400068 GCA_030264115.1 Lygus lineolaris
CCCAATTCTTTTTTTCGCTTTCGTCCTGAATCACCCTGTATATACATATAAATTTCAGGAATTGTTTTAGAATGGTCTGAAACCGATTTCCATGAAGAAAATTTTCAAAAATTTGCAAACAAACATTTTGAAGCCATTGCAGTAGCTCCATTCTCTTGGAAAATTCGCTAAAATGTTGAAAGAATACCGTTGCAAAAGCCTTGTTACCAATTTCGAGAGAATGAAAAAGGTTGCCCTCCGAAAGCTCAGTTGTAACTCGCCTTACGAGTTTGAGTGTGTCGAATAATCTATGTTGTTTCATGTCTGTCTGTTGTGGAAAATCCTCACCACTTTCTAGTAGTAGGTACTTTCTCATTTTTCATCCAATTTTAAATACCCACGTACTCGTATTACTATGATTATGTTGAAGGATTATGCTGGTTGGTCGTAATATTATAGTCGATATAACCTATGACGTTTAAAAACTGCACACTGCACACGCGAACGATAAAAACACCTAGGTAATTTGGTAATTCTCAACAGTTTGACCGACATTTTTAAAATCCCGAAGTACTCCAGGGGTATTAAATAAAGATCTTTTGAAAATAGCATGTTGATGTTTATTAGCCAAAACTAGAGAAAAACTTGACAGAAAGTATTTTGTGCGTTTAGGATGGTCAGCAGGAAGGTGATCTGATTATTATATTTTATGTAGCCCACAGATCAATCGGCTGTTCATTGTTCTTGAGACTGAGATTTAGTCAGCATCAGCAACATGAATGGAAATGGTCAACCTCTTTGAAGGAACCCACTTCACATCAAATAAGAGGTGATTCCCACTCGTGTTGCGGACAACTTGATTGAATCGGGAAAACTATGTATGAGTGTTTCCTGAAAAGTGGAATATTCGAAATTTGGTGTTTTACCTTCACACGGATGAGGTGAGGCGTGTTGAACTTTTTACGAGCCTTTCACAGCTATTGTGAATGAAGATCCTTCACCGCAGTGGAGGCCTGCAAGCAAACCTGTCATTATTATTCACCTGGCCGACGAGCGCGGCTCATGATTCAAGGGAGTATCGACAGGTGAGTTCTGGGGCTGGTAGCTCAGGCAATGACCAGCAATAACCCCCTCAACCTCGCCACCGCAAACCCCATCGCTGAAACAAGGGCTGTCGGTCTTCATTTGTTTTGGGCGAAGAACCCGTGTCCATTGGAGGGCCTTCCATTTAAGCCCCGCGACCAATCAATCGAGACTCCAGCCAAGTTACCTGTCCATCTTTCTCAGCGCTCTTCCCATCCATAGGGTCGCATCCCGTTCTGTTTTATCAGGACATGTTTTGGGATTTGATAAGGTTACCATAAAATATTTAGAACCAATCCTGGACACCTTTGACGTGATCGCGAGACTTCACATGTTCCGAAAATGTATGTGAAAAAATCAATAAAAAATAAGTGTTAAAAATATTGAATTTATTTAAAGTTTATTAGGAACCTACCTAGATATGATAGAATGTACGAAATTTAAATTAAATCAAATTAATCCAAAAACTATTGGATAATCTCTGGAGAGCTTTTACTTCAATGGCTTTGTGGGGCTCATGCATTTTTTCTGAAGACATCACTTCTTGGAGAAATGGCTTTCCGTTTTCAATCTTTTCATAAGATTCTTGGAAAGAAAGGTGGAATTGACCTTCACGTTCAAATACTTGAACCTCCAACAGCCGGAACCCATGTTTCTGCATGGGAAGCCCAAGGCGAATTTGGTACCTACATGAAATTTGTCCTGCAGGATGATTCAAACAGTATCTTGCCATTTTATCGAGTTTCGTTTTCTTGTCAAATATTTCCATCTCTTGGCAAATCCCTTGAAATGTACCTCTTATCACCTACGTACTAGCCTACTGGGTCATGAATCCCGGACAAACCACTTCCCAAGGCTTCATCCTAGTCGGGATTCATTCCCAAACGTATCCAGGACGTATAAGATTGATAACCAAGAGTTTTACCCCGATGATGATAACCCTTAGTTTTTAAGAGTGTTTTATTCAGTCGAGCATTGCAATTTTTTATCCATCTGGGGAAATGATTGTCTATGTCTCAAAAACGGTCATGATTATTGCCTAAAAGAAGCTTTGAAATTTGTCAACTTCTAAAATATAAATTTCCACACGCATTTTACGCATTAGACCTTACTAAACCCATGCCTGGTTCCCTGTCTGCCTATACTTATGTCTGTGCGTGAAATATCCACAATTTCATCCAGTCACGGATAGGCGGGTTAGGCCCTCGGTCCTCTATTGAGTTGGTCGCTGTCGGATAAGTATGTAAAAGCCTCTACTAAACATGCCCCAAATGAAAATTTCTCAATAAACCTAATTAAAATAGTCTATTTTTGCGCACATTTGGAAGATATGTGATAGGTACCTACCTATTATAATTGGTAATTGGTGTGATTCACTTTGAATATCATTTGAAATCCTTGCAACATACATCTATACGATTTTCATCAGATTTCAGTGAAAAGTTATAGGTTTAGTGTGGTCTAGGCTCTAGATCAGGAACAAACAATGCTTGCAACACAGAAAGCTTCCTCGAGTACCTTCGATTTTGAGGACTTCTAGAGGCCGTGCGGGTTATTTGGTATTATAGCTTTATCATAGTTGGAGCGCATTAGGCAAGAGCGAATATAAAAATATTTGCAAAACCTAATTTTCACACCATATACATGATTCGATTTTGCTCAAATTTTGAGGGAAGCAACCTCACGACGATCATTTTTAACGCTTACTCCTTTACGTTGAGCATTGCATAGGTCTGGCGGCAATATCTTCCAGGTCCTCACTCTGACGGTTGGGTGTGCAGAAAACGAGTCTTTAGTCCAAGTTTTCCTCAGACCTCAACTTGGCATTCGTGATCTTCTAGGACGATTAATTATAACTCAGAACTCTCCGCTTTTCGCTCCATTAATCATCCCGACCCCTCCAGGTCCGCCGGCTTTTGATTGCAATTCGGAGTGTGAGTGATGAGCAGCAATCGTGTCTACAGTTTGAGTTAAGTTTCAAAACTTATAATAGTAGTTTGAACAAGTAATAGAGGCGCCTTGATAGTTAGCAACTTGTAAGACTAGCAGTGAACTACAGCTTAGTTCGAAGAAAACGCCAGTGTAAAATTGGTTCAAAATGGTGTAAAGTTGATCTGTACCGACAAGCGACCACGGATTTCAGCACCCTAGGCCGCTAGTAGGCTAGTTTATCGATTTCCAAGGATAATTTTGGCAGTTTATACTAACTAGTTTATTTTATACAGGAAGGTGTAAGTTAAGTCACTTGAGGTTCCTTGAATGTCTACCACCATAGGTATTACGTAGGCACTATTCAAACTTCATTTTACGGTGGGGGGCAGATATATTATTACAGTCTGTTCGCCAGGTAATAGGGCCTACTTGCTGCAAAAATTCAACATTTGGTACCTACCTGTTAGGTAGGAACCTAAAAATAATTGTGTCGTATAGATACTATAACGTTCCCAAGTCAGATGAAACATTTTTCAAATCAAATCATACCCCATGGGAACTACCTGGGCATACAGGTGTAACTAATAATTTGTCCTCAAACCAAGACATCATTTCAAACATCTAAAAACATGTTACATGTCTAACGATTTATCAGCGTCCATAAAAATAACTTTTGAGCACGTGTGCGGACCCCAACCAACTTTATTTATTTCGAATTAAAAGTTCCATTTTCGATTTAAAAACAGGTTTTCATGTAAAATGTCATTATGAGAAAAATATCCACCACTCGAAATTTTGGAGTTTGGTTTACAGGGAGCGAACGGTTGGTCCTAGAGTGCTCCAAGAGGTCTCAAATATGCCTAGGTTTGGCGGTTTGATTTGGAGAAGGTTTAATTTGAATCGGGAGAGGATTATTTGATGAGCGAAAGGCTTAATTTGATATAGAAAACCGCTTTGAAGGTAGGTATCTAATGTCAGCTGCTGGTTGGAACTTGGAAGGAGTAAGCTTTATAATTCCCAGTGAAAGCACGTACACTGAAATGCAATTATGCATGCATTAGGTACTAAACTATATGTTTAAAAATATATAGATCACCCATCTGTAAAGATCCTATTCGTAAACATAGTAAGTAGCTATCTACCGTAATTATATCGCGAGTTTCACAATTCGACGTGTACAAAGAGTACAGCCATCTACCAACCTGTAATAAATTACTATCCGCGAGCTGTAAGTCTTTCATAACGTAATTCAGTAACTAAGGAAGCTTATAAAAGTAAAGAAGAAACTCGATCCGGTGAGAACCAAACAAAGTTGCATTTCATCAGCTAATCTTTGAACGGGAATTTAGCCTACTCGGAGGATTTGCGATTCTAACTCGTGTTTCGTACTTGTTTTCTTTCAACCCTCAAGTCCTTGCAGGGAGCGAACGGGTTGGTCCTAGAATGCTCTGCGAGGTCTCATTCGACGCTAAAAATTGTGATCGAATCGAGAAAAAAAAATCGAAATCGATGGAAAAATATAAGTTCCTATTTGAAGCTTTCGAGCTGGAGCGTTTTGAAAATTGCATCCCCTATATTTCCTACCCCTTTGAGAAGCCTGACGTAATGTCAAGCTTCAGGGCACAACTAGACCACAAATGGTGTCGATATACCAAATTTAACTAATTAGGTACGGTCCATGCGAAGTGCCGCGGGCGGATTTTTGGACTTCACGTATCTTGAACGTAAAAAGGCTGCAAATTATTACACAACGGTTTATTATTTTCTGTATAGATCGCCCATCTACAAAGATCCTATTGAAATAAAATACCCACCTACCGCGAGGTTCACAATCATCTCATGGCGACAATGAGTAGGTACCTTCTTGTAATTATTATTATCGGAGAGTTGTATCATTCATTCTTAATGAAATTCAGTAACTAAGGAAGCTTCTGAAAGTAAACAACAAACTTGGTTTGGTGGAATCGAAAGAAAGTTGCATATGAACAGCTGATATTTGAACGGAGATGTTGCATACTCGGGAAGAAGTGCGATTCACACTCGTGTTTCTGTCCTTTTTTTCGTTCAACCCTTAAGTTCTTACAGGGAGCGAACGGTTGGTCCTAAAACGCTCCTCAAGGTCTCATTCGACGCTCAAAATTGTGTTCTATTTTAAATCGATGGAAAAAATATGGTACCTTCCTATTTGAAATTTTCGAGCTAGGGCGTTTTGAAAATTGCATCCCCTATTTTCTACCCCTTAGAGAAGGCTGACGGCAACGAAAAGCTTCGCGGCACAACTAGACCCCGAATGGGGCCGGTATATAAAATTTCATGAATTTGGTCCATGGTAACTACGCCGCGTACGGCGTACGGACGGATTTTTTTAAATTCGATTTTTGGATTCTACGTATCTTGAAACATAAAAACGTACCTTAAAAAAAATTTTTTCGTGCTCGATTCCAAAGGTTCATTATCGAAAATAATAAACCAAAAAATAAGTTTTTCGAGCTCGATTCCAAAGGTTCATTTTTGAAAATAATAAACCAAAGGCGAGTATAGCTCTCATGAATTCTCTTTGGATTCTCTCGAGGGACTCAAGTTTTTGTTAGGAGACCAATACACAGCAATACAAGCAGAGGTTGCAAATTCCAAGAGATGGACGGATTCATTAAGAATATAAATATTTAGTTGGTGAAAATGTCAGTTACGGCAGGAAATGTAATTTCACCAACCTGAAAATGTGGGTACCTACCTATCAACGCCATGTTCTACAACACGGTGGAACGAGCTCACTCCTCACATGCCTACTAAATTTACACTCGGTAGGTAATTTGAAAAGTTTTAATGAAAGTGATGCACTCGAAGGTTTTCCAGAAGGAACTAATCTTGTTTTCGGGGAATGTGTCGCTTATTTGACTTTTCATCGTGCCCGACTATAAACCGACCTACGTAACTGTTATTGGCTAACTTTCTTGATCTAGTTAGCTTCTCCGATCCCCCAGTTTGCAGGCACATTTTCCTTGCTAGTTTCTGACATTGCAAGTTGATTTAACTTGGAAACATTGCTATGTCTGAAACAGCTTGAATAACCTATAGTATGCTGAGAAGATGATTTGATTTTTGCTTCCTCAGGTAGGCAAGGCGTGCAGAAAGCCAAGCAATGTCCTCAAAAATTTAAATTTCCACGTACTTATTGGATTTCAAAGCTTTCTAAACAATTTTGGTTTTTCAATAATGAACCTTTGGAATCGAGCACGAAAAAAAAAAAAAAAAATGTTAACCCCCCCCCCTCTCAAAATTTGAGGTTTTACGTTTCAAGATAATTATGTAGAATCGAAAAATCGAATAAAAAAATCCGTCCGTCCGCCGTACGTGGCACTTTCCTTAGTTACCATGGACCAAAATGGATGAAATTTGGTATACCGGCCCCATTCGGGGTCTAGTTGTGCCGCGAAGCTTTTCGTTACCGTCAGTCTTCTCTTAGAAAGGGGGTTAGAAAGGGTTAGAAAATAGGGAATTACATTTTCAAAACGCCCGAGCTCGAAAACTTCAATAGGAAGGTACATTTATCCATCGATTTAAAATAGAACACAATTTTTAGCGTCGAACGAGACCTTGCGGAGCGTTTTAGGACCAATTGTTAGCTCCCTGTAAGGACTTAAGGGTTGAACGAAAAAAAGAGCAGAAACACGAGTGTGAATCGCCATTCTTCCCGAGTAGACAAATCTCCGTTCAAATATCAGCTGTTCAAATGCAACTTTCTTTCGATTCCACCGAACCAAGTTGGTTGTTTACTTTCAGGAGCTTCGTTAGTTACTGAATTTCATTGAGAATTAATTATACAACTCTCCGATAATAATAATTACAAGAAGGTACCTACTCATTGTCGCCAAGAGATGATTGTGAACCTGGCGGTAGATGGGCGATCTAAACAGAAAATAATAAACCGTTGTGTAATAATTTGCAGCGTTTTGGTTCCGTGCCGGATGTCTGTCTGTGGTAAATATTTCCTTGTCCCAAACAAAACTAGGTACTACCCAACTAAGGACAATAGGTAATCATCATTCGTACCGTAAATACGAATTTTATTCGTACGGCGATTGTCTCCGAATACGAATAAATTCGCATAAAAACTATTTGCAGAGTGGTAATTTTTGAATAGGTAACCACGCAGAAATGAATATCTGTGAATATTCTCTGAACTCGCGAATATTGACACATTTGTCTGCGAAAGTTTCTTATTCGTTGGCAAAATGTGTGAATAAAAATGTATTCAAAGAAAATCTTGCGAATAAAAACGTATTCAGCGAATGTTTTGTGACTATCTGAAACTTCCCAACACACCTCACACCCACCGTTACGATCCTACAGTATGAAGAACCAGGGCTAGTCGAAATTTTCAGAGATTTCAAGAGGTGGGACACTGAGTAGGGTTGTAGGGAGGATTGGAGAAGTTCAGATATTCAAATATTGCCTGAATACCTTCATATTCGCAGGATTTTCTTTGAATACGTATTATTCACACATTTTGCCAACGCATACAGAAAATTCGCATTAAAATGTGTGAATATTCACAAGTTTAGATAATATATGCACAGACATTTCTGGAAATATTAATTATTCGTATTCAGAAGGTGAGAATATTCTTATTTGCGGACGAATAAAATACGAAAAATAAAGAAAAAAATATACGAATAAAATATTTGCATACGAATAAAATTCGTATTCACGATACGATGCCCATTTCCCTACCTAAGGATCTATCGGACCCCCCAAGTATCAGAATTGTCATGCATTTCTCGCTTAACATTGCTTTCTTTGTTTTGCATCCAATTCTACTGAAGGTAGCGGAAGCTTTGTTTTCACTTTTAAAGTAGACAAAATTGTTGTCCTCCAAAATTGGAATTTCCACTCGCATTTTACGTTTCAGAGCTTCCTGAACAAATTTGGTTCCGTGTCAGTCTGTTCGCATTTCTTTGATACAGCCATATCCTCCAGAGTTTTCAAACGATTTTGTTCAAATTTTTCGGAGATTAAGCGGGTAGGGCCCCATAAAAATTTCAGCATGATTGAGTCAATGGCACGTCCTTCGCATGTTATAACGTAAATTTTGTTCTCGATAATGTAGAAATTGTTTCTAAACTGACAAACATCACACGATCAAGAGTTTTGAACTTACAGTTTTGATTAAATTTTTCATTTCAAATTTTCTTGGACGCGAGGAAGCTATGTGCCATTTCCACTTGGCAGAGTATTTAAATTCGTTTACTTATTGGCTTGAATGCACGCTAGAAATTTTAGTTATAATAGTGAATCAAAATCGAACGGGCGTTGTATTTGAAGTGAATCGAAAAATATTTTCCTCTTCCTTTCGAGTTTATGACGGTTTATGTTTATGTTTATTTTTATCATTAAGACATTAATGTTCAACATGTTCAGACATTAATGAACAACAGCTAATGTTCAACGCAGGAATTTTCATTTTAAAATTTGCTAAGGACAACTGACAACCAGTTAGAAGTCTAATGACAACTGTTGCTGTCGTGGTAAACGAAATTTTGGGTGACAATCCTTGAATCTTTTAGAAGTTCGTGAATGGGAAGTACCTAAAAGGTCAAGACTCCTGCCGCGGCGGCCCAAAGTCGCAGATGCCCTGCTGCCCCTGTCTGACATGTCACATGTCGGCAGCCTCGAGCGGGAACGTGCCGGCAGAGCGGGCGAAGCGAACGGGACGAGCGCGGAACGAGCGGCGGGACAGCTCGGACTGAAGGCGGAAGTGACTCGGGAAACCTTGCCCCTCCACTCCCTTCCTCGCCCTCAGTGAAGTCCCCAGTGCATGCGGGGTAGCGTCGTCCTTGCCGCCCCACGTGGTTTCCCCTCGTTCACACTTTCATCCCCCATTCACCACGCTGTTGCTCTCGTAGGCCTTCAGAGGTGAGGCGACACACAGGGGGGGGGGGGGGGGGGGGGGGGGGGGGGGGTCCGGAAAAAACCGCTCATAAGTCCAATTTTCGAAATTGTAGATGTGGTCCAAATGATGGTAGAAAAATTTGTTTATTATCTACCAAAGCAATCTTATATCCCGTGCCGAGCAACTGGATCATGATAAAATACGCAAAAAGTAATGCAATTTCGATTAAATTAAAATTGAGAACAATACTGTATGTCAGGGGTGGATTTACCATTTACCCTAGGCCCGGGCCTAGGGGCGCACGGCACCAAGGGGCGCACTTTAATTTTTTTTAGATCGAAATAAAAAATGTGTAGTACATTTTAAAAGATTCTACTCATACTATAATTATACCGTGTTAAGGGTGCGCGGATGCCCGGCTCGAGAACGCCCTCAACGATGCCCCAACGCAGCTCAAAATCCTTTTTATTATTGTTCACGTTTGTGATTTCGAAAATTAAACGATTTACGTATGTTGTACGATCATAATTCCATACTTTACGATTTTAATCATAATTTTAAGTTTATCCCATCCAGAGAAAACTGGAAGAAACCTATGAAAAACCAGGTTTTCATCAGATTCTTCCAGGTTTCTCTGGATGGAATAGACTTAAAATTATGATTCACGTCCTAAAGTATGTAACTATTATTGTATAACATACGCAAATCGATGAATTTTCGAAATCACAAACGTGAACAATAATAAAAAGGATTTTGAGCTGCATCGGGGCATCGGTGAGGCTGTTCTCGAGCCGGGCGTCCGCGCACCCTTAATATTATTAGGCCGATTCTGACACAATTTTATGTAAGTTCACGTGAAGTATTCTGTTTTTGTGTTGACACTGAGGGGCAAAACCTGTAGTGCTAACAAAAAAACAAAATTGGAAAAGGTAAATAATTTTTAATACCTATTATAAAAATAACCAAAGAATTATCTTTGAACAAATGATTAGCTTGCTGTAAACAAGTAAGGATTTACGAACTACTCGTAGGTACTACTACATTTAGGCTTCAATATCCCGTTGGAACGGATACCTACTCCAGTTAGTTCACAAAAAATCACGTGGACTCTTTTTCCCAAGATGGCGAAATGGGTTAAAACCCCAAAACACCTTCGGGGCTTTACTCCATTCAACTCACAACTCTCATTCTTGAAAGTGTTTGCACATTTACAGTTATGAGCAATTCATTTTCATGCAAAAAGGTATGAATTAGGTTTTGAGGGTAATTAGGCCCGCACTGCGGGGCTTTACCCCATTTTTTCTAATGGAGCTGAAACGGCTAGACTTCGGGGACTTCTTGGTAACATCGCAATCTACGACCCCAATTTGAAATTGAGGAGAAATCTAGTCTACATCAACCACAATTTAAAAAAAAAACGGAAAATTGCGGAGATTCGCCCCCACCTACCCTACCTATAACGTGGGACTGCATAGGAGCTGAAAGCATCCAACAAGTTTTTATTTTCAAATTAAATTTGAGGTTGGCCAAACAATCCCAGGATTTTTTTCTGTAGTTCACAAGATTAACTACAATAATACAAGCCTCAACTTCTTAGTCCCTATATCGCATCGGTAGATTTCAACGTAGGATTTGGAAAACCATTTGGATAAGATACAAAAACTATATCACAGTTACGAATGTTACAAAAGTTTATTTTATGGCTTAAAAAATATAATCATGACGCGGCAGATGGCTTCAAGTTTTTAATATTATTAAAGATTCGTGTATTCATACTATAACTAAGGGAGGCACTTATTTCACAAGAAATTATCAAGGAAGAACCAGTCATAAATCTCATTTTCCGGGGATCAGGTACTACCAGGCACCTAACCTGACCCTACCTAGTTGACAATTCTCAGTCTTTGGGGTTCAACATTAAAGACATTTCCTCTTCTTTTGACGTAAATTCTTCGACCTGGAACAAGAATGTTACATTTTTTCCTCAGTGAAATGCAATATTTTATGAGAAAACGCTCCAAATCATTACAAACTATTCTGCAATCAAATTCCAAAAAAATGAATAAATAAATAAAATAAAATAATTATTAAAAAAGTTCCATTCATGCAGCATGAGTTGGTGAGCGAATTTTTAAAGAATAAATTTAACCGATTTTGTGGGTGATTCTAATAGGAAATTTCATGCTGATTCCGAATGTACCATATGTTCCTATGTTTAAGATGGTAATTCACACCAAAAACCTCAAAAACACGTTTTTTAGCGATTTTTGAAACTAAATGTTCAACATTTGACCCCTTGGAGTACTCCAAAAATGTTGGCCAACAAACTCATCCTTACTTTTGATATTATTGACATTTTAAAATTTTTTTAGATTTTTTATCTCGATCCCACGGGCAGATATCGTCTGGAGTGACACATAAATATATAAATAAATAAATAATTTCAGGAATCGTTTTAGAATGGTCTAAAACTTATTTCCATGAAGAAAATTGTCAAAAATTTGCATTACAAAAATTTTGAAGCCATTGCAATAGCTTCATTTTCTTCGAAAATTCGCAGAAATAGAACAAAATAAACAATTATTATTAAATAAAAATTTAATAATAATTAAATTCCATTTATTATTTGTCTGAACATACGTTTATAAAGAGTTATTGAAAACCAAAGGGAGTGAAAATGACCACCTCAGGGGTTGATAACCCCCGAATATGGCGAGCAAAAGATTTGTCATACTACACTGATGGGTGGAGGTGAGATTGTATACTATTGGTTGTTTGTTGGTACAGGCTGTCACCACACACTGTCAGGACAGTCGCCACCAAAACCTATGCAGAAAATGTAGGGTGGCTCACAAGTCTTCCCTCAACCAAATGCATCCTTAAGTTTGGGAAATTCTGTAGGTAATATTGTTAGACATAATGACCAAGCTGGCTAGAGTCATCATCAGCCATACGAGAGGGCAGCCTTCAGGTTCAAAGCTACCTCAAACGGAGGTAAATTCAAGAGCTACTTGAACATCGAGAATGAGAAGCTCACCTGCTCTATGTCTTTCAAGATGTCCAATTCAATATCTTGATTACGTTTCGTGATTCCGGACGAGTAGGAAGAAGATGAGGAAATGGTTGGTGGGTAGTTTGAGAAAAGTTTTCCAGTAAGAAGAGCGAAATCGCTTTCCAGCCCAGCGTTTTTCCTATCTTTGTTTTTGCGACCCAAGAAAGCCTTCTGAGAGGAGCCAGAGTATCCAAGAGCCTTCAAGCTACCAGGATTTTTCTCGGCTTCGGCCAGCGCAAGCATCAACTGTTGACAGAAACAACAAATTATATTGAAGCGTTCATAAATAACCTGCTGGAGATTCAAGATACAATACCAGAATAAAGACTCCGTACGGAGTAGGATAGAAACATACTAACCTTATGGAATGGCACTAAATCGGTGAGTACAAGAAATCCCCCCAAATCAGCTTTCGAGATATTTGCAACAATAATTTTCCGTTGAATCGTTTCAGATCGGTTTCTTTAAAAAAAATGTACTTATAAGACTGTATAGCAGCCTAAACCTAGAGGGATCTTCAAAATCTTGAAAGTGAAAAAAAAAAATGCAACAGAAAAACTGAGCTGAGTTGGAGCACTTCCTGATGCTCAAGGCCCCCCTTAAAACTGCTATTTACGTTATTTAAGGTTTCAATTTGATTTGTACCATAGCCATCCGTTCATTGCTGTCGTTGCTTGAAGCAGAAGCAGAGTTGCGAGCTTGTTTCGCAGCCTTTTTCTTGGTGCGTGACAGCTTCCTCGTTCTGCTCTTGTGGTGGCCACGATGTTTATGAAGCGGAGTCGACACCTTTTTGACAACCGTCTGAGTCACTTCAGACAATTTTACTGACACCGTCGAGTCCACTGAATGCCTTCTGCTTTCGACGGATACTCTGTAAAACAGGAAAATTAAGTAGGTACTACATTTGTTAGAGACGAACCAGCACAGAGTCCAGGAACGGATCTAGATCATTTCTGGAAGGAGGAGGGGGAGAGAGAGATAAAAAAAAAAAACTCTCTAAAAATAAGAAGGTAGGTAAACTTGAAAAGGGCAGAAGATGCTTTTGAACATCTTCATTCATGGACCACCAACTAACGTGGATATTTTTAGCTTACTATTTTATGGAAATTTGGCCAAGTACCTAACAGTTTTTAGAGAAAACTGATGATAGATTCCTGATGTGAGCACAAATTACTGAACGAAATAACTGAATAAAAATAAGCTCATGATTCTGTTATAGGTTGAAAAAATCTGAATAGGACGGAAAGAATAGAAAATGGTCAACCTCTCAGTCGTTCAATCCCCCCAGGCATGGATTTACCACTAGGCCCAATAGGCCCGGGCCTAGGGGCGCATGGCACCAAGAGCCGCACTTTCATTTTAAAAAAGGGGGAAAAATCGAAATAAAAAATGTTTAGTACATTTAGTAAGAGATTCTACTCATACTATTATTATACCGTGTTAATATTATTGTAAGGCCAATGCTGGCACATTTTATGTGTCAGTTTTTATTTCATCATAAAACTGATTGTTCACTCAAAAAATTACTATTTTCGTATTCGAGGTTACTTCTTGTAATATTAAATATTATGAATAATAAAAGAATTATCTTTAAATAATTTGTTTGCTGTTAACAAGTATTCATTTGAACATGGTGCAAAATGAGATATTTATTAACTATCAAGAAATTTTATTTCAGACAATAAAATCCTTCTATCAGTGTATGATGGGGGGGTTATTTGGACCTAGGGGTGCTGTAAAGGTAAATCCGGCCCTGATCCCCCCTCCACTTCCTGCCATTTAATTGATTGATGAAGTATATGTTCTTCTTTCCTAGAAGATACGACTCCCTTAGAAATACCTCAATTCCAGCCCCTAATAAACAATCTAAACATATCGCCTCTTGTGAACATTTTTGCGATTCTTGACTACTCCTCAATAAAGTTTGGTGAACACTGGATTCGTTTACCTTTTTAGGATTCCTGGTTCGAAGAGGAAACAGACTTACCTTCGTACGCTGTAGCTGATCTGCGAATCGACGGAATTCCTTCTCACGGAAGAACTGGAGTTGGTGGCAGCGACCAGCGCGCCTCTTCTGGTCACAAATTTCGGGAGAGCAGCAGCCCAGCTCGACCGGACGGACCCAGACGCTCCGCTATTCAGTTCAAACCCCAAACCTGGTGAGATACAATATTGACAACATAATACGAGTATATTTATGAATTATTTATTCAACTCTGTAATGTGCTAGAGTGGCAAGTAATACAGAAAACAGAAGTACTAAGTCAGCTTGTGGCCAGATCGCCGTAGCCCGATTTTCAATTTCTTCGTATAGTCCAAGGGCGGCTTTAGAGGGAATTTTCAGAGGCCGAGCCTCATAATGCTCTCAGAACATAGAAGTGATAACTTATACTGATATACTTACTACAATGTTACACCTGTTTTCTACAATTTGTTTACAATCAGCGTTTCTGGACTCCAACGGACTCCATGTTAAGGGGATTGACCTGTCATTGTAATGTCAAGTAGGCGGCTGATCAATGCCTTAACGAAACTGCTAGGTAACAGAAAAAAAGTCCCATTCATGCAGCATGACTTGGTGAGCGAATTT
>JAEMON010000002.1:22412629-22435650 GCA_030264115.1 Lygus lineolaris
AAAATTTTTTTTGCATCTACGAGCAGATCACCCTGTATATACTTTTTTTTTAAATCAAGACTGAGATGAGAAAGGTACTTATTTTGGTTTCGCGCGAAACATGAGGAGTTAATTTTTAATTCATTCCGAAGTTGTGATGACGTCATCGTTGCAAGGGATCGATACTGACACCGTTGAAACTACCTTATTAGCTGGGTTCAAGCTTCAAGCTAGATTGTCACTTTCAAGAGCTATTTTTCCATTAAAAAAGCAAGTAGGTCGTAGTAGTTTTTTTCCATTCGCAATAAAAAAAATTTGGGTCTAAATTTGGAAAACAAAAACAAGTTGGTGTGGGTTTCGCTAGTGCGTAAAATGTCATAATCGGATTCTACGCAAAACATTAGGCAATTTAGGTACAATTTTGAAATTTTTTCTGAAACAAAAAAATGCGAAAGAAGGCAGTTAAGTACGAGAAGATAGGAAAGGCGGGAAGGAACTCATCGGAACACCCTGAAAACGTACATAAACCGCACATACATACATGTCATAAAAAGAAAAGAAATACATTGGTATAAATCTTGAAGAAAGTTGATCAAAACCATCTTAATCTTCTTGGATACAGGGTTGAGATTTAGACGATGGAATTCCATCACATGTAGGATCCTCCATCACCCCAACTTCACCCACACCGGACCGAGCTTAGACGAAAGCAAACAGAACAACCGGCAACACCGCATCTTTCAAGTTCCAACTAAGAAATATCGGTGATGTGTTGTTTATATTTGCCAAGTCGACGTACCCAAATTTGTATTTCTAATTGTATGGTCCCAAATATTCAGTTGGATGGAATTCCAAAATAGGTCAGCAAAAATCTACATTTTGAAGTGCTCATTCACATTTTGAGTTTGTGCAGCCATATTAACAGTGCCTAATGCAATTTAGTAGCCATGATATTTGTTTACCTACTTGATAAAATCTCAATTGATTCTCCATATTCGGTCATTTACAAAAAAATATGTAACTTCATGACTCTGGATCTAATACTCGTATATATAATGTGTAATGATGCATCATTTAATAGGTACAGCTGGTCAAATAAATGTTTGTAGTAGGAGAAGGCTGTAGACTAGTTGATTGAAAATCTATAACACAGAATACCAATTGAGCACGTAGAAATATTTTGGAATACACCAATTGAGCGCAGCCGGTTCCGCAGAAGTATATACTATTTAAGGTGGAACGCCTCGCAAGCGTTCGTTGTCCTGAGAGATCCAATTGTCTCTGACGCCCGCTGAAAGGTGACATAGGACTGCTGTAGTAATATACTATACAGGGTGTCTACAGCTAGGAATAGATTCTACAGGTCGTTTCCAACAAGTTTATTCTAGAGTTTTTTACCCCCTTATTTCTTGAAATTTTAAGATTTGTTTTTTCTTTCGATTTTACACCATTAAAACTCCCTTAATTTACAGTGTAAAATAAAAAATAAATATAGGTACCATTGGAAAGAGCGATGCATTTCCTATAAGAAAGGCCTACAAACTATTTTCATTAGAAGATTTTTAAGGCTCATCATTCAGCCCAAAGTTCATACTTCGAGAATTTCCCAAAATTAGACTTTTCTTTCACGCATCGTTTCGCTTTCAACCCAATACTTACTGTTGAGCTGGGCACTCAACGGGAAAAACGTTCCTCAGGATATCACCTTTCCAACGGAGTAGTACTTTTTGATTTTATTGCACTAATTGATGGAAAACTCGGCCCTTCGGGTCTCGCCAGGGGGCAAAGCCCCCTGGACCCCCGGATGGTTACTGCTTAGAGCCTTCGGCTAAAATTCAAGAAACATGGAACATGTTTTAGCCGTGTTTTATTTGTTGTTGCCTGGGCACAGCATTTTTGACTGCTATAGCCCAACTGGGCAAAAGACATGCCCTCGAGAATGAAAGCATTTCTGTAAGCTACACAGTGTACATCTGGGACTCAAATGTGTTTTTGACACTCTTCTAATGATTTAGGTGAAATGACTGTCTATGATGTGTGTGAGTGGTGTGTATCGTCTTCCGAATACGATCGAAATTAAAATGTGGGAGGCTTGACGAAGAACGGAACACTCAAACTGACTCTGCATTTCCAATTGGAACAGTGAAACGTTTCTTTCAACATCCTAAGCTCGGTAAATTTGTAGATGTCAACAATAATCGCATTTTTAACATGTTGACTTAGATATTCACTTTCAATGATTAAATCCATATTGACGCATTATGAGGCAATACACATCTGAAAAGAAAGACTCTTCGGAAAGCAGTTGCTCGAATCGCGTCGAGATGACCAACCTTGCCCACTTGGACTGCTCTTTATTTGCCCTCTTTGGCTATAGCATCCGAACGTCCTCTCACCTGCATTTACCCAGTTGGGAATCCCCCGATTTTGAGGCTGATTTAGGCCCTCAGGATATTGGATAGGCAGATGAGGTGTCTTTATGCCAATTTTAAATTTTTAAAAGTCTCATTCAAGCAGCATGAGTTGATGAACGAATTTTCAAAGAACCATTTTAACCGACTTGGTGGGTGATTCTTATAGGAAATTTCACGTTGATTCCGAATATACTACCTATGTTCCTATGTTTAAGATGGCAATTTACCCAAAAACCTCAAAAAACGCGTTTTTAGCGATTTTTGACTCTAAAAGTTCAAAAATTGAACCCTTGAAGAACTCCAAAAATTCTGGCCAACGAACTCATCCTTTCCTTGATTTTTAGCTCGATTCCTCGGTTAGATTTCGTCAGGAGTGACCATATATAAATATACCCACATATAAAAAAGTTTCAAATTTCAGGAATCGTTATAGAACGGTCTGAAACGGATTTCCATGAAGAAAATTTCCAAAATTTTGAAGCTATTGCAATAGCTTCATTTTCTTCGAAAATTAAGTAGCTACAAAGGATGTGAAAAATCCAAAATTACGAATTTAAAATTATACATAGCTGATACCCTGAATTGAATAACAAGAAAAGTGCCGCAAACCGCATCAAAATCGGCTAAAAATTGGCTGAGAAAATTGGGAAAAACGAATTACCTACATCAATTCCTCGGCCCCTCAAAAATCAATTGTCAAAGATAGGTATTAGGCCTTTCGTATAGGAAATTAACGCTCTTTTCAATGGTATATTTTATCATTAATGTTACCCTGTAAATTAAGGGAGTTATGGCTGTTGTAGTGATGTAAGGTTGAAAGAAAAAATAAAATCTTAAAATGAAAAAACTCAAGAAATAAGGGGGTTAAAAATACTCTAAGGGACACTTTTTGTTGGAAATTACCGGTAGAATCTATTCTTGAAGTTTGTCCCAAGATAGCTGTAGACACCCTATACACCTAATTGTCCAACAAATACTCGAACACTCGTTTGTCCATATGCATCAGAGGGAGTAGGTCTAGTATGCAAACCTCTGCGACCTCATTTGGTGGTCAAAAAGGAAGTCCAAAAATGAGCTTCAGCCACTTACTAATATCGCTATATTTGTCTTGGTATAGTATTTACAAACCATTTCTTTTGATAGCTCGGTACCACGCTTGAGTTAAGTTAAATCATGCCACGACACACAGTCATTTAGTTCCCTTCTTTCGGCGCTCAATTGGTTGATTCCTCTAGAAGGAAACGTGCGCTCAACTGGTATATTGTCAGAAAGGGAATTGCGCTCGACTGGTACAGTGAATTAAGGGCTCCTCCTCTTTGCGCTCAACTGGTGAACCCCCTAGGAAAATGAAAAACTATGCAGGTCGAATAGTAGTTCCTGAGGGACAGCGACAGGTACCACCTCGAAGGTTGACAACAAAAGAAGAGAGTGACGTTTTACCTGAGCTTGCTGCTGAGTGGACACCCCGTCAACGAGGTCAAGCGAAGTGTAATAGTAAGGCAGCTTGGTGCCCAGGCAGGTCGTGTAGTTCATCAACTCGCATTTCGCAGGTTTGAGACAATAAGATATGCCTTCTTTAGGCAATACAAACCTAAGAATAAAAATAAGTAATGGGTGAACTTGCAGTTCGACAAAACATTACCAAATTCACAAAAGTAGAACTAATTGTCCTGCTTGAAACTTCAGACGTTTCGGAAGATTTTTTTCCATTTCCAGGCTTGAATAAGGACGCAAAAATCATACGATCTTTTCACATTCAATTTAAAATTTAATTAGGAAGGTACCTACGATTAATATTGAAATACAATGATTTAAAAAATCCCCCCACCAAAAATAGGTAGGTAGCTTTTTCTAGGGTGAAGGTTCCCACATGGATCCCAATCCACAGGGCCTTAAAATTGAAAATAAATGTTCCAAAACTTAATAGGTAGTGGACTTTAATAAGAATATTCCATTAATTTAATTAGGTAGGAAGTACTCTCGAATGATATGAGTTTTTATTTCTTATTATACCACCTACTTAGGAATATTATGGAATACTATCAGCTACTTACCTGGTTGTGAAACACGCATATTTCCGCTCTAGGTAGTTTAAAAATGTTTTATGACGTTTTAAGGCAACTTTGGGGTTAAGGCAATTGGTACACAACGGAAGCTGAAAAGTCATTGCAACTAGGTATGTTCGGTGTCATTTCAACTTTCCTCATCTTCAAGCTGATTCGGCGAGTTTTTGTTTTAGATATAGGTACCTACTCCTAAATACCTACCTCCCTAATTTAACTATTTCGAATCGACGAGTTAGGTGGTTCTGATTTTGTAGGTAATCCAGTAGGTAATAATTAGATAACAAAAGATGAGCTGAGCTTTAATTTAATTTGGTGTACATTGATGAAGGATCCAGTAATCCCATGACTCAAAAGACCGAATTTTCAAAAACTACTTACTTTCTAGTTTGTTGACCGATATACTAATAACAGAGTTTGACCTTTAAGATTTAAAATTTGACCCGTACGAATGAGCCAAAATAGCCAGCCTACGAACTATTCTTTCTGTTGACAATATTGACATTTTGGATGGGTATTAAGACCAGAGAGGTCAGGTTTAGTACAAGGTCAGAAATATAGTTTGGAGGTCTGGAGTATTAATTATTAAACTTACCTATTCAATCATTAAACTTTAGGGTTTCATTCAAAATGGTCTGAACAGGTTTCCATGGAGAAAATGTCCAAAAATTTGCTTTCTAAAATGTTCGGACTCATTACAAAAGCTTAATTTTCTTAAAAAATTTGCTTTGAACATTTGTGAGGATTTTACCTGTGGAAGAACGGGTTTAATTCTTGATTGAAGAGGAAGTCTTTGAAGGGATAATCCGAAATGTTGTTTGGGTTGGCTCTGGCAGGTTCGCCGTTGGCGATTTTGTGGAAGAACCCACCGCTGAGGACGGGCTGCTCGAAGGCGTGGTGTTTCCTCTCGTAAGCCGCATTTTGAGAGAAGAGCACCACGAGGGCGAAGACGAAAACCGCACAGGATCGCATGTCCGGATGATATCGCGGGTTTCCGAGATCACAGGTGAAACGGCTACCGACATTTCGGACGGAACACAATTTGGAATCGAGCGCTTCCGTGAAGCATCACGTGGAACGATCGTACTCCCGGCAGAGCGGACGGTGCAAGACTACGGACTGAAGGGACCACACGCGGTGGCATTCGAAAAGGGACCACCCAGGACGCCCGGATTTTTAGTGACGTTGCCAAGGAGACCGTCTCCGAGACGCCATTAGTCCATTGAAGGGATTCAGAGGGGTTGAGGGGGGAATCCGGCTTTCTAGGGAGGACGGCTCCCCTCCGCCGACGAGGGAAGTGGTGGGACTGGAGGGGTCCTCGAGTTCCGAAGACGGGGGAAGCCTTCGGTCACAAACTTCGGCGTCGACAGTATACTGCTTTTCCAGCTTGAGAAGTTATAGAGATTTGTACGAATCTAAGTTCGTCCCTGGATTAGTTTATCCCTATAATTGGCATCCCGATAAACTGATACATTGTGGAATTCTACATGACTACTACCCATTTTGTATGCTCCGTTTTTGGAGTCTTCATTTATTCAGGTAGGTAGATACATGTTTCGGTGGTCACCGCCACTTTCTTCAGTCTGTCCAATTGGGTGAGCGACACGCTCACCCCAATTTCTATTTTTGGAATATCTCCTGAAAAGGGACTCAAATCCCTCTATATGTGTCAGGTAAGGTTTCCTGGTAATTATGAGGTCATTTACCCTTTAATCCGATCAGCCATGAAGAGGGGAGAGGGTTGGCGAGCGGAGCGCTCACCCAACACTAGTGCCGTCCCTTCACTTTTCCTATAAATACCACATTCGAACCACTTTTTTTCTCATTCCATTTCAAATATCTTTCGACGACATTAGACCATCTGTGTTCTGTTTTGCACGTACGAACGGTTTTAAAACATTTTAAAGTTCTTTTTACTTCGATTTATTTATTTGTATCCGCTATGGACCATGAAATGATGCGAATGGAGGAACAAATTCGGCTATGGATTCAGGAGATGGATGGTGAAGACGAGCGGGAAGAACAGAGACGACGTGAGAATACACTGCTCGATGATGTTGACGATTCTGAATCTGAACACGAAACTATCCCTGAGATAGATGACAGCGACTCCCAGGAAGATATTTCCAGTGAAGAAGATGATGATTTGGTGAGTGGCATTGTCATTTCTGTATCAGAAGAAAGGAAGAGAGTGCATTTGGTTTCAGGTCTTATACCAACTTATCAGGGGAGGGATAAGAAATCAATTTGGCTTATGCATCCTCTCCCAAAATCAAATCATAAAGTTTCCAATGTCAATATCATCAAAGAACGACCTGGGCCAAAGGGATCAGCAAAGTTAGCTAATGATATTATATCCAGTTGGAAGATTTTTTTCCCGGACGATTTCATCACGAAAATCGTTTTTTTTACCAACCAAAAACTGGAAGAATTTTCTACAAGGACAGAACAGTACGACAAGGAGAGAATCTTTCGACCAACTGACAGTGATGAAATTCGAGCTGTTATTGGTCTGCTATACCTGATGGGAATATTTAAAAGTGCCCATACCAATCTTTGTGATTTGTGGGCGACAGATGGGACAGCTCCTCCAATTTATCGATCAGTCATGTGCTTGCAAAGGTTCCAGACTTTATTGAGCGCTTTCAGATTCGATGACGGAACTACACGAAAAGAGAGACGAAAGATAGATAACATGGCTCCCATACGAGACGTTTTCGAAAATTTTGTCTCGACATGTCAAAGCAGTTTTACGATGACTGAAAATGTTACCATTGACGAGATGTTGGACGCGTTCAGAGGAAGATGTAAATTTCGGATCTACATGCCCAACAAACCTGCACGTTATGGCCTGAAAATTTGGGCTCTATGTGACGCCAAACTCTTCTACACGTCAAAAATGGAACTTTATTGTGGAACACAACCTTCTGGACCTTTTCAGCTGGATAACAGTGCCACAGCTGTTGTGAAACGTTTGATTGATCCTATTGATAAATCTGGACGAATGGTCACCATGGATAACTATTTTACGTCGATCCCACTCTTCAACGATCTATACCACAATCACAGTCTTACGTCAAATGGTACTGTGAAGAAAAACAAGAAGGAAATCCCAGTTTGTTTTTCCAAGCCAGCCAAAGAAAGACCTGTAGGATCTGCTCAGTTTGCGTATGGACGTGATACAAATAAATGTACGCTTCTTTCTCTCAAGTCTAAAAAGAATAAGGTGGTTCTGCTTTTATCTACTCTACACGATCGTGGTGACGTTGATGTAACCTCGAATGAACCAGAGATGATAAAATACTATAATAAGACCAAGGGAGGAGTGGACGTTGTTGATCGGCTCAAATCGGAGTACGCTGTGGGAAGAATAAGCAACCGTTGGCCCATGACGATTTTTTATACGCTGCTGAATATTGGCGCAATCAACTCGAGTATAATACTTGCCTGGAACACTCAAGTCTGCAGGTCACGTCGAGATTATTTGAAGGAGTTAGCCTTCGAATTATGTAAGCCTCACATGAAAAACAGATTGTACACGTCATTGTACGTCAACTTACCAACTCGCCAGTTTTTGTCAACATTCCTGAAGCTGCCTTTGTGGCCTACTGATGTAGAAGACAAGGAAACTGCCCCAGGACGGATGAAATGTGATTTCTGCCCAAGAAAGAAAAATCGTTTCACTTCAATTCAGTGTAGGAACTGCAACAAACGCATATGTGGAGAACACACTCAGCCTATGTGTTATGAATGTTTGGAGGATTGAACTGTTCATATTTATTTAACTAGTTGTTTACTTTTTCTCCCGTACAGAGCGATGTAAATATCCAGAGAAAAGTTATGTATTTATACATCTTTTTATAATATATAATTATATATATATATACGTGCATATGCGTGAAACATTTATTTCTTTCTCTCCTGAAAATGATTTAGCACACTATCTGAGAATATACATACCTTCGAGGTGTTTGGTCAGTTGGAACATTAGGTATTGGCTAATTCACAGATGATAATGTGGAGGAAACTAAAGGAGAGCACGTAAATTGAACCCCCCATCACGGAGTTGTATTGGACTATTTGAGGGTATTCAAGGGGCTTTGTTTCAGTAAGAACACAATTAGACAATTTATGGATGAGAACGCGAGTTTAGCACGTAATATAAATTTATTAATAATTATTAATTTGTATTAATATTCATTAAAAGATTTTTATCTACCCCACCTCCAAAACTTTGTTGGTGCACTATCTGAGAGTTTCCACTCAAAATCTCAGGTCAGTAGGACCACTAGGAAGTTATGGAAAAAAAAATGTTGCGGAAAACGTGAGGTGAGCGCGTAGCTAACCCAACACCACAGGCCTCCGTTTGAGGGGTGACAGCTCTAGCGGGTTGAAGA
Organism: Lygus lineolaris; assembly: GCA_030264115.1. Lineage (NCBI taxonomy): Eukaryota > Metazoa > Arthropoda > Insecta > Hemiptera > Miridae > Lygus > Lygus lineolaris. The sequence continues at coordinate 22,421,483 of JAEMON010000002.1, forward strand.
TGGGACTCATCCCATTCTCCTCAAAATTGTTCATGTTGCTCAGGGCTTTTGCTTATAGTTGATAAAAAGTTTAGTTTTAAGGAGAAAACTTTGAGAAAGAACTTGAACATGGAAGAAAGACTTGCACATGGCCTGCAATAATTAAAAATTAATGTAATATTTAGAGTGTGTCTAAAATAATTCACACAACATTCACAACGACACTCTAAATATTAAATTAATTTGTAATTATTTCAGGCCATGTGCAAGCTCTTTCTCACAGTTTTCTCCTTAAAACTATAAGCAAAAGCCCTTCTTGTAATAAGTACCTGGCTTCATCTGAATCTGAAAATTCAAGACTCTTCTTACTTTTATAATATGGGTACATGAAGAAAATAAAGATAGAAAAAAGATGACTTACCTGAAGAAGTGAAAGAAAGGAGAAGAAATAAAAACTAATCACAACATAGAATGGAGCAAAATCATGATGCGTCATGAAAATGAAAATTTTTGAGGAGATTGGGATGAGAGATTGACAGGCTGAAGAAAGAGGCGGAGACCACCGAAACATGTACATGTACATACTTACCTAAATAAATGAAGACTACAAAAATGTTTCCTGGACAGAAAATGGTCAATCCAAACCATCACCACAACATTTTGTATTCGTACACCATCTCTCACGCTTTCACAAACGTATGATCGTTTTGTGCTGTGGTTGGTATATCCAACATGGCCATGCAGTGGCACCAATTTTCGTGGTGTTCCCTATCATCAGTCGTTACGTTTACGACCAACTGCCACCAATGAGGTACCTACATTGCTCTCAGTGTAACACCATCCGTCGTTGGATTCGAGGGATCATAATCCCGATTTTTACTGGATTGAAGTTAGCAATAGATTCCAGCAATAGAAAAAAGTTGGAGGGGAAGCTAGCAATAGAAAAACTCGTGGGGGAAGTTAGCAATATATATTTTTTTTCTGACTACTCAACTACTGACAAGTTTTTATGAACATTCAGAATCAACATTTAGAGGCAAAATTGAAGGCAATTTGTTTTATATAGGCCAAAACCTATTGATGGCTCGAACGGATAGCTCTCTCACCTTGAAACTCAGTGAGGTACAATCAAAAGAAAGAAATATCCGAAGTCGGAATTCCCCGGGCGGCCATAGGGGCGGAGGGGGAAATGTGTTAGCGTAATAACAGAGTTCCACAGAAAACGATGAAAAGGGGTTAAGGAGGGGGTCTCTCACTTTGAAAATTTTACCAAATGTTCTTCATATCCCAACCTACAAGATGTCACTACCAAATTTTCCCGGTCGGCCGTCAGATGGTGGAGGGAAAAGGAGCAAAAAAAGTACTGCTAGAACGAAAAATGCCTGAAGGAGGGGGTCTGTAACTTTGAAACTCGTACAATCTCGTTATTAAGGGGGCAAGGGACGGAACAGAAAATCTCCTCAAAAATGCCTAAATCTCAGCTACCGAAGGGTTTATAAGAACTCTTACTATGACATTATTACTACTTAGGACCAGTAAGTTTAAAAAACGGATAACCTCCCCCCTAACCCCTCTCCTAATCATTTTAGCGTTGCACAGTTTATCTCATATTTCTCAGCCAACTTTCAACGGATTTTGATGCGGTTGGCTGCATTCTTCCTATTTCATCATTCTCCAGGGGTATGAGGTGCCTTTCTGCCAATTTTATTCTGCCAATTTTTAATGTTTTAAAAAGGGCGTGAACATTTTAAAATTTCGCATTTTTAAATTATACATAGATGATCCCCCCTGGAGAATCGAAAAACAAGAAGAATGTCGATAACAGCATGAAAATCGACCAAAAATTGGCTGAGAAAAATGGGAAAAACTGAATCATGGGTCCTTGGCCCTCTAAGCCACTAGTAACACCAAAAAAACTAATCATTTAGTCGTGAGAGGCTCAGTTCGTAGTTCCGTAAATTGCAAACAAGGCTAGCCCAAGTTTGAAAGAAATATAACGAGGCGATCTGGAGATAAATTAATTTTACAAATAAACACAGAGGGCCCATACAAGATTTGCTGGCTCAATATAGTAGGTTTATTAAGCAGCACATACCTATGAAACATAGAACGGAAAGTGGAGGTGTAAATCCTTCGAAAAGAATTTTTAATTACTAAAAAATATAATTAGATAATAAAAAAATAATAAAAAGATAATTGCTAAAAACCAAATTTTCCCACCTATTGCTCTCCCACACTACCGGCGTAGGGGTCGTTCATCATGTTGTACAGTTTAGCAGACATCAGTGAAAAACTGTTCCAAGTTCAATAACGACTCGTACTTACATCATATTACTTATTTATCTCATTTGACTGGGCTACAAAAGTCCCTGACGGACTTACTTTTTATGTCAATTCTTCCCCATTTGCAACCTTCCCGACGACTTTGATATAGTAGGTAGGTACTTCAGTTTAGTACACGGCGTGTAGTAAGGTAAACAAAAACCAGGGAGGATCTACGGATCAAACCCGAGAAGACCCCAAATACCTAAATCCTGAAATTACTTACTTATCCGGTATGGAAAAGTTCACTCCGTCATCTTAAACGAGCACGAAGGGGAACTCCATCATCGGAATTAAATCAAGGATGACGGATGGTGTTTACAAACTCGCCGACTCGACCACCCAAGTCACTCACTACCACGACCAGCCAAGTAATTGTAATGGTTTTTTATAGCCATAAAAGTCTTCGAATAATATACTTAGGCACCGAGTGGCCAAACTTTTGTTACCTAACCTTAATAAATCGATAATATTATTTAAATTAAAATGTTGGATAGAAAAAACACTCCATTTCAAAAAGAATTTTTTAAAACTGGTCTCTAAAAAATGAGTGAAACTTGAGGGTAAATTTTCATTTTATTAAAGATATTCGAGATTTCGGGATTTTAGGGAAATTTCAAACAATGTTTTTAGAAGGAAACCTGTGGTATCTATTAAGAAATAGCTCAAACGTTTCTGTAGGAATATATCATAAAATCATTTTGTTCTAATTTAACGGGTCAGAAATGGCGGAAAATATAGATAACTAGGTAAAGTATTCAAGTGGTAGTTTTTCTTGGAAAATTAGCTGAATGACTCTTCTAGCTATTTACAGAAAACAATGAACCGTTGACTAGTACCAAGGGGATTGTGAGCTGATCCGATAGGCAGAACAACCCCACACGATATCCACCTTATCCCTTATCCACGATATTCCTTCCTTGTGACTGGCTCCTTGATTAGCCTATAGTTATCCTATAGTTGAGTTAACCTCCTTGATTAGCCTATAGTTAACCTGTAGTTGAGTTAACCTCCTTGATTAGCCTATAGTTAACCCATAGTTGAGTTAACCTCCTTGATTAGCCTATTCACCTATAGTCAGGAGTCAGTCAGCTGTACTCTTCTCAGAATGAACCGACACGTCTGTTCCCAACCGCCGTGGTTCCAAGGAGCCGAGTCACAAGTCCGGAAGGGTGAATATCGCGTGGTTGTCCTGCCTATAGGTTCTGCTCAGTAAATAAATAACCCACAAAACCCCATGGCAGTTCAAATAACTCAAGTTACACCATCCTACTGTGTTAACTTGTAATAAAACACACGTTTAAACGTGTAACTGCCTAATAATTAGGAGCGTATTCCACATTATTGCACAAAATAAGCGAACTCGTTTGTCTGTCTGTACCAAGCTGCAAGCCCAATTTCTGGGCCTGAAATTTAGATAGTAGACTCGTTTTACCCCTAGAATTTGCTATATAGTTTTTCTGCAGTTTATGAAGATTGACCCACATAGTACAGAATGTCGACGAGGATCGGGAATGGGGTCCACTGGAAGAACTTCACCTTCTGCGCCGAGCTTTCGATATCTTATAATATCTTCATCAGGGCACAAAGGCTAAGTTACCGTGTAGAAATTACACCTCCATCACAATAAGCATCACAAGCAGGTAGGTGGATTTCACTAAAAAAAAGTGTACAAAAAATCCAGCTTCTGTTTATAAAATATGATAAAATTTGACTTTAACACCAATAGCTTTAAAAAATCTAGCAGCAAGCAAGAAAAACTAAAATTACCTAAACTAACTACTAAAATTAATTTTAGTTTTTCTTGCTTGCTGCTAGATTTTTTAAAGCTATTGGTTCTTGGTCTAAGTGACAAAGGGCTTGTCCCGTCCCAATATAAAAAAAAAAAAAAAAATTAAAAAAAAGCTATTGGTGTTAAATCTAAATTTTATCATATTTTATAAACAGTAGCCGGATTTTTGTACACTATTTTTAGTGAAATCCACCTACCTGCTTGTGATGCTTATTGTGACGGAGGTGTAATGTTTAGACTGTAACCTAGCCTTGGAGCCCTGATGAAGATATATAAGATATCGAAAGCTCGGCGAATAAGGTGAAGTTCTTTCAGTGGACCCCATTCCATAAAAGACTGCCCACATACACACAAAGCCAACCGTAAACGTCTTTATTTGATGAGAAATCGGGCTTTTGTTTTTGCATGACGGCACAAAAAATACAAGTTTACAAATCCACCCTCCCCAGTTCTTTGATATTATGTAGGTGTGAACGTAAAAGCCTTCCTGGGCTGAATTTTGTTTGAAAGTCACCCTTGGTGAAATACCAATTATTTCAAAATTAACACAGGATTGATGCTGATTACTAAGGAGAATATATGGTATACGAGGAAACAAGTACTGTATGCAAAGAGGATATTACTCACTAAAATGTTGAAAAAACGAAGTGATAGCACTTACATTAGTACTTACAAGATGCGTCGAAGGCTGGCGAGCGCCCGTGCGATGACGTTGGAGGGTCCTGGATGCTGCAATACCACTGACGAAAGTTTTGTAAACTCGAGGGGGGTTGATTATATGCACAGTACTTGTTTTTCAATACTTAATATGCGCAATTATCATTACCATTCCTGACCTAGGCCAATAAAAACCATAGGCCTAAAACAGTAGGTATATAATAAATCTAAGAATAATTTTCAAAGATTGATCTCAATAGTTAGGCACAATTACGTAGGTACTGGAAATGTATGGGTATATACATTGAAAATATTAGAATTAACATACAAATAATACTCGATTTAATACCAATCGCCTCCACTGTAAATGCCTATGTACAATAAATAATATAATATGTTGTTTTGCTTAACCTATAACATCATAAACAATTCTACACCTCCAAAATAAACGAAAACAGTAACAATACAGAACATAAAAAGACTGTCCACATACACACAAAGCCAACCGTAAACGTCTTTACTTGATGAGAAATCGGGCTTTTGTTTTTGTGTTTTGTTATCCTGGCTGTGGCGAAACCCTGACTAAACATAGAAAATAATCAGCCGACAGTTCCCACCAACGGATCAGGTAGGTGTAATTGAGGAGCTACTTTGTGTACTTGATTCTCTAGTCTGCGAAAGATTTGAAAAACGACGTTGAAAGGTTAAAAAAAGAAACTAAATAGGCGCAATCTCAATGGAATAACTCATTACAACAAATTTAGATGGTCTCTTGAATCGATTTTCCTAAACAGTTGAGGTCTACATACACCTAGAATGTTCATTAAAACACAAAACTTGAAGATTGTAGAAAAGCAATTCAAAAAAACCAGTGACGAAATAGTTTGGAGCAAAGTTGAGTAGAACTGTACGATCAGTTCAAGTAATCCATTTTTTACTGACCTTGGATACCTATATTGCCTATAATTTTATGTTTGTTCAAGTATCCAAATTCAGAACCTAGTGTTCTTAATCTTGCTATTAATATTATCAACTTTTGATTGGCCAATGCAAAGCAGATCCACAATTAATTTTCAAGATCAAAGACATTTGATTCTACCAATAAATGTATTTATAAAGACTAAAAAGCTGATAGAAATTCAAGATGTTTTTTACAGAACAGCCGAATTCAGACGATATTATGTTCAGGAGATTGTTGAGATGGTGGTGGTGAGTCAAGTTCAGTGTCATCGTCGTCGTCGATCTGCAATATATTGTAAATGTTGTATTTTGTTTCGTATTCAACTTTTGATAAATTTGCCACACGTTCATTGATCAGATCTCTATAGAATCAAATCCTAATGTACCCCGACAAACAGTACGAATTATAAAACACTCACCTTTTCTCCGTGAGCTTTCAATAATTCTCTGTACAGCGCCAGTTTCCTGTCTTGGTCAGCTAGTAGGTCCATCAAGTTGTCCATATCGTTTGTGAGTCGGTCAACTTCAGATTGTAGATCAACATCCTTAAAAATGAAAAATTACGAAACTATTTGATAACATTTAAATCATAGAAGATATGGGATTATTGACTAGACAATACAGCATAAGTTACAGTACATAACCTACATTATAGTGCTGTGGTTCGATGAGTCATAGCATAATACAATGTACCACTGGTTCGCTACAATGATAGATTACCGGCTTTGAATCTGTTCACTCTAGTGAGCAGACTCTCAACTAGTTCCAACTCCACGCCCATATTGCCGGACGTAGCAATGGCACCAAACAACTGCGTCAAATTCGGTTCACTCAAAGATAAAGAGAATTTCAAGATCCTTTTTGGCACATTGGACCCATATTATTGCACCTATCATAGAAATTTATCATTTTGACCGTACAGCCCGAAGAAGAATGGGCGCCGAACTGCGCGCGAAGCATTATTCAGATGAACATTACAATCAGGGTTGCTACGGAAACAGAATCCCGAAATTCCCTGACTTTTCCAGGTTTTCCAGACCGCAAAAGTGATTTTTCCCTGACCTCTTCTTATGCGTTTCAAAAGCCCCCCTCCCCCAAACAATAGTAAGCCCGTACATCCATGAAAATTTCACCGAAATCGGTTGAGTAATTCTGGAGTTATGGCTATGGAAATACATTAAAAGTTTGCGCATGCGCAGTAGCTTTTACTGATCCAGTTGTGACAAAATTAATAGGTAATCGCCTTGGAGTCAGCCCCCAACTATACTCCGAATTTGAGCGAAATCAGCCCATTAGGAACTGAGGAATTGTAGTTTCAGTAATTTCACCAAAATTGTTCAGAAAGCTGTGAAACGTAAAAAGTCCCACTCATGCAGCATGAGTTGAACGAATTTTCGAAGAATCATTTTAACCGATTTGGTGGGTGATTCTTATAGGAACTTTCACGCTGATTCCGAATATACCATAGGTTCCTATGCTTAAGATGGTACTTCACACTAAAAACCTCAAAAAACTCGATTTTTAGCGATTTTTTACTCTAAATTCTCAAAATTTGAAGCCTGGGAGTAGTCCAAAAATTCTGGCCATCGAACTCATCCTTTCTTTTGATATTATTGACATTTTAAAATTGTTTGGATTTTTTATCTCGATTCCTCGGTCAGATATTTATATCGGAGTGACACATAAATATTATTTACATATACATACATTGTATTGTATACATATATACATATGAAAAAGTGTTAAATTTCACGAATCCTTTTAGAATGGTCTGAAACGGATTTCCATGAAGAAAAATTTCAAAAATTTGCATTACAAAAATTTTGAAGCCATTGCAATAGCTTCTTAGCAATTTTCTTCAAAAATTCGCTAAAAGCAAGTAGAAATTTTGATTTTGGAGGACAAAATTTGTTTCATTGCTTGCTCGAATACATCATAGCTTCCGAGGGTCCTTTGGTAGTGAGGAAGCAATTCGATTTTGTATTGATAATTGCCTGAAACTGACTTGTAACTTACAGAAATTCAGATGAATCAATTCAATTCTGTTGTGTAGATAAAAATAACAAAATTTAAAAACGCATTTATTAACATTTTAGAAACCTTGTATTTGAAGCATTAGTCTCACAAAGAACTAATAAATACTTGTAGCCCGTGTTTTGCTTAAAATTCCAGAAGATTTTCAATTTTTCCCTGACTTTCCCAAGTTTTAAAGGTTTTCCAAACCCGTAGAAACCCTGTAAAAACTACGTGATAATCAGCAAAACATATTTTGGTCAAGCTTACGCTCGAATGCCTGCTCTGACTTCAACTGTACGGGTCTTGCAGCTGTCCGGGATTGACTGCTTGGAATTGGTACCCTTTTAACAAAATGATCCAGATTCGACCACAACTAGTGAATTACCCTTCAAAATAAGCATAAATTATACTACTATACTCACATGATGCCGAAATTCCTTTGGAGCTGATGGATTTAAATCCAAAGGCGGTATCTGGTTCGCATTGAAATGTAGTCTCTGCAACTCTGCTTCCTGCAAAATTAAGAATAATATACTGTTCGAAAAATGGTAGGATAGACAACGTTGGAAAATTATAACATTAAACCAAGACATCCAGTACCTAGTTTTTATTCTATAATTACTATCCTCAGACGGAAAGTATGGTTGGGCACTATACACTTGGCGGGACTACGCGTTACAAAAAAGTTCAAGTCGTGCAGCATGACTTAATTAGCGAATTTTCTAGCATTTTTGGCGCAATTTTTATAATTATTTTTACCAATTTTTTGAAATATGAAAATTCTGAATATTTTATCGGCCACTCTTATAGGAAATTTCACGCAGATTCCGAATATAAGTACCATAATTATGTTCCGATGTTTGAGATGGTAATTTATACCAAAACCTCGAAAACGCGTTTTTTAGCGATATTTTGAGGTTTTTGACTCTAAATTTTCAAAATTTTACCCCTTGAAGTACTCCAAAAATTCTGGCCAACGAGAACTCATTCGTTCTTTTGTTATTATTGACATTTAAAAATTTTTTTTTGGATTTTTTATCTCGATTCCTCGGTTAGGTACTACAAAGGATCGAACGGAGGGGATTTGTAAACTGTCCCCGTAAACATATGTTTTCTCTTATGCTAACTCACGAAGACACCTCATTTTCGTCCGTGCCAGGAAGAAAGGTCTGGACTCAGCGACTCAGATATTGTTTACTTTCATAAACTAAAAAGGTTTGTAGGTAGAGAGATTATGTACAACCAGACTATAACAAAGCAGAAAATGAGTGAAACTCTAACTTCGCCCTTGGAGTATTATACAGAATACTCACCAAAGACTGAATGGTGGTATCTTTTTGGGCGCATTCAGCGCGCCAGCCGTCAAGTTGAATGGCAAGGTTATGATTGTTATCCTGCAAGCTTCCGGAATGTAGCTAGAATGTGAATTAAATAAAACATTTTGATAACAGATATAATTTAAAATATTATGGGAATAGAAAAGTAATGATTATACATTAAAAGAAGAAATAGGTACATTCAATGTACACTAAATTTCAAGTTTTTAGAGCCAAAATTAGTAGCACCATTGGTGGCACTAAAAGTCATCCACCAAATATGGAGTTCGAATGAGCATGTAAATATGATAAATTTATCAACAGTCAAAAAGATCAATTTAGTGAAAAAAGCGCCTGATTTTTTTAATCCAAAAATACTTCATTTGTTTATTTTTATATATTCAAAAAGGTGCAATAAGAAGACGTCAATTGGAAGTGGGTGAAAACAGTCGTATAGAATGAGAAACGCAGACGCCATCATGAAAAATAGTTCCGCCAATTTATGACGAAACCACCTCGCAATTTTGAACTGAGAATTGGTAACTGGGCGTTTTCAAGAGCGCTGAATACGAATTTGTGGTAGTCAAATTGCGACCCACTGGGATACCCGATTGCAATCAGATTTCTCTGCTTTATGTTTTAGCATGGACTGGGAATCTGCAGAGTGAAAATGTGGTTGGAATTCAGAAGTCACGTGATAGTCTGGGGCCTGTGGGCGTGGCTTTCTTTCATTCATACCCTCTGACTACCTTAGCTTTAGAGGGGCCCCCACCCTCTCACCGCTTCGTTCTCTCATTCGAAGGGAAGCCCCCCCTGCAAACAACTGCAGAGGCCACGCCCCCTAACCCTCCTCTCCAACCCCTGCATCACCATCCCTCTCAACACCATTCAGCACGCAAGGCAGTCGATGGCGAGGGGTGGATACCCAGTCCATATCCTTCTAGGTCCATGTGTTCCAGAGACACCGCCATTTTTTCACTGTTGATTATGTTTCTGTCAATATTACATTGCTTCTACAGAGTGCCGAATGAGCAGAACATAACCTTCACTATTCTATCGATGCCTAATGGGAAATTAGCATGGGTCTGAAAATATAACTTGGGTTTCCTTATTATTTGGTAGATCACTGGTAAGAGGATGGTAGAAATATTAACACCGATCGGGAAAGGAGAAAATCTGACATGTTAAAAAAAAGGCAAAGAAAATATGAAGGAACTTTAATAAAAAAATAAAAAGGAAATTGCAGGAAAAATGAAAGAAATAAGAAAATTGCATCAGCAAGGAAATTGCACCTTCTACAAGGAAGTAATAAGCATGAGCGGCTTTGGCATGGATCAATACACACAACCACAGTTCTATCCATTTTTCACCTCATTTTTTTCAAATCCCGATTTTCAAACGTCACTAAAAAATTAAAGAAAGCATACTTTCTGGATTCCACGCTATTTTGTACCTAACATAATTACCATGTCATTTTGAGAAAACTTGGTGATTTAGTTCACAAGGATTGCAGCTTGTATAGGAGGTACGTCTCTATCTTTTCTTCGTCTTATAAATTAAGTGGGAACTCAACTACCTGCAGTTAAATGTATTTAAAAATCACCTGAGCTTTGAGCAACGTATTTTCATCACTGATTCTCGACATGGTGGATGATAGTTGCTCCAAGGAATTTTTCAGTTCACCCTTCTCCCTTTCCAGAACATCGCATCTGCTTTGAAGATCTGCAATTCTCTTGTCTTGCTCTCGAATCACGTCTTTATACTCAGACACTAGACCGTTTTCAACTATTTCGGTTGATGAGTTGGTAGGCTCTTTGGGATTCACAGCTTTTATGATCATGCCTGTGAGAGTAAAGTCGAAAAATGTAAATTAGTTACCGTATAATTATTGTTATACAACCATTTCTAGTTAATTCAACCTTACATTTTTTTAAATTTAGAACAAGTTTTGTGGAACAAGGCTGAAAAAAAGTGTAACCTTACATACTTTCCAATACTTTGAAGAGCTTGCAAAACTCATAATCGAGTAGCAGTTCATCAGGTTTTGTCGCTGTTGGTTGAGGCTTCTTAGAAGCCCGACTATACTGCTCATGGCGAGAGACTTCGCACAGTTTGGCACTGAATACTTCAAGGCCAATGCGATTGCTTACAAGATGAAGAAGAGCGTCCTACAAACAAAACATTAACTTATGTGGCAGCTTGAAAAGTTTGACGACAGCTCGTGGCTTTTTTTAAAGAATACAACATACGTATATTGACAACAATGGCATTTCATAATGAATAGAGAACAGATGTGGGTCGGAATTTGCTGCTTTTGACCTCAGAATTGGATGAATCAATTCAACATTGGGGAATTATCATCAATTTTTTTCCGGAGAGATAATGACTCAAAAGAAACAATAATGAAGTCGTAAGGCAAAAATAGTGTATCTGTAATTTTAGACAATTATTGAAATATTTATTATTGTAATATGGCGGGAAAGTGCCGTTGAAAAGGGTGTTGTATGTCATTGGCCAATTCCATCTAAGATTCCAACCGAACAAAACAAAGCCCATCACTATTTGGGCTCCTGATTATTGAGATTAGAATTTACATAATTAATAAATTGATTGAATTTAATTAATTAATTGATTGATTGAAACATTAATTAATATTAAATAATTTTTGATTAATTAGGTACCTGTTTAAATTATTCTGATTTTTATTGCTCTTAATGCAATCTCAGCACATTCCTTTTCGGTTCAGTTCTTTTAGTGTGACGTAGGGAAGGGTTTCTCAAGAGCCTTCGAATTCTGCCTGTTATTCAAACAGCTGAGATTTTATTCCAAGTTTTCTCCACACCGGAACGATAAACTAGTTTTTTCTTTGTAACGGCAGTGTTATTCTATTCCAAATAACAATACAAATGCAGAAAAATGTGATTTTCTCATACACGATAATTCCCCATTCGAAGGTGTTAGGTGGGAACGAGCTATATAAAAACCGTGTGACATCATCTGTCAAGTATCTCCCTCCCACTCGGTTCTCACGAGCGAGGGGAGATATTTAACAGACTGGGGCACCCACTTTTTCAGCCACTTCTGTTAGTTTCCGACCCTTCATAATGTCCACTCTCTCCAAGGACGCCCCTTCAAAAAGAGCCTAAAAGCCTTCCTGACTGGAGAAGAGTTGTATGGTGTTGAGGAATTTATGTTGCGTTGTTAATTGTTGCTTTACCTTGTTAATTTGCTGCTTTACTATGTTTTTTGATGCTGTTGATTAATGTGTGTTGATTTATGTGACTTAAATGCTGGACTGTGATATTCAGTTTCATTGGGTTTTTACATGTTTTTTATTTAGATTAAGAGTTTTAGTTAGATTAAGACTTTGACGATTGTAATACATTTTATATGTTTCTACAATAAAAAAATCATTCATTCACTGTTTGGAAATATCTCAATCAGACCTGAAGTTTGAACGAATTAACACATTTGTTCCCCATCGATGAACCGTTGATGAAAATTGAATGGTATTACTAGGTATTACTATATAATACTGCATTATATCATTATCGGTACCTTATTGTAAGAAGAAGCTGATCCATCATTGAAGAGAATGCAAATTCCCATGACGAAAGCACACAATCCAGGAACGAGTTCTTCATTGTCATCCTCACCTATAGTCGAACCAACCTGAAAACATTTCGATATTATTATGCAGGTAACAGTCATTTACATAAATAGTTTTACTCTGTTGCACATCACTCGAATTTCATAAAAAATTGTTGAAAAAAGTGTGTCAAGTTGAGTGGCGCAGATAGTATAACTCCTTCTTAGGACATCGGTATTTTCCCGGGATGCTTAAATAATAGGACTCCTGTTAGGAGTCGTAAGAATTAATGTTTGCGTTTGCGCTTGCGCATCGGTCAGATGACGATGAAATTCGTACGGGGAATCGTCTAGGCACTAACCTGCTCAAACCATGATTCCACTATTATTTGCTCTATAACTAAAAATCTCAAGGTCGCGCATACGTAGTGACTATTTACTCGGACCGTTTAGAGGATGGCCCGTAAAAAAATCCCAGATTTTTTTTTTTTTTTTTTTTCACTTTCTCCACGAATGAGGCTTTCCCACCTTCGGCAGTGAAGAAACAAAAACGAGTTTAGGTTGGATTCCCTCCAGGCAGGTGTAAGGATTCCTTCCAATATTATTTGTGTTTTTTATTGTTTTTGTTTTTTCAAAATTTATCCACGTTTGCAATAATGGAGTACAGAGAACATAATAAATACTCGGATAATATTATTTTTGAACTCACCTGAGCTGTCAGATAAGGGATGGCAGTAGGAACTTCTAGGAAATGTTTCACAGCAAGATGGCAATGAGACAGCCACGTGGCCAGGAGGATCAGGAACCCCAATTTGCTTTGAACCTTGCTGCTCTGTTAAAAGATAATAGGTATCGTGATTTGAAAATATCGAACAAAACTACGTCACTTGAACTGAAGAATGCTGAATATTTTTCTATTTTATCGAAGAAGATCACCATAATCCCAAAATCATTTCACATTGAATTTTGTTGGTAGTTTTACGAATTTTTGGGAACAAGACGCTTTTCCTCTAAGTCCAACATTTTTGGAAGGCAAATAATGGAACATTTCCCCCATGGAAATACATTTGGACCGTTCTGAATCGATTCTTGAAGTTAAACGCTTCATATATACCAATGTCACTGCAGACCATAACTGACCATAGAGCGGTTTAACAAATTCCAAAATGGTGCCAAAATGTCAATAATATCAAAAGAAAAGATGGATTTGTTGGCCAGCTGTTTGGAGCATTTTTAAGGAGCCAAATTACGAAAAACGGTAAAAAATTGCTTAAAATGTGTTTGTTAGGATTCGGAATCAGCTCAAAATTTCCTATAAGAATGGACCACCTAAAAACGATTTCATAGTTGAAGAATCTCTTAAAATGGTTCTTTGAAAACCCGCTCATCAACTCATACTGCATGTCAGGAACTTTTAGATTTAAATCCACCTAACCACATGACTCATTAGAACTCTGGTCTCCTTAGTATGAAAAGCTTATTGGTAACTTCAAGAGGTAGCTAGGGAGGTAGTGGTAGCCTGTGATAAAAAAAGTTCC
>JAEMON010000002.1:22461321-22509296 GCA_030264115.1 Lygus lineolaris
CTCCGTCCAATTGTATTCAATACAAAAAAAAAAAACAGGTGGTACCGTTAAGTTACGTACTTACATGTTAAAAAAAATGCAATGGTCTTTGATAATATCTTCGTTTCAATAAAAGAGATGATATATTATTCGTAACATTAGGTGCCTAATAAATACTTACGTTATTTAATAGTTATAATACGTTATAGTCTGTGTGGTTGTTATGAACAAAACTCCCTTCATCAAAATCTCGTCGGAGCTTTGCGGCCTTCAGCGTTGTAAATCCCTTGCTGGACGACCGCTAAAATTGCATAAATATACCCCTCATAAGGGTTGAACGCACTTCAGCACCGCGCAGTTTTGAATAGTGAGAATAGAATTCTCACTGTTAGAAGTTAATTCTATTCTCACTGGTGTTGAAGGCCCTCCATCGATGCAAACCTTTCAGTGTTACACGCAACGTCAATAATGGAATTTTCATGTAGAAATTTACTCCCTTTCGGGAAGTAAACAGTAAAAATCGGATAGTAGGTAAACCCGCATTTCCATGATTGACATTATAAGTTCTGGAACTGACGAGCCCTGAGGCGATCCTCTTCCTCTCTCTAGCAGGCATGAGTCCTTTCGCTGTCTCATTTTAGCATTTTTCTTTAGGTACCTCCGATCATTTGAAACCCCTAAGTATTTTATCGTTTTTAGACTAATGGTACGCACGCACAAGCGTGAATTTATGTAAACAGCGGGACGATTTCTTTATAATATTATGTCCATGAAGCAAGGAAGCCATAAGTGAGGAAGCTATACATACTGCCCACCAGACTGCCTGGCAGACGTTTTAAAATTAGGTAGTTTGTGAAAGGTAGGTGCCTAATCAATTCTGACATTTTGCTTCCTCACTTCCCAAGGTAGGAAGCTATGTATTCGTGAAAGAAATTAAAAAAAAAATTTGTCCTCCAAAATCAAAATTTCCACTTGCTTTTTACGTTTCGGAGCTTTCTGAACAATTTTGGTTCCGTGTCTGTCTGTCGGTCTGTGGTCAATTCCTAGTCCCAGGCAAAACTATATGAAGATTATGGTCCGATTATGATTAAATTTTCGGGGATTAAGCGAGTTAGTGCCGTGACGGTCCTCTATGAATTCCATTGCCATCGGACCACTAGTAGCGTGTGTGCATGCGCAAACGTGAATTCCCTGAAACAACGATTTCTCAGTTCGTAATTGACCGATTTCGCTCAAATCCAGAGGGTAGTTGGAGGTTGACAATTACCTCCGAGTTCCGACATGATTGTACCAGTAATACCTACTGCGCATGCGCAATTTTGAAATGTCTTTCATACGTGTGTGCATGCGCAAACGTGAATTCTCTGAAACTATGATTTCTCAGTAGTTCCTGATGGACCGATTTCGCTCGTGTAGTTGAGGGTTGAATTCAAGAAACCACCTACGAATTTTGCCACATTTGGATGAGTGGCACTACCGCGCTTGCGCAAAATTTGAATTTATTGTCATAGACATAACTCCAAAACTATTCTACCAATTTCGCTGAAAGGTTCACTAACTGATTATATTCGTCCATGTTACCAAAGTGAGGAAGCTATACTGCCCTCCCAACTTGGCAGACTGTTTTTTCAATCATCAAAATGATTGATTGGAACATGGTTTTAGCTGCAAAACCGTCATTTTTGCCAGTTACACACCTCAAGTTGTTATGTAACCTGAAATGAAATTTTCACGTATAATTATTATCTGAAGGGCCCTTCCTCTTAACCCTCTCGCTCCCGGAATTGAGATTGAAATGGGTCGGGGGAACCCTTTAGATGTCATCGATTCCGAGTCCGGCGGTGAACTGTTGCCAAGCCGATGTGTCGGAGCGCCCCGGCAACTGCCGCCTCCCATTGGTCCGCCTCCAGCCAATAGGAAGGCTTCAGCCTTGAGAATCAGCTGACCCTACTCCCGGCTGTGTTCTCTCCCTGAGTCTGACAAACTTACAGAGATCCCGAAACGCTCAGTCGGAAGCAGAAGTCCGACCCGAGAGGTACTGACACCGCTTCCCCCCAAATCCCCCAGTTAGGGTCGTACATGTAGAAAAAGATCGAGTCGAAATCCCCCTTATTCCCATTTCCCCCGTTTTCATCGCCGAATTTAAGTTTATCTTCCCCGATTTTTTCGTGGCCACAAAAACCGGCATCGTCACAATAGGTACCGAATTTTTTGACCCAACAAAAATTTGTTCGTCCTTTACCTCTGGAAAATATTTGATTTTCCAGGAAATTCACCTAAAATTTCACCCCACCTTTTCATTCTCGTCATCAAAACTGGGGGCCTTCCGGTGTCCGACTTTTTTCGTACAAAACAGACCCCTTCCCGGTAGATATGGACCTTGAAGAGCATAGGGACGTTAGGCTCAACGACGTTTTCAACAAGATTTCAGACCTTCTCCAAGCCGAACAGCAAGGAGTGACCCGGCCTAAGTTGCTCCAGCCGTCTGTCGGCCAAAACGGTAAGGCCCAAATTCAAAGAAAAACCGAATAACAAAATAAAGAATTTCTCCATGCATTCTCACTTTTTATTTTATTTTATATCAATAACTCTTTCCTTCTGGGTCCTTCCTTTTTCTTCCACTTCTTCTTAGCAGACGTCTAGAATAAAATATTTTCTTAAATTATAAAACTAAATCTTGAATGTCAACTTTATACCGAAATGCTCATTACCAGAGTCCTATCCGGCACGGCGGTTCTATTTTGTACGACGTATAGGCCCCCAGTTGTCACGTCCATTAGCTCACAAATTTGAGAAAAAAACAAAGGAAAACACAAAAACAGACGCTCCTCATTTTTGCGAAAGTGCCCTAAAAATTGTTTTGCATAACCCCTTTGATCAACTCCATGGTTTCAGTATCTATTCTAGACGTCTTGCATTATTCTGCATGCAATTTTCTCTCTCTAAATTTATATTTTTATGATATTATCTCGTTGTGCGCACCGAGTTATTTTATATGCATGCTATGATGGATGTGGTACTTACAACATTTCTATGAATGGTGAAGAAATTCATTGGTAGAGGAATAAGTAGAATTATTTATCGTATAAAAGATGAAATGTTCACTTCGGCAGGAGAGAGTGGGTCAGAGCGGTTGGTGACCCTGAACTTGAAATCCTTCTTCCTCCACCCACCGATTCGTGTTCTTTCGGTCGTATTCGGCTCCCGAATTTTCTTTCCAACTCGAACAAAAAAATTATTTTTATTATTATCTGCAACCTGTTGGTATTAATTTTTATTAATAATTTAATAATAACATCGGGAAACAGCCTGATTTCGGAGGTTGAGCCAAGGCCACGAGTCGAGCTGATATCAATTCGTCACCCTGCACTTGTATAATCGTTGAAAAATACATACATCATTAATTTTTATCATTCACACAATCATCATTTTCTTGATAGGTAAAGTACTTCAACTATTATTTTAACATTTTACTAATCGCATCAACTAGTACGTCTATCTAGTGGAGGGTCAAGTAATTTGAAAAGGCAATGATACAATTCTTTACATAATATTAAAACTAGACTAATCAACGTTACAAAACAATAATTACACATAGGCACTTGCCTATTCCATTGTATATATGCAGGCACTTGTATATATTGAGACCAGAGAATTCACCAAAAAATTTAGTTTCGGAATTACCAATTTGGCTCGTCTAACCACACTAACGTGTGAAGTGACTGTCTTACAATACTTTCCAACGTTTAATCGCTCTTGGAGGATCTCTGCGGAATGTTTCTGGTTAAGTATGTGTGCCTAAGACATAGTCAGCAAACGTATTAGTAGAGCCAGAATATTAAAAAAGTGTATCTCCCCGAGCCCCAAAATGTGCTTAAACGAAAAAGATACGTAAAATTCGAACACCACATTAAAAAAGAAAATCCTTACCTATGCATCACGTCGTCCGCGGCACATCAGTTGTAAGCGAGGGCCGAAAAATTAAATTCATGAAAACCCCAATTCGGGCTCTGAAATTGGTCCTAGGTGTAAGGCATTAATTACTCTCGAGTCCAAAGGGGGCCAAGGAAGTGAGCCTAAAGGGTCCTCAAAATGCCTAAAACTCAGCTACCAAAGGGTTTATAAGAACTATTACTGTAACATCATTACTACTTAAGACCAATAAGTTTAAAAAACGGATAAGCGCCCTCTACCCCCTTTCCCTAACCACTTTAGCGTTTCATAATTTTTCCCATTTTTCTCAGCCAATTTCCAACGGATTTTAATGAGGTTGGCGGTGTTATTATTATTGTTATCATTCTCTCGGGGGACAAGGTGTGTTGACTTTTAAAACAAGCCAAAGTTGCATTCATGTACCATGAGTTGAAGAGCGAATAAGATGGTAATATATGTATATATATAAACGGCCAACAGTTGGCTGAGAAAAATGGGAAATACCTACATCACTCCGGCCTAAGGGTGGATAGAATAAAAGCACATAACGGATAGGAGTAGGAGTACAGGAAGCAGCATGGGAATAGGTCATATTTTCCATGAGAGGCGGGTCAAATCGTCATTCAAACATCAGCTGATGCTCATCGATTATAATGTGTTCCCTACTCTTCATCGAATTGTGTTCCATGTTGCAGTTTGAGCCTTTTCTTGGTTACAGAAAGTTATTTTAATGAAGCAGGTATACTGTTTCGGGAGACACTCACCTTTGACATGAATATTCATAATATAGGGAATAATTATCATAATAATAGGGAATAGGGGATTTTGACCGATTCCAGTAAATCTTTGATACCTATTTGAATGGGATTGAGATATCGGAGGTTTTGAGTGAAATTATTGTGTAGTAGTGTGATAGGATAACACATAAAACCATGATGCCCTAGGTAGGTATTATTAAAGTAACACTATTTTTGTTCCATAGCGAGAATGGTACATTATTTACTCAGAGGTATTGACGATGGCAAAAACGGTGAAAACTGCTTGAATTGACTTCTTACCTGTATGTGACGGTTTATTTATTTGTTTCATGAAAGCTGACACTAATTCATCTGGGTTAGGTTGAATAATCGAAATTTCAAGGTTTCTTCCGTTGACGGCGTTAGGTAACGATACTCTTGGTGTTCTCGATGATTTGACCTTATCGGTAAGCCGGCTGGGAGAAAATAAGGATTCACTGTGGTTGCAAGGCCTCTGTTTTCTCTCTATAAGTCCTATTAAGAACATGATATTATGCCTTATAGAATGTCGATATTTATGCACCTAATTCTTGTTTCTTGGCTGTTTTTATTAATACGTAGCTTTTATAGCTTCTAGAGATACTGCCTTAATTATATAAACCTATATAGTAGGTAAATAAAGGTGGGTAGGTAACTACTCACTGAAAGGAAGTCGAAGTTAGAACATGAAGCCTAATGTGCTGATAAAAGGTAGAAGAGTAATAGATTTTCAGGCATTTCCGTTGGTCATAAAAACGGAATTTCACACTAGGTATAACAGAATCTTTTGACTTGGTAGATAGAAGTTCACTATAATTTTCCCATAATTTCACATTTTGATTCTGTTTTTGAAAACTATGCAACATATATAATAATATTTTATTATCACTATTACTAGATCATTTTTTTTTTTTTTTCGTAAAAAACCAGAAATTTTACACTAAAACTTATTTTTATCCAATGTCCTCGAAAAATGAATTTTCGCCTTTTATATCTTTACCCTCGATGAAAAATACTGAATTTCACGCGTACTACTTCTCAATGTCACCATTGTTGTCTTCCAATGAGATGAAGCCATTTTTCATCAAAACCCCGACGAATTGACACGAAGAAAATTTTTATATTTTTTGATCAATTAGGATTTTATTTTTTATGACCAATTTTCAACTATTTTTACCATTCTTGTCATCACCCGAAAATTACAGTTAACCAGGCACACACCAGGGCACACTGATGGCACTGAAAACGTAAAACATCAAAGGTCTAGAAGGGGGGGATGTACTATATTATATTTTAATGACACTTCTTGGAAAGAAAACATTTGAAGAAAATTTTTACCTACCTATTGCTTGCAAATGTATGGTATTAAACATTTGTTTGTAGTATCGGAGTACAACGTGGATTTTAGTATCAGATGTACTTCACATTTCTGACCCATTTTTCTGCGAGAATCTCTGAAAAAAAAACAAAAAAAAAAAACAAGACAAATGTTTGAAAAGTGTGGATTCGGTCCTTAACGGACGTGGGGGTGTCGCTTTAAATAACGGGTTTCGGGAGATAACGACCTGGAAAAAAAGGAGGGGGCAATTATTTGAGGTGGTATCCATAATGGGCGGAAGTTGGAATAAAGCTGCATTTTTATTATGGCTTAACGCAGGACCGCCGACGGTTGTAACCGAAAAAATATATGATGTGCTCCGTAAATTAATATCATTCGGCTTTGGGTCAATGTGAATAACCGAGTGAGACGACCAGTTTTTCGAAGGGTTGTTGGGGAATACGACGTTCTAAGTCGATCGACACATTGTTATATCGTCCCTCACCTCGCTCTGGTAGGTATACCTACATGTACGATCCAATAAACGAATAAAAAATAAAAAATCGATAAGGGCCTTGAAAAATGGAATGTCATAAAACAATATCAGTAGGGGTAGGTAGATTCAAAATAAAATAAATCATTGTTTTAATGAGAAAAACTAATGCCAAATGCGTATCGCCGCATCTTCTTGGTATTCTTTATAAAATCTATAAAAAGATCATTATGAACGTACATTTAGTTCATATACAACTTAAGGTACCTACACTGTGTGCCAGTCCCGAACAACCAGTCAATTTTCTGCTTTATGAGATCGGACCACCTTATCGTATGAAATTGAGTTTTTACGCATGTTCAGACTTCCACATTTACCTGGACGAGTGCATATCCATCCTTACGATAAACAATTAATTTCATTGAAAGCAGATGGCTATTGTGAAATCGGAAGCGTCTTATATCAAGTTTGTGCGCATGCGGTCTGTCGTTCCCCAATTACCCTCCAAATTTGTGCGAAATCGGACCATTAAGTAATGAGAAATTGATGTTCGGAGTACACACGTCGAGGCTGTTGTTGCTACGACAGCGATGAAACTGGTTTAGCAAACCATCTAGGCCCTAACACGTATTTAGGTAGAGGTAATGGTAGGTGTAGAACCAAAATGCGAGAAGTACCAACGAGTAAAATAATATTACTGAAAATTTTCATTTATGAAGAAACTAATTGGCTTTTACATATCTCGGATGCAAAATCCTAGTTATTTTCCAACACTTAACAAGGGTTAAATACGTGGGTACACGCTGATGACGAATGATAGTACACTTTAGATTCGGATGTGACTAAGGAAACAGATTTGAGCTGTAGTAATGTTCCCTCACGGTAGGTAAAGTATTGTCTCGATTAAGGTGAATCGGTACTTAGTGGTAATGACATATAATTACCTTCTCCGGATTGATCGATTCACAATGAGTGAATCATCCCATCCCATCATAATGTGAGATACTAACACCCTATGGAGGTCTGAAGACATCACAACAGGTGGAACAATGAGTAGAAACGCAGAATTGATTGCTCTGAGTAAGTTGAAATTTGATCATTTTTGTCCGTTCAATTAATTCAATAATACGTTTGACAGTATGTTCTCGGGAGGACTTGACCAAATCATTATTTAAGGCAGCTGTGAATCATAATATGTGAAAAGAAATGTTGATTTTGCAGGTCAAAATATTTTTGAAATCTTTTAAGTGAAGCTTGAATATACTCTTGGTTGCGAGAGAGTAAAACAATACATACATACAAGGAGAGTCAAGATAAATCTAGGGGAGGGAAACGAGGAATTTGAATGCAAAAAGATTAAATTAAAAAACAGAAAAAAAATGTGAGAGGAAACCCCAAAAAGAGAGAATTAAGCCCGAGTAAATTAAATAAATGTAGGGAAACAGGGGAGAACCGTGGGAGGGAGCGACGAGCGTGAAGTGGGAGAGAGAGGGAGTGATAAAGAGGTTGTGTGAGAGGGAGAGAGAGAGAGAGATAGAGTGAAAGAGATAGACTGAGTCTGGAACAGCTGACCGGCAACCGGCTGTGTTTCTAGGCGAGAGGCACAACTTCCAGCCAGCTCGATCACCCCGCTTCCCTTCGCTCATCTGACCCCCCTCGCTCATCCGGACGGCCTTTTCAACGCGAAACTGAAACGGACTCGGGACCACAATGGGACTCAAGTCACAAAAGCTGCTTCGAAAGCACTGAATATCCTCTCCTTTTGAAGGTATAAAAAATAAGAGAAATGCGAGTGCGGTGGGGTTTTATTGTGTGGAAATGATGGGTACGCACACAAGGTGTTGGCCAGGAAAATTCATCGAAGTCAATATTGTGAGGTTCATACATTCAGTCTTATTGAAAGCGAAAATGAAGACGACAACCCAAATAAGCCGTCTCAAAACTCCGCTCAAAGGTAGAAACTGTAAAACGGATACAATTTCCAAATGTACCTGCAGGCTGTTGACTATTTTCCCTTTTTTTTATTGTTTCCATGGAACATGCTTTTGAAATGACTCGTTCAAAAAATAAATAATTGCGTTCGAGACGAATTTCGCAATGATTTTTTTAGGCAACCAATCCGTAATTACGGAATACGTGGGTTAATTTCCAAATCCACGAAGATCGATTACCACTCCCTCCAAAGCTCCCAATTTCAACATCTCACGCTCTCCTTACGCGAAGCTGACTTGAGCAAAAAATTAATATTAAGATCTATGAGAAATACCGGAGTTTCACGTAATGATCCAAACCATTAACGTTTGAATTCATAATTGTTATAAATTAGAACTTCCTCCTGCTTCTAACCCTGTCCCATGATCAACTGCACCTAACCATAATATTGGCACGAAGTATTCGATTTAAAAACGAAGGGATTCACATTGATAGAGCATCTACCAACTATGTTCCGTTGAGCTCACGTTGTAGGTGGCGCTCAAGTGCTCATTGCTTGAAGATCTTTGCACTACGTTAAGGTACACAAAACCAACCTGATAAGATGGACATATTGTGGGGCATAAGGTTATATAAAAGTCGTTGAACACTTAGTGTATTTCAACATTATTTAATAATAATATTATATGAACTCTAATAATTGCAACTTTTGATCCAATCCAATGTGAGAATGATGCACTCTGATTAAGTAGTACTAACTAACTAAACCTTTTTCATTGTCAGTTAAACCTCTTCTACTTTAATTCAAGATTAAAAAAAGTTTGATTGAAAGTGAGAAAAGAAAAATTATTATAATTATAATTATATATTTTTTTAATTATTCGATAGGAAAATATCAACAACTGAAACAGTACGCGACGTTCTCGTTTGATATTCATTACTAAACCTGAAGAGTCAGGTTGATCGATATAAACCCGCAATTTATTTTCAACTTTTTACAATAATTGCCAATAATTGTCAGTATTTTAACGAGATCAGTATACCTACCAGGTCTTGAGAATCAATTGCTAAATCTCGAAAACCGATAGTAAGTAACTCAAGTGATTTGAGGTCCAAATTACGTGGTATACTTAAGGCTCATCCACCAAATAATCCAGTTTTGAAGGATTAACGACCTCGACAACGAAGGATATCTCATTACTGCATAAAATAGAAAATAAGAACGACGCTGATAACGTTCCTGCCAACTTACTCACGAATGAGAAAAGAAAGACGTTCGAACAAAATAAATTATCGGACACAAAAAATAATCATTTCCTGTGTTCCGCTCCTAATCAGCGAACTAGTTACTCACCGTTTTTTTTTTTTTTTTTTTTACTGATAAACTACGGTTTCTTTGTGTGTTGAAAAAACGTGTATCTACGGCAATCTTTCGGCAGATTGTGCAACGTCCCAAAGAAATTGGCAGTTACGCATCCTGGTCTATAAGAACGTATCGAATTTTGTCATGATGCAAAATGAGCCAATCTCGGGAAAAAATCAATTGTTTATTATTTCGATCACGTATTGTCCTTGGCTGTTGTCTCTTATTTCTTTTTATATACGCAATGCTACATAGACTAATATGTTGAATATTTTGTGTTGTATCAAATGACGAAGAAAGGATTAGCAGAGTTTTTAATATGCGCTGATTGGGTACGTCACAGATCGGCAGTTCGAGCTCATAGTTGTTTGTGTTTATCTCAGTATTTTGTACAGATAAGTTCTGAGAAGGGTAGCCTCACATGGATACCCAAACCTCTTGGTAATTTTAGTCGATAATCATTATCGGGGATCAGAAATGTTTCTTCTGGAAAGTGATTATCAAAAAAATGAAATCACAATGAGGTTTGGGTATCCAATAGTGAGGCGACCCTTTTCAGAAATGTATCTGTAATATGAAAATGTTATATTACCTATATCATATTATATCCTGTGAGCCTCTAGTATATCCTCAAATTTACTTTGAACCTTCCTTCTATTATAAATATTATTTTTACTTGACTGATAAAACTATCCACTTCTTAAAAAAAAAAAAAAAACGTCAACAAACAACAAAACAGATTATTATTACTTTGATTTTAAAACAAATCTCAGAAATGTATTTTCTCAGTTCATTCTTCAGGTTCATTTTTAATTAAAATAATAATCTAAATTTGGTGAATGCATAAATATTATTGTCGTAGTTATTATTTTCCCATTTATATCCATAGAATTTCCAGGGCACGATAATTGATCCTCATTTTGAGGTTTTATTTTAGACGGTTGAGATATTTTCATGTCTATATTTTTTGGTTTGTTCAGGATAAATACTTAGGCATAATGTTTAGGCAGAGAAAGCACGCTTGGTTTTTACTAGGGGTGAGATTTTTTCCCCAACGGAACAAAAGATTTCAAAAGAATAAACAGGGGGATAAGTGTGTGTACGGAGAGAGAAAATAAAAATTGGATTCCGAATGAATTCGAATTCGCACTAAAGACCCCGCGGTGAGCCGCAATTATTCTATTCCCACGTATCGAATAGGAGGCACTAACCAGTAATTTGAGACGCGATAGTGGTGAGTAGAGGGGGTGGGAAATGGGAAAAAAGATATGAAACTCTTCGGCAACTAACAAGATACCATTTAATGGGGTACACGAGCATTTCCACCATTATACAGCTATCATATAGCTTGAAAATACACCCTAGGAACGAACTCCTAACTACGATGAACTAAATTGGAACTTTTTCCAGTGCTGACTGGTTTGTACATGTACACCAAACAGATAAAAACAGGGGGAGGGATGTAGAATGGTTGGGGAAGTAGCTTCAGGGTCCTTAAAAATCTGTCCTTAACTTTTAATACCTACTACTACTTTACTATAATTTTATTACAACTTTTTAACTTTTAAAATGAAGCAACTTTTTGGAAATATCTTGTTGAGTTCTATCGCATTTAGAACATTCTGCCTAGAGGATACGGTACGTGGCTTCCTCTTGTTCAATAACATCCATAAGATAACCGCGTGTTGTTACACAGACAGACAGACCGAAAGACACAAAAAAAATCCGAGCTGTCCTGGAAGGTCTAAAATACCTCCAGAAAAAGATGTAGTAACTTCATTGGAGAGTACAATCAAATCATCATAATTATTTTTACATTAAGACTAAACTCTCCTTGACATTCAAGATTCGAACATTTGGGGCTGTCATCGATGAACTAGAAAAAACTGTAGGTTTTACCATTGACGCATCACGTTAAACTTTTGGCAAATCAATAAACTTTGAACAAAAAAATATTTGAACTATCGGCAAATAAGTTCAAGGCTATAGGCAAATGAGGAAAAAAAGGAAAAAAAATAAAAAAGGAGGGAGGGGATTTGAAATAAGAAAAAAAATATTCATAAAATTAAAACTTCATTGTTTTTTAACAAATTGAGTTGAATCTTGAATGAGATTCGTCGTTAGTATTCACTTGGGTACTCGTGATTTTTCTTGAATCGAGAGTTTTGGTTCATATATTATGATCGGTGGTGACCTGGGGACATAATAGGTTATGTTACATCAACGGAATATTTCGAATGTGAATCACGTTTTATTTATTCAGCCGTTTTATGACGACTACCAAGGTGACTCACCGATGATGATTTTTGTTTCAACGTTTGAACACCGTTCCAGACGTCCAGGCACCACGAATCATATTGCGAAACATACTCAAGTACTCTAATTTTTATCTAGGAGGTCAACTCAATGCCAGTCATTGGTCAAACCCCCATTCATTTCCCTAAAAACGACCTAGGTACCTCTATTTGGTTCGTGAAACCACGACGAAATAGGAGATAACGACGAAAAAAAATTGCGAACGTGTTGTTTTCCAACAAAGGACGAACTGCGGTATGGTCACCTTCACCTCGGTTCGCCCATTTTCAAGATAAAAAATTTTCCATCCCGGAAAACCACTAATTGACGAAAAACGGTCGAAAAAATGATTTTCTTGGACGAGAAAAATTATTGGAAAAACGGAACGCGGATATTTTCTCCCGAGAAGAATATTGGCGATAGTGCCGACGTTGCTATGCCATCTAGGCGCTGAGCCAAAATTGCTCCGACTCTCCCTTCCACCACATCCTTGCGGTGATCTATGATAGACAATCTATAAAGGCCTTGAACATTAGTCATTTCTGCAATAACGTTTATATATCTTTCCGTTCCAATGTTTGCAAATTCTACTGAAGCCATGGATCGGATACTGCGGTATTCGATCCGGAAAACGTTAAAAAATATTCAATGCATTTTAGACAGAAGACATTAATATATTTTATACGTTATTAGCTCTCTTGGTTTTTCTTGTCTGGTTATTTGGTTCGGGTAATTCCATGTCAAAAACAACAGACTAACGGACGGTCAGACAGATGACAATGACAAGAGTTGATCGAGTAAATCCAGGAAGACTCACCAAGTTATTCGGAATCACGTGAGAGCTCTTCGAGAGAGTGTTTCAGTTACCGCAATTTACCTCGAAAAAAGGGAAATTGTTTCTCACTTTTCCCTCATTTCGAGGGGGAGGATGGATTATGCTACTGTGATGTTTTCCGCCTTCTCCAGGCACTTACCCCAACATTATTATTATTATCATTATTATTATTATTACTTAGGTATTATTTTATTTATTTATATTTTGAATTATCATATTGTTGGAATTTACCTTTATTAATTTGTTATGTTATGTTGTTTATTACCACAACGAATGTTTCCCCCTTATGTTGGTTCGACTATGATGATCCGATCATGATGAAATTCATAGAGAGTCATCTGGAAACCGTCGCCGTCTGCCCTTCAAGTTTGAGAATTGTCGAATCGTTACCTAGTGAGAAAATGAGGTTTGGAGTATTGTACGTTTGCGCATGCGCAAAAGGTTGATACTATTGATAAAATAAGGGTGATATTTAATGGGGGCTTTTAGAGTCTGATTCGCATTATATAATCCCTGAAATTTTCATCGACATCAATAGAGTTCCTGATGGATCATTTTCGCTCAAATTTAGAGGGTGCAGGCTCCAAGTCAATTCGCTATGAGTTTCGTCATAATTGTATCACTAATAGCTCGTAGGTACGCTTGCGCAAACTTGAAATTTGTTGTCATATGCACAACTCAGGAAATTCTACCAATTTCGGTGTAATATTCACTAACTGATTCTAAGATACTTCGATGTTAAAAACGTGAGGAAGCTATTACTGCCCACCCAACTTGGCAGAAGTTTTATCGTGTTCCTACCTACCGCTACGCGAACTCTTCATTTGAGTGACTCTCAAACATATCTCCCTTCTCCATATCTTCAGAAAAAAGGTGTTTGTAGAATTACATGTTTTGTTTGTTTTATTTCAAGGAAAAACACGAGGTTTTTCTTTTTATGTTTGTTATAATTGCGCACAGACTTTTAACGACCACTAACTGAAGAAAAACGCAGAAATGTTTTTTTTTTTTTTTTTTTTTTGGAAAAAACCTTTTGAAGCTACAATTTAATAAAAATATTGTTTATGTGATGTGCACTCTGGTCGTACGTGCTCTTTTGCTGGTCGTGGTATCTCGAGAACTGCAAACAGGATCGGATGTTTATCACCGGCCAGAACGGAACATCCTTTGCTTTACTGCCCAGGGGAAACGAACGGCCGATTTTTTCCACTCCTCTATCACGATGGCTTGGATTTTTTCGTTTTTAGCGATTTGAGAGTTTTATTGGAGGCGGTTTTATGTGGAGCTGTAAAATTAAATGATAGCTAGGACTCACGTATAGGAATCATTGATTTGATGGTTTCGAAACAGCGTATCACGATCTGAAATGGGAAATGATTAAATGATAATATCGAGCTGAGATGAGACATACATGTCTATGTTTCGTTCAGTGCAATACAAATACTATCTACTGCTCCTCTGAATCCCTGTTCTTCTCAGAGTAGTTAACTACCTACGATCAATATTCAGTAGGTAAGTTCTTTCCGGGTTAGTGGTACAAGCCTGTTTTAGTTTCTGTGAAAGCAGTTAAAGTCTCTACTCATTTGTTTTCCTCAAAGTTGTATCACAAATCTGTATTCAGTTCTTGTCATAGCAGTACAAATACCGGTATTCAGTTCTTCTCAGCGTAGTAATACCAGCATTAAGTTCTTGTCAAACCATTATCAGCATGTATTCTGTTTTTGTCCAAAAAAGACTACCAACAATCTGTTTTAGACAAACCAGTACTGGTCTGCATCCAGCCGAGTAACAGTTTCCATCGCCCTCTTTGTCATGCTGTACTGCAGTCTCCAATAAACTCTGATCTGCCAAGTACAAGTTTTGAGATCTGCCAAGCATAGGTAGTGTCTGTGTCAGTTGAGGATAACTTATGAAAACCAACTTGGCATAAAAATGCAGGTTATTGGAAAGATTGAAGATGGATTTGCCTTTCAACCGGAATATCATTCAACTTCAGTTTCTCGAAAGCTGATAGTTGTAGATGTGTAGGTATTCAATTTTGTGTGATACCTATCTACGCCAATGGGGAACTTGCGTGGTTTTTTCTTATTTCAGCATTTGAAAGACCTTAGAGAGGGCTTTCCACAAAGGTGCTAGGTATATCATGGGTATCTGATGATTATACTTACGGAAAATGGGTCTTGTAATTATAACCTAACTGACGTCACCGATCCTCCGCCTGACTGGCCGGGTTCCTCAGCGCCCTAACCTAAATGACGTCACGTGCTCCCTGTCAGCCAAGCTGAAAATGGGCACTAGGGGGTTTTGAAGGGCGCTGAATCAGGGTTTGAGGTTCAAAATTCAAAATTCCTACCGCATGCAAGTTCCCCTTTGCATGTAAGACGTGTAAAGTTGTACGATTTCCCTTATAACGGGATTACCGCACTGTGGCCATCACGGGGTTTTGTGAAAAATGTGAAGCATTCTCCCTTATAAAACTAGGTAGGGGACGTACGATTAGCAGCAGCTTTTCTTCGGGAGACGTCCGCGGTCCACTATGGACTGGAGGGGGGAAGCAGACGTGTCTACCGTTTCTACCTGCACCATGGAAAACTACTAGGGGTTTCTTACAAGAGAGTACAATAGCTCGTGAGTCATCCCGCCTCGGAAGGACGTGTTCCTTTCTTGTGCCTTCCCCTCCTCGCTGGACATGTACGTACCTGTTCCTTTTCTGGTACCTCGACAGGTTTTCTGGCACCCCGGTGCCGGTACACCCCCCAGCTCTCTCTGGGTCTCCTAGGGAAGGAGTGGGCGGTTTGGGGGTATTTTGAGGGCTCTATTGGGGTCTCTCCTATTGATGTCTTTTGAAAAGAACGAACTTGTCATAAATCCTGATGTAGAAGGGTGCCTCCGTCACAGATGACCTGTTTTCAAATCAGGTTTTTTCCAGCATATCAGACGTCAAAAGCATATATGATGACTAATTGACGTTTAATTCCGGAAACCGACAGAGTCAGAAAGGATCACTTTTAGGCATCAGTTAAAAAAAATATCACTATCTTAGCGGTTAAATCCATTGTGCATGTGCTAACACCAATAAATCAGGAACGATCTGGACAAAATTGCTTACTAATTTGTAGTCGCGTAAATAAAGGATTCAAGAAATCTAAGCAGCAATATGACTTCTTGCATGCATCCATCAATCCCACTTTTTTTTTTTACTTTCCGGTAGTTATAGGTCATAGTTGATTCACACACAACGCATTATACCTATCTACTTCGAATAGTTGTTAATCCTAATCCATCCAGCCTAGCGTTGCAATCCATGGATTCCATGGCGTTGCGATCCATGGATTTTTTTTCTTTACCAAATTTAGCACTTGTAGTTAAGAATTAATATATTTTTTACTACATCCTTTCTTCTCCTTCCCCTAAATGTTTCTTTGAATTCAATAAATTTCTGTTCTCAAACACAAAATGTGTATTGAAAAGATGTAGGTTGGTATAGTCACCTACCTACAAAAAATTACTATTTCGACATAAATCTTTCTCGCAGCATGTTGCTCGGAGGAATTATTTTTAGAAGAAACAACGGAAATAGGTCGTGTAAATAATTTTAAAATTTACTTCGTAGTTGCGTGAGTTGAAACACACGCGATCACGTGGAAATCTCATGATGTCTGTTTAAAATTAGTGAAGTCTAAAAGAGTTTTATTTTTTAAATCGTAATTTTACTTGGTTTATGGTGGGATAGAAAAGATGAACAGAAAAATGAACGATGTAAGCGTATAAAAAACGGAGTCTGTGATGGGAGCAATTATTTAGCTGTAATTTAAACACTAAACTCATTACTTAATTAATTAAATAGTCCTTAAAAATCATGTGAATAAGATCGGGGATGAGTTCCAAGAAACTTCGTTTCTTTCTCAAGGCTTTCGACAGATTCTATCTTCATCAGAGATTGCACATGTTGGTATGGAGAACTCAAATATTATTACCTATAGTTTTACAATTACGCTATTTTCCACTCCATGCTTTTGACGTTACCTCATAGTGATTAAGAAAAAAAATGCAGTTCCTGATGCTTAGTGATGAACGTAGGTATTTACTCAGTTGTAGGTCGCGAAGGACCGTCGATTCTATAATAGTTGAAAGAAATAGATGTGAGTACGACCTTATTACCTAGCCAGGAATTTTGCCTCGGATAGCAAAAAACCCTCGAGGAGATTGGGGTAGCCGTTGGACCGTGATTGAAACACAGACAGTATAAACGAAACAAGAGCGGAGGTTAGGTTCTTTGTTATTGATTTGAAGGCACTGATGATGGTAGGAAATCTGCCGGAAGCTTGGCGAATGCAACGGAGTGTTTTGTTGGACCGCATCCCCAATCCTGATGACATAGGTAATTTCTTGAAACTATATTTTTATTGAACATTAGTCGAGTGAAGTATCACACCTACCTTATTCATAAATTCTTCTTTCTTTCTTTCTCTCAAAATATTCATGAAATCTCAATCTTCCGTGCATTTGAGAGTTAACCAGACAATCCTGCCGATCAGAGAGTTGAGTAGACAATCCCGCAGATCAATCTGTAGTGAGTCGACGGCTGGTTGGGGTTCTACCCTTTTCGGAAAATGAAAAATTGGCTACACAGCAAGACGTGTCGGTAAATAAACGGTTGAACACCCCTCCACCGACTTTCCTTTGCAACGACGGTCGACTTGACACTCGATCAGCAACAGCAATATTTATGATTTTCCATCGAGGTCTGTAAAAGGGTAGCGCGGATTCTATGCATAAAAAAAGGGAAGAAGAAAAAGGCTGAAAGTGAGTTGGGGGGGACTCCAGGCCCCTCCTGAGTCTCTCTACTCGATTCCAGAAGGTTATTCCGAACGAAGACGGATGATGGAAACTTACCGAAGCACCATGTGCCCCAGGATCCCCAGGTCCCCCAGGTCCTGGCCCCACACAAAAAATCCCCTCCGAACCTCGAAGAACCGATTCGGTTACTCATTCGGGCAACACTCCGCAGCAATTCCTTGCTTTTCAGGTGGATATGCTGCCGATTGTTTGAGAGAAAAAACGCACTTCCACCGTATATGTCAGCCCTCTCCTTCCCTCACAAACATTTCCCTTGGCTCTGCCAACCTTTTAGTTTTTCCTAAGGGAATTGTCGGGGTCCCGTCCAAATCCGACGACGGAGAAGTAATTAACTACGAGTATTTCCAGGCCAGTTCGAATGCGAGACATTCAGTTTAGAATCCTTTTTAGCAGTGTCCTGGTCCTCTTTAACCTCTCTCACTGACATTCTTACCATGGGACAACTAGAAAACTTCTGCATTTCGTCCTTGAAATTCTATCAACAAATTCTAGTGTACACCAGGAAGTTGTATGCGATTGAACACCAATACTTACCTTCAGTACCTACTGCATTTTGAAGGGGTACTTTCCACAACCTCACCTCAAGCTTACCTACTCAAGTCCATTTATCGCGAAAATAAAATAGATGAAGGTTTCTATGTGACGTCCTCTTTCACCAAGCAAATCACCAAAGTTCTTACTCAAGCGCTTTAGCACTTCTGATGGTCCTTGATTTACTCACTTATCATTGGCACATGCAGAATTATCCAAGTCCACTGTGGAGTGAATTCGGTAAGTTTCACATGAATAACAGCATTTTGGTGCTACCCCGCCAAATTTAGCTGACTCTATGCTAATCTGACGCGAGACTAATTCTCGAATTTGCCTATACCCTCGTCACACACCCTTTCTTACGATATTATTATAGTTGGCGAAATTTGAATTTCCTAAACCATATGTGTATTTATTTAGGTCACACATTGTCTGAAAAATAGGAAAATATTCGAATGAACACAAACATGCAAGGTTGATCAGTGCGTAGGAGTAGCTAAAATTTTGAACCACAAAGCCAAAGTGTGGAACCTATACCCATTGAATTAAACATGCACTTATGCACCTTATGCATTTTTTTCTCAAAAATTCACTTTAAAAAAACCTAAACATTTTTATGTTATGATCAGTATAGTGGAAAGGTTGCTCTATGATAAGTAGGTACCTACTGATTATCATCCTGCATGTATGGTTATCAAAACATCCAATAGGAAAATGCAACAAAAAGGCTACATAATAAATTCAGTACGGAGACGGATGAACATGGAACATGCTTTTTCAGGCAGGAGGTAAATCTAATTCCTGATTTTGAATGCATACCAGTGAGAAGCTTCCTTTGCCTCCTATGAATTTTTCTGTGACACAATTTCGTTCGTAGCTTTGTCGTTTTGACCAAGTTATCGAACATCGAACAAAAATTATGGTCTGTGCTAGTAATGAAGTGGGTAATTATACCTCATTTTTGGTTGTTTCCAATGTTCATGCACACCTTTCAGGGGTGAGGTCGTTTGGCATATTTCAAGAAAAAAACGAAGGGTGAAATCCGGTTTTTTTTTGGTGGTGAGTTAATTGGGGTAGGAACTTATTGAGCAGTTGTGCTGGAGAGGGAACGATATTTTCGACAAAATGATCAATGTTGCCTAAGAATTCTGTTCCGTCGAACGGCTCGAATATTTCTGGTGAATGTACCGTTTTCAATTCAGAAAAGATAAGCGCTTCATTCAGCTGCCCAGGTAGGTATAACCCAAGGGGGAAGACAATGGTTTTATACTCATATGGGTAGTACAGAGACAGCTGGGGGCGCATGCACGGAAACCCATCAGCCGACAAAATAAATTGACATCTGGTACTTCCCTTGCATTTCTGAAGGGACCCTGGCGATGGGGCGCCTATAATATAAACGGTGGGGTAGGTTCTGTTATAGGGGTGGGGCGGCTGCCACCCGAAAAAGGGGTTTGAAAAGGAATTTTTTCGCAGATGGCAAAGAGAACTCCCTTCGTTTTCCATATAACAAGTCCCTTCGCTTTTCGATCGAATTGACCCGGGCGGTCCCCCGCTAATAACTACAAAAAAACACCTTTTAGAGGGTGGGTGATGGGTGAGGAGTCCGTAGAATGAAGGGTATTTTTTTGTTACAAGGTGAGGTGATCAAAAATGGTCGTTGCCACATTTTAATTCGAACCATCAAAACAAAGCTGCATGGTATTTTGCATTAATTCAACTACCTACTAAGTACTTTGCATTAACTAAGTACCTTCTCATGATCTTAGGTAGCCCTCTACCTTGTATGTAGACCATGTCATTGATTTAAAGTTACCCCCATGCAGAGAGGTGACCGTTGAGACTATTGAGATTTTAATAATAGAAAACCCTCTATAGACTAGTGACTATCACCACAATTAAACTTTATAGGATGCAAGCATGGGTCGGAAATTCGCTTTTTTGTTTATTATTTTCTACAATGAACCTTTGGAATCGAGCACGTATTTTTTTTTTTTTTTAACCGCCCTCAAAATTTGATGTTTTACGTTTCAAGATACTTAAAATCCAAAAATCGAATAAAAAGAAAATCCGTCCGTCCGCAGTACCGTTAGTCTTCTCTAAGGGGTAGAAGATAGGACATTTTCAAAACGCCCTAGCTCGAATTTAACCTTAAATTTGGGTTCAGCGCTCTCAAAAACGCTCATCTGCTAATTTTCAACTGAAAATTTCGACTGGTTAGAAAATAGCTGGGCGCGTGACGTCACATTTATTTGGGCGCTGAGGGTCCCCATCATTATACATTTCAAGACCCTTTTCTGCTCATAGGATACCCCTCATGTTGCACCTTTTCGGAAAGCTCTCACTAAGATCTACCGTACGGAAACGGAAAAAAATATGCGCACACCCCATTAAAAAGGTTTTGAAGAAGAATAAAGAAGAAAAGAAAAATAGATTTTTGCCCCTCAATGTTTCAAAAAGATCATTTTTCACCTCAGAAAAATGCAAAAATCTATTAAAATATATGAAAGTCACTCATTGTAGGACATACCAAACGCCCATTCGTGAGCTTTCAAAGGCAAAATTTGTAGGTACCAATTCAAAGTTTAGGTTTCGAAAGTTCCCTCGAACATTTGGCCTTAAGTCTCTTAGTTAGGGAATCCGTATGTCTACAAATTATTGTAGCACGCACAGCTCCAATCATTTCCATTTGATACCACTGAAATTCAAAAGTTCGGAGGGTTATCTTCCAGATTGTATCTTCTAACTGTAATCGCTGTGGGATCAAAGGTGAAAGTAGTAGGTAACTATGGGATTGTACAAACTAGAACTCCTACAAACAGTAGTTTTCCAAAGTGAAATATCTACAAAAACGTCTAGGTACCAAGTGCGATAAAGCGGAATACTATGTACCTACATACCAATATCATAGAGCCATTTTTTTATTAAGAAATAATGCTGTCAAAAAACAATAGATTTGTACGATTAGGTCCTGATACCTCGAAAGGTGCAATGATATAATAATGATACCTCATTAATTTTAAACCTTCATCAACGAAACTACTTCATTAGGAGTCAGTTAACTCTAACATCAAAAGTCAAAACGACCCATTTGGACACTTTATGTTAATATAAACGATGGACCGGGATTAAACTAGTTTGCTTTCTCTGTCGAGACGTCGTTATGACCAAAAGAAAAAAGTCCACTCCCACGAAAAACCGATTCTGATATGATCGGAACAAGAAGACAGCGAACTCCAACTTCCTCGATGGTTCCAACCAGAAACTGGTTTTATTTCTCTACTGTCTGATGCAGATTCGTCTCTCTTCGAACAATTTTTTTCCACCGTCCGTCCGTTACAGTTATAATATCTTCTAGCTCTATGATTTTTAAAGGCGGGTCTGACGGAACTTTCTAGAACAGCCGGGAAGACCGCTTGGCTGGTCCTTTCACGAGCCCTCGAAAACTGGAGTTTCCTATTCAATCGGGACAGAACTTTTGCTTCCTCACTACCGAAGGTAGGAAGCTGTATATTCGTGGAACAAAAAAAAAAAAAAAAATGGTTTTCCTCCAAAATCAAAATTTCCATTTGCTTTTTACATTTCACAGCTTCCTAAACAATTTTGGTTCCGTGTCCGTTTGTATGTCTGTCCGTCTGTCTATCCATCTGTGGTCAATTCCTTGTCCCAGGCAAAAACCATATGAAGTTATGGTCCGAATTTGATGAAATTTTGAGGGACTGTCCAGGTGATGCCCTCGACGGTCTCCTGTGAATTTCATTGTCATCGGACCACTAGTAGCGTGAGCGCATGTGTAAACGTGAATTTCCTGACACACTGATGTTATAGTTCCTAAGCCATAACTCTGGAACTACTCGAATAATTTAATAATAAGTGTATAACAAGTCTATAATATTAAGCATGTTTCTAAATTAAATGCATTAAAAAGAGAAAAAAATTAGCGAAATTTTCAGAGATTGTACATGTACAGTGTTTAACCGTGACGGTCCCCTATCAATGTTTTTTTTTTTTTCATTACATCCGGCTCGAAGGGCAGAAACCATGTGAATTGCTAGCTATGACCAGGTGCCTAATAAAGTGTCAGCGTACGCTGTTACGTACCGATACATAACTAAGTACCTAATTCTGTCAAAAAGGTGCGTTCAGGAAATTTTCAATATTTCATGCTTGTGGTACCACCGTACACATACCGGCTAAAGATCTGATTAGTTTGATGGTTCATTGCTTTAGGAAATCTTGCGCTGATTTTGAATACGCTGATTATTACTGGGTATTCCTAAAACTTATTTGAAGAAGGCACTGAAAAAAAAACAAAAAAAAAAACGTTCAATCCGAACATATGAATAAGTTTTCAGATTTCGATTCAGAATACTTTGAAATGGATTGTAATTCGATAGGTACGATGGAGAAATTTAAAAAAAAAAATGAAATAATATGTTTGGACCTATTGCAATAGGTTCTGGGCTTCGTTTCTTTTAAAATTTGCTCAAACTGGACAAAAAAAAAATCTAAAAATAAGTCGTTTTACTCCTCGCAGGCAGATTTCCGAATCCCTTCCTGAAATTGCACGTCTCTGCAATAAGACCTGTTTAGTTGGCGAAAGCCAACACTTTTTACTTTTACTTTTTACGCCTAGCCGTTTGGCCACACTAAAATTTTCCGACTACAACATCAGTACAGTTGAGGGAAACTGAGGACCTTAGCTGATAATCGAACTTCAATCATTTTGATTCTGGAAAGGTGATACTTTAAAATTATTTAGAGCAAATTACAGAAAAGATGATTTTTGTTTGTCAGGAGGAAATAACTGAAAGCGGTTTGTTCAAAGTAGGAGGTTTTATCATCCATAATCCCAACCTCTCCGTATCCTAGAGGAACACTATCCGTCGTGTTATAGTTCGTGATAGATCGAACCGTAATGGATTGGTCGTCTTGAGACTTCGGTTCATGTGATCTATCAAAAGGAAAGAACACCGGAGGGTTCGATTTCCATTCTAGGTTTAATATTATCTAGATTAAAAAGAACGCCGGTAGAAAGGGGAGAGAGCAAATATAATCCGTCTTCTCTCAGATCGATGGATTCGGTTGGCAAAACTCAAAACTAGAGGTAGCTGAAAAGACCATGGAGTCGGAATGTTTTTGGATTCACCGTTCGATTGTGAAACTAAATCAAAGCCTATACTGACCATCGGGCTAGTAGTATGAGGAACAGCAATCCTGGACTCACAATTCTCATATTTTAAGGCATAATTTGAAGTCAGGTGTTTATTTTCTGTTCTTAATAGCTATAGTACGGACCCCCAACACTCTCAGAATGTGTTCAATTTGGTCACATGTTCCACTCAGTGAGGTTTATTGGTTCATGAAGATAACTGACAATTTGGAGGTCCCGATAAGGAGGTCAAAAATAACTTGAAACGCGTTTTAGAGGTATTTGGCGATGTCATTGTTGATGTATTACCTGCCGTGTCCTGATCTATGTCCTGAGAGTCACGACGTTTTACTGAAAAAGTCTTTGAAACATCACCAAAAATCATCACTAATTGGCTACGGTGTTGGTGAGCTGGAGTTTGCTTCAATAAACGCAGATTTCTCAGGTCTTAAATTTTTATTCTGTAGGTTTTCCTAGTCAAAGTCAGAATTTCTCGAAAAATCCAGACTTTTTAAAATTGAATTCAAAATTTTCCAAACCATATTAAGAATCTTCTATTTCAAATTTTTGGAATTTTTCCAATATTTCTGCTATGGAATGTTGAAAAAAAAAACGAATTTGTTAAGGACAATTCTGGAATTGGTTTAGAAAATTCCAAATTTAGTTTGGAAAATTCTGAATTTGTTCAGAAAAAATCTATATTTGGTTCGGAAAATTCCAATTTTTTTAGAATTTTCTGAATTTGGTTTTGAAAATTCTGAATTTCTTCTGAATATTTTAAGTATAGGAATGTGATGGTATATTTTTGGAGTCTGCGTGGAATTTACTATAAGAATGTAGGAGACCAAATTTTTGCCCGGAAAACCACTATTTTGAGACACTTGGGTACTGTGTGACGGCTCATTTTTCCATTCGACGTGAGAGCTGAAACTGCAATACAATTCTTCCTACCTCTCAGTTTATTTTCTAGCAGTTGGGATTGTAAACGAAAATAGAGGTCGCCAAAACTGGGGGGGATTACCAGCCATTTCGAGTTTGGTCAAAAGGGAGTTGGATTAGGAGTGTAAAGTTTTCACCTAACTATATACGCTACACAGATTTTGACCACAAACTTAGATTCTTCGGTGGTTGGGTGTGTCCCGATTTATTTCTCATAGTTTTAACGCAGGTTTGATGATTCATTGGGAGGGGAGTTCCAGTGGTGCCTCATTCATTAATGATAAACGTCAATATTAAAAAAAAAATCAACATCTTCTATTCACATGAAGATAGATCATGAATTAGACAATGTCTAATGTATGTCATACTTATTATAGATTATATATATATCACCCCGATTAGTCGAGAAAACCAATAATTATCTAAATTGAGATCGAGTCGAATGACCTCATTAACCGTCAGGTTGCTCGTTACTATCGGCTCGATGAGTATTTATCTCCGTTGGGATAATTGTTGGGAAATAAATAATTGGTAACGAAGGAACATCCCGCACGTTTTATAAAACATACCAGTGTCCCTGGGTTAGGAATGATGTATTTCATTTTACTACCTGCCCCCACATGAGCGTTTATTCACGACGACCTTCCTCAAGTACTCCAGTGATGAGAATCGCTACGTTTTCCGTCGGACCAATACCTAGTAGCTTGAGCACATGCGCAAACGCGAATTTCCTGAAACTATGGCTTCTCAGTTCCTATAATGGGCCGATTTCGATCGA
Source organism: Lygus lineolaris (assembly GCA_030264115.1). Lineage (NCBI taxonomy): Eukaryota > Metazoa > Arthropoda > Insecta > Hemiptera > Miridae > Lygus > Lygus lineolaris. Next base: position 22,486,506 of record JAEMON010000002.1, read on the forward strand.
ATGCGAAGGGTAGTTGGGGGCGGACTCGAAGAATGCATTGATGATGGATGAAGATTGGATCAGTAATGGCTACCTACTACGCATGCGGAAACTTAAAATGTGTTGTCATTACCATAATTCCGTAACTACTCGACCAATTGCGGTGAACGTTACCCGTTAGACCGTAGTGGGTCCACTATTACTATTAGTAGTTTCATTGTCGTTGTATAGCGAATTATATTGTATAAGAATTGTGAATATTGTGAATATTGTATTAGTAGCGTGCGCGCATGCGCAAACGCGAATAACTGCTTTTGACTGATCTTTTGAAATATTTTGGTGCATATCAGCCCTGAATCGCCTCTGCCTAGAATAAAAAGTCCAAAATTCCAAATGGACCAGTTTGCTCAATACCCCAATTTCAATGGATGACCAAAGTAGGTACAACTTCATTTTTTCGTGTTCAATTTCAATGGATGACCAAAGTAGGTACAACTTCATTTCTTCGTGTCCAATTTTATTTACAAAATGTCCAATTTGGTTTGGAAAATATCCAATTCGTTTTGAAAAAGTCCAATTTGGTTTGAAAGATGTCCAATTTGGTTTTGAAAATGTCCAATCTGGTTGGTAAAATGTCCAATTCGATTTGTAAAATGTCCAATCTGGTTTGGAAAATGTCCAATTTGATTTGGAAAATGTCCAATTTGGTTTGGAAAATGTCCAATTTGGTTTGGAAAATGTTCAATTTGGTCTGGAAAATGTCCACTTTGGTTTGGAAAATGCCCAACCTGGTTTGGAAAATGTCCAATTCGGTTAAAAAAATGTCCACTTTAGTTTGGAAAATGTCCAATTCAGTTTGGAAAATGTCCACTTTGGTTTGGAAAATGTCCAATCTTGTTTGGAAAATGTCCAATTGGATTTGTAAAATGTCCAATTTGGTTTGGAAAATGTCCAATTTGGGTTGAAAAATGTTCCATTTGGTCTGGAAAATGTCCACTTTTTTTTTGGAATATGCCTAATCTGGTTTGGAAAAGGTCCAATTTGGTTTGGAAAATGTCCAATCTGGTTGGAAAAATGTCCAATTTTCTCTTGGAAAATGTCCAATTTGGTTTGGAAAATGTCCAATTTCGTTTGGAAAATGTTCAATTTGGTTTGGAAAATGACCAATTTGGTTAGGAAAATGTCCAATTCAGTTTAAAAATGCTATATACTGCCAAGCTGGGTAACTCAGCAGACGTTTTCTGATGGACTTTCGATTTTGGGAGTTTTATTTATTCAATCTCGGAGCGGTGGTTTTTTTTCACCTTTCGCTGAATGAAAATGAAGGGCGGTTCTTTAATTGAAAATATACGTTAAAAAATCGAAAAAAAGGGGAAAAAAATATTCTGATGAAATAGCTTGGGGCATTTTCACGATTTTCGTTTCTGTCAGGAAACTTGGAAATCCTGACGTGAGGTTTACTGGATGATGTAAAAAAACTACTTTACCGGCTTGACAGAACCCCCCCCCCCCCCCCCCATCCCGCCGGCGTATCGTAGATCCGATGATGGGTCTTCACAAAGCTGGTATTGTTTCATCATCCCGTTCCCCTTTCGTGGCAACCCCCCCTGCGTCCCGCCGTTGGTATCACCTCCCTGCGTCCCGTCAACGTAGCCTCCCCCCGCGCCCCGCCGTGCTGATCGTCACGTAGCCCGTTTCCCCCCTCGCACCCTCCTCTCCGCCCGGGACTATCCCCTCCACTCCGGCTTTCCCCCACCCGATCCCCGCCGCCCCTCCAGCCGCTCAACTCAAGAACTCGGCACCAGCTGATCCCGGCTTCAGTCAGTCGACCCACTCAGACCACGTAGGATCTCTTTCCCCCCCCCCGTCAAACCGGAGTTTTTTTCATCGTCGGAATCGTGAAAAAAGCCGGTAGAAGCAGTGCGAAAATGGAAGTTTTATCGGTACCGTACAGTCTCAAGCATCCCGCTTCAATATTCGGTGAGCCTCCATTCACTCTCTTATTTCAAATTTCCTACAATTTTTCCCAACTTTTAGATTTTGGAGTTAGAAATATTCTCGCTCAAATTTGGATTTTTTTCGTCTTGATCGAACGATACAGGTTCTCATACCATTATTTCTTCACCAAGTTCTACTTATTACTTTATAATACCGTTGTGTTGATGAAAATATCCCTCAAAAATTGGATTTTGTTCATCTTCTACCGGTAACTTTTTAAAAACTTTTTGCACTGATTTGGTCCTACCGATTTGTATTGTCAATTTTTCCATTTTATACGAATGTGTAGTTTTTTAAATTGATTTTTGGTGATGTTTTCATATTTTTCTAGTACTTGGTTTTTTTTTTTTTTAATTGATGTTTCTATATTGATTTTTTTTTTTTTTTTAATGATCTACAATGTGTGGTTTTTGTTTTTCTCGTTGCAGAAGTGCGGGATGACATGGTGACAGGGAGCTGTGAGTCAGCCCTCGCCCGACGGTTAGAGACGGAGCTGCGGGCGGCCAAGTCGGCGCAGCTGTCGTGCGGCGAAGTCCTTCTCCCTTCGGACCTCCTCCAGCGAGTCGCCGCCGAAGTTCTGGCGCTCGCCGAAGTCGAGCCGTGCGGCCTCCGCGGATGCACTTTGTACGTCGAGTTCCTCCCTACGGAGTTCCAAGAGGCGCGGAGGATCGCCACGATCAAGTGGGACCCCAACACTGTGTCCACTTTCGAACTCACGCTCACACTCAAACAGGACCCCCGGTCTTCCGCTTCCTGGACGAACATCCTACCGCAATTTATCAAGTAAGTTAAATAAAATATTTAATATTTTATATTCATTTCTAAACTCGATTTTCTCGTCAAAAATCCTACAAAAACCACCTAAAACTCAATTTACACCCTCGAAATCATCCAAATTCACTTTCGAACCCTTCAAAATTCGTCCTTACAACTCCAATACCTCACTTTTCGGTGCATTCTTGACCGTAACGCCTATTTATCAAGGAAGTACACTAAATATTCACGACAAAACTCGACTTTCTCGTCCGAAAACCTCCAACCTTCAAAATCATTCAAATACACGATCAAACACCAAAAATTCGCCGAAAACCTACTCTGAAAACATCAGACATCAGAAATTCCCAGTCCTCAGGACATGATTCGTCTTTTGTACTTGTTTCAAAACTGTCGTCAAAATCACAATATATTTGAAACAACAGTTTGGTCAAATTTGATGAAAAAGTATGTTTAGGATCGAACAACACCTAAATCCTCCCAAGTTAATAGTTCCCCACGAAGTCAATCATACTGAGGACCGAGTGAATTATCACAGAATTCGACAATTTTCGTCCAATATGAATTTAACATATACTATTCCACGGCCCCAACCACGTAAAACACACAGAACGCCGATTTTTTATGTATTTATAACGAAAAAACTAACAGTATTTTTCTCTTCTTTGCAGGAACTTTACCAAAGGAGGCACGATTATGATCTCCCACTCGTTCGATATCACCAAGAAAAAACTCTACCGTTCGTACTTAGAGTGAACCAATAATATCGAATTTTTTTCACCAAGCGAAAAAAAGGGAATTTTTTCAAACAAACAAAAAATTGCTACGGGGAACAACTTTATAAAAAAAAAAAAAAACGCAAAGGGGTGCCAATAAATCACTTGGAGAGAGGAATGTCCCCAAAAGACTGAAACAAATTTAAACCCGGCGGTGGAAGCAAGTCTTTATCTAGAACTTCGTGACAGCAGATTTGAGAAGCAAGTCCCAGCACAGCTTGTTTTTCTACATCAAATTCTTCATTAATCAGTCATGTTATAAGTAATGGCAATATTATAATGATATAATATGTATTCTCAATGCACATTGAACATTTTTTTATACTATAAAAAAAAACTAGATTTCCTAGAAGTAGGTGTTTATAGAATTTTTCTTTTTATATTTTTTATAAAATTATTTGTTGAGCCTGTTTAGTGTAAGTCACTCGTAAAAGCTAGTGTGATCTTAATTACTTCTAAATGTTTTTTGCGAAAAAGATTTAAAAAGTCGATTCGATATAACTTTGGACTGATATAGTCGCTGTGTATTATACCTACAAAAAAAGTTCCCTTCTCTCGGATTAACAGTTAAAAAATAAAATAAAAACAAAATTAAAAAACAGTAACCACCACGATTTCGAGTCCATATCAGATGCTTTCGTAGTTCGTAACTCACAAAATACCTACCAGTAAGAATATATCTTCTATGTGATTCTATTAAGTATATATTATTTTTCAAATATAGTTATATATGAAATATTTGTATATCAAAATGTTTAATAATGGTGAGCTTATAAGTGGAAGGACAATTTTTTGAATTTTACAATAACAGATTAAGGAATTTGTGATTTGATTATTATAACGATATATATTATTAATATATATATTACTATTGGATAAAAATATATTTGTGTATAGGAAGTAAAAAAGCTTTAATAGGTTGTGTCTTTCAAAAGTTGTGCGTTGAGTTGAAGCAGAGTTTTATGTTGCGTTGTCATTAGGGCTTATGTTTTTTTTTAATTCAAGTCATTATTTCGTTAGTTTTTTCCCAATTTTTAAGTTTATATCGATCTGATTCAAAGAGTAAATTCGCGGAAAAATACCACTTTGTTCTACAAAGAACGGTAAAGTCGAAAAGAAATGTTCTAAATCGTTTTTTATTTTTTTGAAAGTTGGGGGAAGGCCCTAGTGATACAGCCCCACAATGTGATACAAGATGAATTATTATATCGTGTATTAATTTTTGAAAGATCCGAAAAAAAATTTATTTCTCGTTTTTTCGAGCTCTGCTGTTGTATAGTTAAAAACAAAATCGTTTAGTTTTTCATTTCATTTGTGATTTTTTTTAGATTTAAAAAAAAATTTTGTGTCGGTAAAAACAACCCGGATGAATTCGATGGTGAAAAAAAAGTATAAATGTAATAGGTATGAAAAACTCTTTATGTATTGATGATCTCAATTAACAGCCATTCGGTTGTATATGATATACATTATTATATTATGTAAGTAATAATAATACAAGACTTCAGTATTTTGTGACGTCGATACAAGGCCTGTTTGCGCTATGAGCGAATTGTAATACCCTTGTCAAAAAAATCCCAATGTTTCATTTTTTGAAAATGTCCAAAGTCAACTTTGTATAATGTATTAATTTATCGGAAAGCGTACTTGTGTGTGCGGTGATCGCGCGAAGGTGTTTTCAATTGTTTGTTTTTTTACTTTTTTGTTATTGTGAAAAAAGGATGATTTTAAAATTTGAAGACAAGTATTAATTTACTATGTATGAGGAAGTAGTTACATCTGATGAACGATGAAAAAAAGTGATGAAAAAAGTTAACAAAAAAATAGAAAAAAAATATTTAAAAAAAAATAAATGAACATGTGAAAAAGTTTAAATTGTAGTTTTTACTGAACTTTTATTCAACCCTATCCTGGTAGAAATGAAGGAGTGATGGAAGTTGGTTGACTGAAAATAGTTAATTAATGACATAAATTGGGAGGCGGAGCCATAAACATGGAGTTCACAGGGAATTTTATGATCATTTCACTGAAATATTGCAAGTACCTGCTATGGTGATAGAAATTGCTGTGGTGGTAGGTTGAGGTTGTGGATAGGTACTTGAGAACCTGATATCAACGAACAGGAGTGGTTTGGCGTGAAAAGAACAAAATTTTGATCTAAGAGTTGTGATGGTCGAAGGTTGAAGACTTTATTTTTTTTATGAAATATCAGAAATTGGTGTTATTTTCGGGTGAAAAAGTGTATTGTTCTACACGGTAGTTGCATCATACAAAAATTATAACGTTAGAAGTATCAGTGGTTGAATGAAATGAGGAAATCGTAAATTAACGAACGAAGTAAGAGGAAATATATCTGAAGGGTCCATTTGTAAGAAAAGGCAGTTTTGAGAAAAACAGGTTTGAATGTTTCAGTTCACCTGGATGTAAAAGCGATAACCGCTTAAAAATATTAAAATGGCCTCCGAAGCTTCGAAAACACATTGTTTGATGATTGGTGAAGTATGACAAATTTCCAGATCGTATTTTCTGTGACGGTGACAGTGGACCCTGATGGTTTTTCCCTTGGACCATTCATCTATGTATCTAGCGTGCGAGTGGCCTTTTGTACAAAGAAGGGAGTCTTAGTAAAATGACCCTATACCTACGAGCCCGTCAATTGGTTGAAGTAGCAAAAATTGTGACAATGTCACCTCTATTTCTTTAGATAGATGGTATGAACCGTATTGTAATCTCAAAAAAATTCTTTACTTACTAACTTTTTTCGTGTTCAGCTAAAAATCACTCCTCGGAAATTTAGAATGATGAAGGTTTCAACAGTGGCAGAAGCTTCAAAAAGTTGGCCGACTAAGGTGCAGTTGGTGACTTTGAAAGCGGAGAATTTGCCATGCGAAGCACGTAGATATGGAGGAGGCTATTGGCCGTAGGGCTAGGGAAGGAATACCGAAACACTCACGGCAGTTGAGAAACGGGGCTGGACGTTTCTCGGCCAAAAGGTAAAATTAATTCCGTTTATTCGAGAGGGAAATGGCACGGTGTTATTTGGGCAAATAAGACCTGCCTCTCATTGCAACGACAGAGATAATCAATAAAATGGCTCGTCGTTAGTGTGTTGAAATCAATAATGCTGTTCCGCCAAGGTTTGGTTTTAAATGGAAGATCGTTCTGGAAGCTTTTTCAAAGAGGGGATTTTCACACATTTTTTGACGCTGTTTCTTGCGATCTGGAAATTTTCGTACGGGAATGTAAGTACGGACGGTTCATCTGGATTCGCAGAGGGTAGTTGGGGGTTGGTCCATAGTTGGTTCTACGAAGATGAAGGAAACCTCTACGGCACACCATATGTTTTTTGAACGCATAGTACAACGGGTGTGTTTCACCGTAAAATGATTGGAAATCGAAATCAAGAGTGGGTATAATTTATTTAAAACTATTCAAATTATACTTAATTATGTTAATATTTAGTTATACTTAGTTACACTTCGATTATGTTAATATTTATATTTAATAAAGCTTTATAATTTGTGTGAGTCCGTCTTATGTGAGACAATCACGCTTGAACGGCTAATTCGATTTTGATGAGTTTTTGTTGGAAAATGATGAGTAAGTTCCAGGCCAGGTTGTGTAGGCTGTAACAGCAGAGCACAGATATTATAGGCCTAGAGAGGTCTATTGTAGGATGCTATATTGCTATGTACTTACTTATTAAATCACCTGTTTCAAATTTGGTCCTTGCACTGGCGGACTGTCAGTATAAATTGCAACATATATTATGTACCTGCTACATACTTATTATCATAGGGTAGATAGGTAGATACATGCCCTGACGTATTAGCTCCCCATGTGTCTTCGAGTATTTCGCTTTACCGACGGCCTGAAGATGATGTCTCTAGACCCTAGCATCTCGCCAATATTCACTATCACATCAAAATCAAAACATCTGAGCAGTTGCTAGTCGGACACTTGGGTAAGTTGTAGGTCAATACATTTATTTATTGGTCATATTGTTGAATTTATTCCTAGTATTTCTGTTTATAGGAGCTGGAGAATATTATCATGGGTAGGTGTCACTGTATTTTATGCTCTAAAAAGCTTTGAGTTGTGCTCGAAGTAAAATTGGAGTGCCTATCGAAGGATTTCGAAGTGCGAGGCTTCCCAAAATTCGACGCCCAACATTATTTTGAGGGTAATGTAAGTTTGTTCTTTGGCTCAGTTCTTGCGGTAGAGTTGAGATCTCGAAATAATGTGGTTCGGTGGGAGGTGAAATCAACTGTACGCCGGCCGGTCAGCTGACTTTGGTGAGGGGAAGTATAGAGGGGGGGCCGAGAGAGATCGAAAGCGAGAGGGAAGATGTTAGTTCCGAGTCATCCAAAAGAGCGCTCTGAGGTCTCTAAAGGGCTCTGAAGTAGGAAGGAGAGGAAAGATCCGACGAGCGAGGTGGAGAACCGGGAGAAAGAGAGAGATTCAGGTACTACCGGCGTTTGCCTAGCGAATCGATATTATTCTCTCCCTACTGTACATCACCCTAGCTGGTTCACCACCCTCCAATGTCGGAGTTAAGACATCAGTTACAAGATATAATTTGATAATATTTTATATTATCTGACTGTGACAGAGGTGAGGAAGCATGCAGAAGGCTTCTCCAGCTAACAAGGTGACGCTACGGGGCTGGAATCGCGGATTTCGATGATGAGACTATATTTACCGAATTTTCGACAAAAATGAAGCTATTGCAATGGCTCAAAAATTTTGTAATGCAAATTTTTGAAAATTTGCTTCATGGAAATCCATTTCAGCCCATTTTAAAACGATTCCTGAAATGTAACACTTTTTTATATGTATATATATACATATATATGTATATATACACACATATATATATATATGTGTCACTCCAGACGATATCTGCCCGAAGGATCGAGATAAAAAATCCAAAAAAATTTTAAAATGTCAATAATATCTAAAGTAAGGATGACTTCGTTGCCCAGAATTTTTGGAGTACTCTAAGGGGTCAAATTTTGAAAATTTAGTTTCAAAAATCGCTAAAAACCGTGTTTTTCGAGGTTTTTGGTGTGAAATACTATCCTAAACATAGAAACATATGGGATATTCGAAATCAGCGGAAAATTTCCTATAAGAATCACCCACAAAATCAGTTAAAATTATTGTTCGAAAATTCGCTCACCAACTCATGCTGCATGAATGGAACTTTTCGATTCTACACGTATTTTTTATTTCCAGCAAATGGGCAATTAGGTGGCTTGAAAGATTTTTAGCGAATTTTCGAAGATATCGTGATTGCTTAAAAAATTTAGTTATGCAGATTTTTGAAAAGCATCTCCATGAAAATCCGTTCCTGGAGTTTACAATTGTTCAACCTATGTATCTTATTGTGCAACCTATTATATGCATATTATGCATGTGCCATTCCAGAAGATATCTGAACCTATGTAGGTACGCTCTAAAAAATCAAAAAAATTTCAAATTGTCAATGTATAAAAAGAAAGGACGAGTTCGTTGGCCAGAATTTTGTAGTACTCTTTGGGGTCAAATTTTAAAAATTAAGGAGTAAAAACGTGTCTTTTGAGTTTTTCTGTGTCGATTATTATCTAAAGCAAAGGAACATAATATGTTATCTTTGAAATCAGCTCAGAAGGTCCTATATGAGAATAACCCACCAAATGTGAAAGCTACCCCCCCCTTGTAGGTACCCTAAAATTCCTCGCAACGTTTATTTATTAGACTTGAGTAAATTGTAAAGAACTGAGTAAAATAAGTACTGGCATTGAATATATTCCTACCATAATGAATAATACAGGTATATTCTATTTAAGTTGATAATTTTCGTATGTCCCACACCAGTCATAGGGCTTACGTATACGTACTTTTAGAGACTTTCAAGGAACAATGGGATTGGTTCGAATTCGAAGCGAAGGTAACTGTTGTCCTTCCGGTCTCAGTTTATGAGAAAAATTATGACATGATTACTGAGCTCGCCTCTAAAATTTTTGTCGAGTTGTAACTTTCATGGTCAGAAAACTCGCGCCTTTTTAACGATAAATACCAATCCACATAAATATTTGATTACCCTGTGAAGATGAATCACATAAAGGTAGGTGCGGACCTCCAACCAACATTCTATAAATCGTCTAATAATGTTCTTTGATAAGTTGTTAATTAGTTTGTTCCTGAACATGTTCCAACCTGCGCTCACACAATAATGAAATGTAACATGGAATACGATATTAATCTGGAATCAATATGTAAGGTATTGTAAAATTAGTACCTATGTAAGGTATTGTAATATATATGGTATTATAAAGATCACCTACATACTAGTTTCTTACACATGGTTTTTATGGCACGGTACTAATTTATCAATGCCAAATTGGTTCGTTTGATTCAAAAGGAAATGAGAAGTGGAAGAAACATTCACCTGGCTACAGCGAAAAATCGAGGAAGCCAGAAATATTATTAGAACGAATTATTTATCTGATAACGATTCCCGCCTTGCTCCTCTCCAGTTCTTTTTTGAATAAAATATGCCTCATGGCGAAAAGAACAAAGGAAAAGGATCTTTGCATATTCATTGATCTACTTATCAGCCGACAGTGGATCGGTTCGTACAAGGACAAATTGTCCTTGCATTTCGGGACAAGTTTGTCACGACTATGGGAGTCTCTCTTTGATTAGGTCAAAATACGTTTGTGCTGTTTGAAGGTTGAACCTCTTTCTTCTAGTAGAGTTGTAGGACTTACGACTTTAGGACTTTTTTCTTTGGTAGGTACCTGGAGTGTATTATTAAGCTTCCAGGTCGGCTGAGTCAAAAAATAAGCTCCCAAATCAGCTGAGAAGAAAATTGAGCTCCGATATCAGCAGTGCATCATGGATCTGTCATTCATTGGTGGTGGGGGAGGAGGGGGGTCAACCAAAAATGTAGTCCCAATTTTTAATAAGAAAAATGTAACGCGATAATCATCATGGAATAATCCATGAACTTTGGTTTTTCCCAGAAGGCAAACAATTGTTGTTTCCATTTCAGAGCTAATAAGAAAGTCACTATTTTTTAAATACATTTCCCAGATTTCTTCTATTATGATCAAGTTTTCATCGAAGGACTGCAACCCTTTCGTAGATCTATATTCCAAAATATTGATTTCATGAAGACATTGAAAAAATTGACATTTTGACACCAATTTTGACCTATATCTTCGCATAGCTCGCATATCCGTCGACCAAATCTACGGCTTCCGTGGACCAAGGGCCCAAGGAGTCCACAGTGAATGCGACAAAGACATTGCCCGCTTAACGAGTGCATATTTGGCGTACTTTTTCTAGCCAGAAGCTAGCTCAGCTGCATATCCGGGCGTGGCAAAAGAAAACAGGTAACTCCTTGCCACAAAAACGCATACATGTTTGTGACATCCCAGACGAGGTGCTTGCCTCTCACTCAACGAATCAACGACTATCAGACCTTCCACCATCCTTTAAGGAGCCCTGATTTTATTATCAATATATTATTTCCACATACCTAGTACCTACCTACCTATCGAACAGATACAAGTGCAAAAGCCCCTACATCCCATCAAACTTGGCAGACGTTTCTTCTCATCCCATAAATATGGGGATCTGCAAGACAACTAGGAAGTTACAAAAGTGGGTTTTCCAATTTCGCTAGGGAGCTATGTTAAGTACCTACGTTACAGCTGGAACCAGATGCAGAAATGCTCACTAAATTGGATGTCGAACGTATCGTATAGAAGATCGTCGTATAGAAGTTTTTGATGGAGATAATGAAAGTCACTCTTGCACGAAGTCATCTCACGTCCATTACCAATTTAATTCGTAAGTCAAGCGCAACCAACATCTCTGCACTTGATGCTCCTGGGAGGGAATTAACTTTTAACAATGTGCCCATTTTGGTGATGGACTTTAATGCGAGGCTGTGTCTTCGGAGAGCATTCGACAGCCCCTTAAAAAAATTAGGTGCCCCTATCCACCTTGTTTTTTTCTGGGTTCCCTTTCTTTTGAAGATTTTTTTTTCTCTCTCTGCTTCTCCTTCTATACTCGATCCTCCCAGCTGAGGGATTCGGGCCTTCGTGCCGAATCATGCATTTCATTCTCAGAGGTCACGACCTCACGTCCTCTCTTTGAACTTCAATTTTGTGTTTACCATCTGTAGTGAGGGAGCAAAGTAACATCCCAAGTTCATGGATCGAAATTACCTAATTATGATGGAAATATGTGAGCGATTGACTCTCAAGTAACTTACCAACATATGTGGGTAAATGTCAACATAAATCAACATAAATGTCAGGTTAATTTTCAGATACCTACATTCCGTTGGTGAATACCTTGTTATGGCAAATTTTGGGATTTACTCCCCCCCCAGTTAATGTGTAACCCACAATATCTACATGATGAGGTTATGACTCCGCTATAATTGTTTCGTATTGTTCGTTTAGAGTGCATTCCAAACAACAACAAGAACGCTGTAGATTATTACACGAAGGTTTATTATTTTTCTTGTCTAGATGGAGATCCTTCCTGCGTAAATCACTGTTCTTCTGTTATCACAAAAATGACAGACGCGGTGGTGATGGCTCTCTGATCTGAGAGCTTAATTTTCGACGTATAGATGATCTGTGAATTCAATTTTTGACTCAGAGCTCAATTGTTTACACATTTTATCAGATATCTTCGGTTTTGTATGATAGGTTGGTACCCCGTGCTAAAATGCCCACCTTCAGTATAGATGAACGTCACTGTCTCACTGTAGGCGTACGTCAGTCAAATTCGACTTTTTAAGATTCATGAACGGGTTTCAATTCATTTATTTTGTTTCTTGTTATTTTATTGTTTTTTCAGCGAACGGTAGGGTGGTACCTATAGTGCTCCGGCTGTCTCATTCGATTCTAAAAATTGAAAAAACTAGTTAAAATCACATTGCTCTTATCGAACAGAGGGCGTTTCATAAATACCAACCCCTATATTTCATCCCTGGTAGAAACACCGAGCTCCGAAGACCAACTAGACCTACAAATGGGACAGTTTCATCTATCCGTAGGTAAGATAGGCCAAGGCAAACAAAGGTAAATTAGGCAAAGTGCTGCGGAAGGATTATTTTTAATTCGTCTTCCGGATTCTACAAATACCTTGGAATGTAAAATATCACATTTTTGGGGGGAGTTGAGCAAATTTTCTTTTCGGTTGATTCCAAAGGTTGAAAAAATACTTGAACCACAACGATGTAATCATGCGTGCAATGTAATGTACATATGAGATGCCACCCTCCTTGCAGTTTCCAAGACATAAGTTTCTTGTTATTGGTACGTGAGCAAACTCTGTCTTCCGAGGACTAGTTCATAGAAAATTTAGACATTTTCACTCATAACTACTAATGAATAGACTGACAACAAAATACCTATGTAAAAAAGTCTCCTGAAATTTATGGTGTTGATTTACCACATTATGATGGACTTTAAAAGAACTTTTTGTGACCTGACAGAGAAGTAAGAGTATCCTATCCAACTATCCATCTAGACTCCTGCACTGACTTGCCCTAAACGAAGAAGGTAATTGATTTCCATAATGGTCGCTACAGTTTGTCGATTTGATGGTGACCTTTTTCATCAATCAAGGAGGCAGCGGCCCGCACCGACGGGCTCCCCATCAAGCGAGCACGTGAATTCTAATTTGCTTCAAGGCTTCGAGGGCTGAGCATGATGCAATCCGATCTCTCATATTCTAATGCACGTCAATCTAGAATGATGGTGGAGCTCTGTTGTGGTCCCGTTCTATCGTTTCCATACAAATTAGTTGAAGACGCAGCAAAGGAAAGACGGGGAAATCTCTTGCCGGGCCACTAGAGGCTGGAAATTCGTCTATACATATAGTTTGATACTTACTTAGTCTTGGTTGTGGTTGCCCCCCGTACCTACTGGTCTGCCCACTATGATGGACCTGGCCAAGGATCTTCTTTTGAGCCTCTCATTCTTGCTGTTAGCTGCCTCTACTCTGCTTTCATGAAATGGATATATATCTTCGTCCCAATTTATGAACTGATGAGTTTGGTGTTGTTGAGGTATCCAAGTATACCTCTACAACATAACTGCAGACCGTATTTCATACAAGGAACGGTCCTAAAAATACTACATTGTGTCAAAATGTCAATAATATGGAAATAAAGAGGAGTCCGTTACCTAAAAATTATTGTGAATTCAATGGGTCACATCTCAAACATAAGGGATAAAATAGCTGAAATTGCTTTTTTTTAAGGTTTTCGAGGTAGGGCACTTTTGCTCAAAATTTTGTATTTAAAAAGAATCCATCAAACAATTCTGATTAGATTTCATAAGTCAATATAAATGCATTTAATCAGCAAAAAACGTAGGGCTGCGCTGATCAGAGCAATTGCGATACCATCCACCGATTTCAAAACAGTGTGCTCGAGCATAGTCAACGCATGTTGGTACTTCCACAATGACAGTTCCACCAGGATCTTAATGTGAAAACCATGGATGAAACCATTAAGAAAATTGCCATCGCTCAACTAAAGCGACTAAGAGCGAGGAAGCTGTCCATTTGCTGGATTTAGACGACCTGCTACGAAGATTGAAAAGAAAGAAACCCCATGAATTGGCTCAGTGAAAATGATAAAGTAATGAAACATGATGCACATTCAATAGTTCATCAAGAGCATACAAAACAAGCTCTGTATCTTACTTTTAGACAAGCTTTTTTAAATCATTTGCTCATGTTGTATGACTGGAACTCTTTTTCCTCAGATCTAAAGAGGAACATTATTGATCAATAATGATTGGATTGGTTCCTCCAATAAAGGAAAAAAATGAAAGCAAAAGCTTTTTTTTGTGACTTTATAATTGTTTATAATTTTTCATTTAGCTATATTTTGTTTAGAGGGATGTTTTGCATTTTACAGGATATTGAGCCCAACACGACTCCACATCACCTCCAATCCAGCGTAGGATTGGCATCCTTAACCCATAGCACACCATCAAGGGCTATAGGAGTACATAGATACCTATCTGGTTGCTCTTCGGATCGGACTGAGAAGATGGGGGACCTTCGTAGTCAACCTAATTGCCCAGGTGGGTTTCTGCCTGGTCGGATCCTCCTGAGTCTGCTGACGTCATAACTACTTCCTACCTCCGACTCGACTAAGGGTGATGCAACCTCAGGGAAACTGGACTTTGAGGGGGTCTCAACTTTTGGGAGACTTCCCAACCACGGTCCGAGTGCTACGGACTCGACCGAAACCAAAAGGATCCATCGCTTTTCTTCACGGCAAATTAACTCGGGCTTTTATCTGCGGAATAATTTCTGTCTCACATTTCTTTATAACTGTGAATTATAATTATTTCAACTTCATCATTCAATATGGTTTGTAAAAGGGGAAGACAGAAAATATTCAGGTACTACTTACCTATGCATATAATAGTCAATAATGCGCAGATTTCACGGGATAACAGCAAGAATAATGTTCTATTTATTTCTTCAGGATTTCCTACAACCAGAATTCAACAAGTCAACAATAGTGAAAAATGGTAACAAATATGTAATGGTCTCCATCACAATCTTATGGACTTACCAAGAGACGATCGATGTTGGACTTGAATAATTTTTGATAAATTAATTTGTATGGAAATGATACAAAGTTTAATTCAATTTGATTAATTGAGTGATTTAGTTTTAATTCAAATAGAAGTTTCTAATATTTAAAAGCGAATGAGACCCTCCGAAGCTCATTCGACCGTTTGTACGACCAACCTTTCGTACATGCCCAATTTTATCCCCAGCTTGTTTCTCAGTTATCATAGACCAAACCTAATGAATTTAGTATAATATAATTATAGGTCCCATTAGGAGTCTAGATAGTAGGGATCCAAAGTTTGGCGTTACTGTACTACCTACGTTTTGCTCCTCACAACTAAAGACACTAGAATAAGGTATTCTACTGTCTTTACTCACAAGGGAGTTACGAAGAGAGAGATAAAAAAAACAGAAGATTATGAATCACAAATTGATTTTGGTTGATCAATACATAAAAACCGTTGTGTAATAGTTTGAAAGTTTTTTCCCCCTGTTACATCGATGCCAACGGACGGGGCAAAGCAGGTTCAGCGAAGCACCCTGACGTTATTGAAACTATCCGTTTTCTGCCCTCACCCGCAGTAGATTGACGTCATCTTGTCAAGAAATCGAAAGCTTCGAGCAACATAAATCGGATTGGTTTAAAATAGGACCACACGACGTTCTTACGCACCTTTGGCGTAAATACGTACGATCGGGCGATACAGTCACGTGAAAATTTCTTACAGGTCAAGAAGAAATCAATATGAATCGAAAACAAGAAGCCGAACTCCATCTCATATTCACAACGCATCTCTTGTCTGAGATGGCTTTATGTATGACTAGGTATGTGTATCGAACTATTATGACTAGAGATATCGCGATATTATACCTATATATCGCGTTCTGTTCTTCATTATAATACTTACCTATGCTATAACTGATTTATAATAATTTCAATATTTCAAGTGAGATAGGCGATAGATATACATTTTAGGCGAGAGGCAAGAACGACTCGAGTATGTTAAAGTGGAAACAGGTTTCTGCATCGAACGATGGCTGCCATAATGAATTTAAATTGAAAACTGTCGGTAAGATTGAATTGTACAATGTATAACCATCGATACAACGCCGAAAATGGCGCGATCCGTTTACGCTCGAGCCCATTTCAACTACTTTGCGTTCGACCGCAGTATCCTGCTCTGTGCTGTTCGGCCAAAAACTGACTTCCACCGAAGAAACACCCTTGAGCTGTTCGAAAATCAATAGCCCTCACTTCCACAAAAATATCCTGAGGGCCGAAATCAGCGTAAAATCCACAAAAACAGCCATTTTCAGGTTTCGACGGGCGAGGAAAGTAGTGTGAAGCCTCGCACCGGATGTTTTCAAATTACATCAGCCTTGTTTTAACGGTTCCATCTTTGAAGGTTCGCACCTTTAGGTGTACCTACCTACTTCACTAGGAGGTGCATACTGTGTGGTATTATGCTTACGACTATACAAAATTACTGATAAATAATTTTTACTTTCCTCAGCCTATCCGAAGGTGAATGGAAAGTATTGCGATCAGCAGAAAACCCGATTTTCGAAACACCACCTTTAACTGATCCTAATCGACATCTGATCAATTGTCTCCCGTTTTGGAAAAGTGTATGAACCTAAGTCCGTATAGTATGTGTGTATCACGATTGCGGCCCCTACGAAAATTATAAAAAATTCCGATTTTGAGGATTGGTTTCTACATGTCTGAGGATGAGAACATAAAAATTTCAGCCCTCTAGGTCAATTATAAGGGGGAGAAAATATTCCAAATAGGTGAAAAAACGTCGTTTGTAGCCCATTTTGGTTCATTATTTTCAATAATGAACCTTTGGAATCGAGCACGAAAAGAAAAAAATTTTAACCCCCCTCAAAATTTGAGGATTTACGATTCAAGATACGTAGAACCCAAAAATCGAATTAAGAAAATTCCGTCCGTCCGCCGTACGGCGTACGCGGCACTTTCCTTAGTTACCATGGTCCAAAATTAATGAAATTTGGTAAACCGGCCCCATTTGGGGCCTAGTTGTGCCGCGAAGCTTGGCGTTACCGTCAGTCTTCTCTAAGGGGTAGAAAATAGGGGATGAAATTTTTAAATTCCTTGCTCGAAAATTTCAAATAAGAAGGTATATTTTTTCCATCGATTTAAAATAGAACACAATTTTTAGCGTCGAATGAGACCTTGTGGAGCGTTTTAGGACCATCCGTTCGCTCCCTGTAAGGACTTAAGGGTAGAACGAAAAAAAGACCAGAAACATGAGTGTGAATCGCAATTCTTCCCGAGTAGGCAAAATCTCCGTTCAAATATCAGCTGTTCAAATGCAACTTTCTTTCGATTCAACCGAACCAAGTTTGTTGTTTACTTTCAGAAGCTTCCTTAGTTACTGAATTTCATTAAGAATGAATGATACAACTCTCCGATAATAATAATTACAAGAAGGTACCTACTCATTGTCGCCAAGAGATGATTGTGAACCTCGCGGTAGGTGGGTATTTTATGTCAATAGGATCTTTGTAGAAGGGCAATCTATACAGAAAATAATAAATCTTTGTGTAATAATTTGCAGCGTTTTTTTAGCTTTTCTCCCAAACTGCTCCAACGATTTTGATGAAATTCACATTTTCTCTTCTACCAAGTAGAAACAAGTTCCAACACCCCTCATCTCCACCAAAATAGACTGAGGGCCGAAATCAGCGTTAAAATAAGCAAAAATAGCCATTTTTCAGGGTTTTGCGGTGAGGAAAGTATTGTGAAGCCTCTCACCAGATGTTTTTTAAATTACATCAGCCTTGTTTTAATTGCTACATATTTGAAGGTTCGCACATCGACCTTTAGGTATACCTATACCTACGTCACTAGGAGGTACTACTCTGTGGTATTATGCTTAGAACGGTCAAAATTACTTATAAATAATTTCACCACCTATGGAAACCAATTCAATTAATGGGTCTGAATGAAGGTGTAATACTGACAAAGTACATCAATACTTGGTCAGTATGTGTGCCAATTTTCTGAAGCAACATTGAACAATATTCGAGCCAGCTGTTTCACAATTTATTTTTCCACAAGGAGTCCTCTCTGAACTGCATGTCTCCTAATGAACGCTGCACCAGTTGGTCGGTCCTGCTCAACAAAAACTATTTTTACCGATTTTATAGCCATCGTCAGCGTATCATAAGAATACCTTTGCGGTTGGTTCAACAATGCATTGTTCTTGAGCAGTATCGCTGGACGGCCAATGAAACAGCGCCGAGTAGTTTCAAAAACAATTCTCCCAGTCATCTCTGGAAATAAAACCGTCGAATCTCCTGATATTAATGTCTCGCAGAACGAGGTCTTCCAAATTGGTAACATGATTTTACTACCAGCTCAGGTTTTAACTTTGAGTCACATAATTCGCTAACCTTACGCAATACTGAATGCATTAGTCCGGAACGCTCCTGTTTTCTTATGATCGGGTTTGAAATGTACGAATCTGTAACTGAAATGGTGTGGTACCATATAAAATAGGTAAACCTTTGTGTATTATTTATTTTGACTTAAATGTATATCATGCCAGTAGGTATTGTAGTAGTTTATTTAACCCTAACTTACCAATGTGGATTTCCAGATTACCTCCAGTGCTAGTGTTGCTAGTAGGTAGTACGCCTTAAAATAATGAATTAAAAATCCATTTTATTGCGTGGTTTCGAGCTAGAGCGGTTCAAAAAAATATCATACCCTAATTCCCTCTAAATTCTTTGGAGGATTATTCGGGATTTATCTTAAGGTAATTCCCATCTATTCCAGTGCGATCAGATCAGCGATAGCCACATTGAAAACCTATGACATTCGCGCAAGGATACTCCATTTAATTTTCATCCGACATCAAAGAAATCTCCGGTAATTATGCTGATGGTCGGTGAAAGGACACACAGAGTACTGGAGTCCTTGGATCATATTAATAGAATTTGTAGGTAGGTACGTCGATGCTATGTGAGGATGAAGCATAGCCCGAGCCCAACCATTGTATCTTTTGTTTTATTTATTTATTTATACATATACATATTGTTACAACACAAATATTTTGGGTATACCTAATACCAGCATGAATATAACATTTACAATGCTTCCTAATTGATTCTGGGCCTAAGGTCATAGACCCGTCCAGGCCGTCTCTTCCAGTGACGGTTGTATCTGCTCGTTTTATGAAGGTAATACAATGATTAGAAGTGTATTGGTAATAATATTGGATATCCCTCAGGGCGAACATTGCGGTGCTAGCCGACAGGGGCCTTTTAATCAGAGCTATCAGATTGCAGCCTAAGGCGCCAATTAGGCGAGGTTAAATTGGCGTTGCTTCTCGAAAGAAATATTCTAAAAAGACGAGGTTTCAGACATTTCGCCAATCACAACTGGGACCTCTCAAAATTTGTTTTAACCGCTTTATAGGCAGAGTGGCTGGAGAGTTTTCAGGAGCAGAAGTGACTCATGTACATATCTTTAAAAAAATTAAAATCATGCCAGATGAATATACAAAAAGTATTTGTATTCATTTATAAATATACTGGCAAGTCTATATAAAACTAGTAGGATTATATAATATATAATTTATCAACCTACTCAAAAAAATGTATCGGTGGGAACGTCCTCAATCACAGGCTCTGCGTTTAGTCTAAAATATTGTAAAATTTCACCCCTCATGGTCAGCCGAATATGGAGGATGGTAGTTTAAAACAGAAATCAAGAAGTTTCGTAACATAAGTAGCTTGCAAACGTCTACCATTAATAAATGTAGGTTGATTTATGCTACAGTTAGACGCGAGTCTATTTTCGTTTGACACAAATAACATAAGGCCTTTCCTAGAGTTAATGAATTCGAACTCCACGGGATGACGAAATAAGCGGAGCTTTCGCCGTGGGGACAGTTTCACGTGACAGACGAAGCCCTGGTGGAACGGATTTTGGAAGTTCATCGGGTTCTTCAATGATCAATTTTGACTCGTCGGGATAATGAGGGATGGACGTCCTCTTGTTTTTATTTGTTTAAATTGTGTGTTAGTTGAATTGGTTGGGATTCAGCCGGTGGGGAAAAAACTACAAACAGCTATCATCACTTTATTCCTTAGGTACGACGTTTCGGGTAAAACATTCGACCCATCATCATGTAACGTGTGCATCAGATAACCTGTTCTTCCCATTGTTTGACAACTGTTGATGTTTTTCTGATGATGCACAGATTACCTGAAGATGCGTCGAAGGTTTTATCTGAAACGTCGTACCTAAGGAATAAAGTGATGATAGTAGTTTGAAGTTTTTTCCTCATTGGCTGAATCCCGACAAATTCAACAAACAAGCAACTATGCAGCCGATTATTTCTACCTTGTGTTTTAATATTGTAGGTATAACTGAGAGCTTTCCAAAAAGGTGCAGTATGATGGGTCGAAAATGAACGGAACAGGGCGAAATAGGGGGAGGAAAAAGAGTGTGACGTCATTTGGTATGTATTGCCTTCTCGTTCCCTCAGGTGGGAACCGGGTGAAAGGGAGATATATACCAGATGACGTCACGCGTTTTTCCTTTTACTCATTTCCAGCCGAACTATTCGGATTTCGGGGCTGAAAATTGGGATTCAGGGGTCCTTGAGGGTGCTGAACCCAAATTCGATGTCAAAAATAGCAAATTTCGACCCATGTCAATTCCTCATTTGCCTAAACGAACCCGTGGGCCGAAAGGTTTCACCCAAAAACGTTGTTAACATGATGTAATAATATATGTTGACAGCTGACTAGGATGGATTATCACACAATGAGCCGTCCTGCACTTTCGGGGTCGCTGTGGAGTAACTTGTAACGAAACTGAATAATACATTAATTTTGAACGCGACCTCTGTGGATTGTGAGGCGTAATATGGCAATTTATAGCTTTACCAGGGCTCAGCTCGCGCCATGATGCATCGATCATTTATTCCACTTATTAAATCAGATTCGAATAATTTATGTCAAAACAGGGTGAATCACTCCCCAACTATTGTTGTTACCATCCGTTTTCATAAACTTAGAGGTTTTATATCCATAAGAAGAGTGGCTGTCATGCTGATGTCGTATTATTTGAACATTTTGAGAAGTATCAATACCCCTCTCCTTCTATCTAAATTATACATTTCAGGGAGCTCAATTTTCTACTCAACTGATCTGAGCTAATTTTTCGACTCAGCCGATCTATGAACTCTTTTGTCGACACAGCTAGATGATCTGGGAGCTCACTTTTGAAATCAGCTGATCGTGGAGCTCAATTTCCTATTAAGTCGATCAGCGAACTAAATTTTTGGTTTAATTATTTCAATAATGAACCTTTGGGCGTAAAACGTTCTCAAGTTTTGGTCCATGTTAACTAAGCAAAATGCCGCGTACGGCGCACAGACCGGATTTTTATTATTCGAGTTTTGGATTCTGCGTATATTGGAATGCAAAATATCACAATTTCAGAGGGAGGTAAAAATTAGTAGGTAAACCAGCAATGGTAGGTACCTACATCCAATTGTGTTGCCCGATGAGACGAAGGTTCCATACACATACCTACCTATAGGGTAATATAATATACATCCTCACAAACTTACCTTGGCTGATGATAGGAGGTAAAACCGCTCCAAGTACGTAAAACCACTTCTAGGAACGTCCCTCTGAAAGACGCCAGCTACAGACATAGAAGCGATGGACCTTGGACTCGGACGTAGTTCGTAGTTGATGTCTCGCCTCTTCGCGAACTCCATCTTGGTACCTACATCTTCTTCGGCGCTATTGTACCTACTGGAATCTACCTGGTAGACTCATGGAAGTAGGAATTAATTTCTACTTCCATGGGTAGACTACCCACCCTCTCTTCCGAATCAAACGGTATTGCCCGTGTAGATCGATACTTCAAGAATCGGTTGTGAAAATCAATTTTCTCCAAATCTATCTTATTTCTTAACGTTATTTTCGACTGTTTCTCAAGATGATTTCGTAGATTTCCATGCACCTCATACCTAGTATAAAAAATTTACTTACCTACTTACTATACCTGCATTCAACCACATACCCCTAGTACTATGAACACCTAAAATAAATAATAAGTAAAGAAAATCGTGATTTTTTCGGGTTTCGAAAAAATTGGGGAAAAAACATTAAAAAATATCAATCATTAGGTAGGTACCTACCTAAGTAAAAAAAATATATACCTACCTATCAATAAAAAATATCAACAATCGACAATCGACAGGAGTCGGCCATCTGCCATTTTGAATTGAACTGTTCAGTCTCAGGGTTGCCAAATTAACGGTTTTTTAATGGTAAATAGATTTCAAATCTACGGATTTATCTACTGAATTGTCGGAGAACATCTACGGAATTTTGACTAAATCTACGGATTTTCGGGGGTTATCTACGGAAAAACCATTCTCTAGATATGGCAAACCTGATCGGTATCAGTCTTTCTCTGTCCCTCATCGGGCCCGCGGGTCGGCGGGTCGTGCGCTCGGGCGTTTCCGTTGACAGGTAGGATGTAGTTCGTCATTTAAGTTCTGATACCACCTAATCCACATTGACTCATTTTTCAGGAGAGACAAAAAACTGTTTATTTTCGAAATTTTCACGTGAATCTTTCTAAAAAGTTAGT
>JAEMON010000002.1:22510296-22522654 GCA_030264115.1 Lygus lineolaris
CACAAAAATGTGGATTAGGTGGTATCAGAACTTAAATGACGAGTTTTCATCCTAGTGAAGAGTTTGCAAGCAGTTAGCAAAAGAATTCCTGAAGTCCGTCAATTTTTTTCGGTCATCCGCGAATGTACAGCCGCGTTCGGAAGTGGTAGGGTAGGTATTCGATCGTTATTGTGTACGTTGTGATTTGTGATCTACCGTGATACTTTTCCCATGGCCCATCAAGTCGGATTTTTCAAGGAAAACCTTCTGTTCGTGCCAGGTAAGTACCTACCCAATTTCTTTCTAGGTAGGTAGGTACAGGTACCTACATTAGTTTTATAGGTAAACTGGTAAAGAGAGAAGAAAGCCACCTTCCTGCCGTCCGGTCAGTGGCTCGAAATAGGGGGTATCTGGACAAAGAATACGGCCTCCTCCATTCTTAGGCATAAGTTCCAACTATTCGAATATAATTTATTGGTAAGTATATTCGAGTACATACATAGGTAAGGTTTGTTCCAACTAAAATCTGCAATTCAAAAATAATATTCGGTTTGGTAGTGAAAAAGTAAAAAAAAAAACAACAATATTCGAACTATCTCAAGGTCGTATCCCAAGGTCAAAGTTGAATAGGATATTCGGTTTGAAGATATTCGAATATCTTCGAACTACGCTTTTACTTGGAGTGCCACTTGCTTTGGTAGGTAGTTGGAACAGGATTCCAGTTAGCCAGGAGTACTAGGTAGGTATATAACTTTGGTAGAAAGTTGCACACAAGCCAGTTAAGACAGGCAGAATAATTAGGTATATTATTTGAATAGGTATTCACAAGAGTGTGAGCAGAGGGTACTGCGCAGCTCAACTACGCAGCCATTATTTTCGGCGATTTTTCTTTTCAGTTTCCTGAAAGTTTTCCATGTTCATGATTTTTCAGTAAAACGTTGTAGGTAACATTCAGGAATCTTGGAAAAGTCGCCAAAAATCTTGGCTACGGTGTTATTGAGCTGGCGTTGGTCTCATTCGGCGCAGAATTCTCAACTCTTCTACTTTTCTTTTATTTAGGCACCCACCTAGAATACAAAAACAATCTTGGGCGGTTCCATTTGTCAAAAACGTGAATTTTCAAGGTTTTTTTTGGGGATTTTGCAGAACAACAACAACGATCGGGAACATGCTTGAACTTTCCGATAAGAATGTAGGAGTCCATAAAAATATTAGATAGGGTGCTAGAAGGGAGAGCAGGGTAGTCAGTCAGTCTTGCGTTTGTCCAAATGTTGATGATTATTTTTGCTTTCGGGTAGGTAGTAGGTATGGAGTGATGGAGATCGACCCAGCACAGAAATGTTTGTTGTCACCTTTGGTCTGGAATGGGGTCCACTTGAATATTAACCTTCATTGCCGAGCTTTCGTTACATTTATTACTTTTCCCTGAAGAAGGTAATCAATTTATCGAAAGTTCGGCGAAGAAGGTGGATATTTCAGCGGACCCCATTCCCGATCAAAGTTGACAAATAGGTACCTAGTATGTAGGTAGTTAGGTAGGTATCCCTTTGTGGTTATAATCTGTATTATTTCATCGAAGTCGAACCTTTTGTAAAATTGTTGAAATAGTAGTGATTGTGCCTCGGGAACCATATTGTACTATACCCCTACGTACTTTCGTAATCAAAATCGATTTGCGATTCACAATCTTATTGACGGAAATGTTTTCCTCCGATGAGGAGGAACTTTACAGGGGACCGTCTTGGGCTAATCCTTGCAATCCTTGAAAATTTCATCTAAATCCGACAAATACGCATGTTTTCCTTACCTACTTTTACCTGGGACAAGAAATTGACCACAGACGTATACATGGAACCAAATTTGTCTAGAAAGCTTTGAAACTCCGACATTTATAATCCGATTTGGATGAAATTTTGAGGCAGAATACATACGGTCCCCTATTAGTTTCATCGAGACCAATAATAACGTGTGAACATTTGAGATTTGGATGACGAAATTTTACCTTTACTACCTCGTCAGTGTGGAAGCAAAAAGAGGCTGAAGCGACAAGGCTTTTTCACCGACGCCAGGAGAAACACTAAACCATCGAATGATTTCCGCGTCGAAAAATGGGAAAGGGCCATCATTATTCTGAAAGCTCTCGTTATGCTCAGTGATAAGTGAAAGACGTGTAGAGGGCTCCGGGATTTCATAATAATTGGGCGCAGCTGGGCGCATTAAACCTTATTTACGGCGCTGGAGCTTCTATTTTGGTTATTGAAGGAAACTCCTGGTGGGAAGGGGAGGGGTCGAGGGGAACCCCATAACCTCTAAAACATGGCCATATTGTGCTTTGAAATCTTCCAGTTGCCTTGCTTCCGAGGAAACTCTCGGGGAGCCGAGAGCTGTCAATATCGCACGCTTGAATGACGCTCTTGTAAAGTCAGCTCTTGCTGAACTTGCTATAATATGAAAAGATTAAGAGTCAACGATGATATCGATCCTTCGCCTCTGCATAGAACCCTGTTTCCGTTCGTTCCTTATATTCAGTTTTACCTCTCTTCCCAACGACAGGTCGCATGCGAATACTATAAAAACGTCTGCGAAGTTGGGTGAGTGGGCTGCATAATCATCAAGGACATCACAGGAAGTGGACATGTGGACAAATGGCTTGTTGGGATGTGGCAGTAGAAGGCATGACAATTTCATTAAAATCGTGTGGAAACCGTGACCGTGTAAGTCCCACTATGACCCCATTGGATAAATTCCAAAAGACACTCCAACTTTGAGCGTAATAGAACCACTATCTTGCTGTATCGAGAATTCGGGTTCGCATGCGCAGGCTATATCACCATCTGATATTGCTATAATGTGTACGGAATCATATACCTACTTACCAGTCCCCAAAAACCTTTCTTTCGAATTTGAGCTAAATCAGACGATAGGTATGATGCCGAGGATCTCAAAATGTCCAGAAAAATAATCCTTTGTGCATGGTATGAAAAGTACGGGGGCATGGGCAATTCCGGTGTGTCGTAATTTTAATTTTTTTGTTTAAACTTAAAATTGGGATTCAGCACCTTTGAAACCTACCACCACCTGTTCCAATTTCCAGCTCGAAATGTTCATTAGGTTTGGCTGTAAACGGGGAGAAGATCACGCACGACGTCATCGTTCTCAAGAGCGGAGGGTGCCCCCTCAGGCGAGCCAGGGGTGGGTGACGTCATCTGTATTGATCTAATGGCACTCGTCTTCGCTCACTTCCAATCATCGGATACCCCACGCAGAGCTCCTGTTTCGAAAGCTCTCACTGAATTCATTCAGTTCAACGAATAAAATGGAATAGCCGGAATTGTCCTTTCTGATTTTGGAGGACAAACAAAAATTTTCCAACTTTCAAAACAAGCTTCATGAGGACTTGCAAAAATTTCCGAAGAATCCGATATTATGTGGATAGCGTTTCATGATTTATTTCCCAGCAACATCGATAAGTTTCGGAGAGTAATCGTAAGTAGGGTAAGAGTAAGAGTAAGTTTCGGAGATAAATCGATTCCAAATACGCAAAACTCAAATTTGAGCACTGAGAGTGGATAATTTTTCTTAGAATGATTGATATTTTTATGAGCGTTTGGATTTGGACCCGTACACATCCAAACGAATACGCATAAGTGGGCTAAAAGCCTTCTTTTAGCCCACTTATGAGACTTGGCCCTTTTATGGTTTATGGGGCTTATGAGAAATTTATTAAGTAATGGGCTAATAGGATAGGGCTGATGAAGAATTTATTAACCAATGGGATCTTTACAGAAAAATAATAAACCTTTGGGTAATAATTTGCTGCGTTCTTAGTTCTCTGGTATACCTACCCACATATAGGTATATAATGTTCGTATCAAATAACAGAATTCAAGTTCTTGTGTTTTTACCCAATAAAGGTCACATCCAACAACAACAATTTTAGGGAAGCGCTCGCAGATACGATTTCGAACTTCACCATTGGATTGCGTCAGTAACCAGTTATAAAAATGTCGTGGGGCGGTAGCCCCCACAGAAAGCGATTTACAGATGCCCGTTGAAACCTGGTACATTAGTCATCACTTCTTTTTGAACCACTTCGCTGGAGAGTTGGAGAAAAAAAAATAATAAGAAGATGAAAAGGGGAGAACAGAGAAGCGCTTCAGCGACAATGTAACAATGAGTTCCTTGTCTTACGTCATTGAATCCGATTCCTGCGTAAGCTCAACATCTTTTCCGTGCCTGGTTTATTTTCGTGTCATTTTCGACAGTGTAACCGCATGGTTATGTAAACTTGAAAAAAGCAAATTATTATACAATGGCTAACTATTTTCCGTATTCAAGGTGTCCACATGGATGGTTCACCCAATTTATTTCGGTAAATACTGGAGACATAAAATACACTGACATATAAATACACACCATCTAAAAATACTCTCCCACGCGGAAATGGCACATAGCTTCCTCGAGTCCAAGAAAATGTGAAATCCAAAATTGTGTAAGTTCAAATCTTGTTTGACAGTTTAGGCTAAATTTCAACATAATCGTGAACGAAATGTAGGTTTTCGCATGCGTAGAGCTTACCGTTTATTCAATCATGATGAAATTCATATGGGCCCTTGGGGAGCCTTTCACACATAATCCCTGAGGATGGGCTATGTGGAACTTGCACTGGTAGGAACTTTGCATTTTGAACCTCAAAATCTGATTCAGTGCCCATCAAAACCTCATAGTGCCAATTTACAGCTTGAAATTACGTCTGGTATGCCCAGAAAATGGGTTGAATGGGAGCGCGTGACGTCATTTAGGTTCCGTAAAAGGGTGACCCCCGCTCAGGCAGGCGGGGTAGGTTAAGTTCAAATTACAAGACCCATTTTCATTTCATTATGATCCTTCAAATTACATAAAAAATAACCATGCCAGTTGCCCATTCCGGCTATTCCATTTTACTCGTTCAACTGAAAGATTTCAGTGAGGGCTTTCCAAAATTTTGCTATATGTGGGGTATCCGATGACTGAAAGTGAGCGAAAACGAGTGCCGTAAAAAAAAAACAGATGACGTCACCAACCCCGCGCCGGTCTGAGGGGCCACCCTCCGATCCTCAAAACAGATCAGATGACGTCGTGCGTGATCTTCTCACCGGTTTTACAAAACACCTAATGAACATTTTGAGCTGGAAATTAGAACTTCTGGGTTTTCAAGGGTGATGAATACGAATTTGAAGTCGAAAATGCAAAATACCGGAATACCCCATTTGAACAAAATCGGATGGAAACTCTGGAAGATAGGTATGGCTGTAACAAGGAAATGCGGACAGAGAGACACGGAACTGAATTCGTTCAGGAAGCTGTGAAATGTAAAATGCGAGTGAAAATTTCAATTTTGGATAACAACAATTCCTTCGATTCTCAAAGTGAAAACAAAGCGTCTATCTTCGGTAGACTCGGAAGCAGTACTATCCTTCACGATTTTTGTTGTTGAATTTAACTTTAATAATTTGGTACACGTGCACTAAAAAAATACTCTGCCAAGTGGAAATGGGATATAGCTTCCTCACGTAAAATAAAAGTTGAAATCAAAACAACGGTTTACTATTTTCTTTATAGACCACCATCTCAAAAGATCTATGGTAAGTACCACCCGTAGGTAATTATTATCGCGAGGTTCACAATCATTTCTGAACACAATTGCCGCTTTACTTTTTCAAATGTTCATTCTACAAAAACCTTGAGAGTTAAATAAATATACGACAAACCCAAAACTCGTGATTCTTCACATTGGCGCTGCGGACAAGTCATGCAGACTTCAAGGAAATCGAGGAGGACGAAGAAGCGCCAGTCTTTCAATGGGGAGGTCAGTTCGGACGAGGAGACCACGGTAAGCAATTCAACTGCTAGTATAGTGAAGGATTTTCGGTTTAGCTAGTATGATGAAGAGACTGAAAGGTGGGATTACTACTTAAAACGTTTTGAAATTGAATTAGGCCGCCGCAGTTTTGGTGTGGTTTTACCCGAGGAAGTGAAAGCTATGCTTTTGCTTTCAGTAGTTGGTCCAGGGCCATTCAAAATCTTGGTGGACCATTTCCGGCCAGGGAATGTGGAAGATATGCCTTACAAAGACTTGTGGGATGTGTTGTCAAAGTATTTTGTAAAATCCACTTGTATTTTTGCGGAACGTCGAGCGTTTATGAGCCGCGTTAGACAAGAGAGTGAGCCGATTGCGCGTTTTGTAAATTCACTGCGAGCACTTGCAGGAACGTGTGAATTTGGGAACTCACTAGAGGAACGTCTTAGAGATCAGCTAGTTATGGGCATAGCTGAGGGGAGATGGCAAGAACAGCTAATTCGGTTGCACCCTTCAAATGAGTCAACGTTTTTGGAAGCAGAAGCTGCTGCTCGGAATTTGGAGAGAGCAGTGGAGCAAAGAAAGATTTTAAGTCGGGTTGTGAGAGAAGATGGGGCAGCTTCAAGTAGTGTGAATCAAGTGAAGGGGCCAAAGCTGAACTCAGGAGGCCCTAAGAGGAAGTTAGACCCAAACAAGCAGTGTTTCAAGTGTGGATTTGAAAAACATGAGGATCCTGGGAAGTGCCCAGCAAAAGGTAAAATTTGTTGCGCATGTCAGAAAGAGCATCACTTTGCTCGAGTTTGTGTTACCAAGAACAGGGCCACCATTGTTAGGTCCCGTCAACTTACCGGAAAAAGCAGGTTAGACAACTTCAACAAGTAACCTATGGGGAGGGGTGTGAGTCAACGCCAACAGCATCAGGGAAAGAGAGCACGAGCACATTGAACAAAATGCATGGGAAAGGAAATCGGATTATGCTCAAAGTACATTTGAATGGGTATGAGGTTGACATGCTTTACGATCCCGGAGCGGTTCAGACAGTATTCAACCCCAAGGTGTGGAAAAATATTGGTTCTCCGAAATTACAACCTACTGAACACTTGTCAGCATATACAGGTGTTTCAGTTGAAACATTGGGTAAAACCATGGTGGAAGTTGAGGCTTTCGGAAAAGTGATGAAGTTGCCAGTGGTAGTGGCAAAGAAGGATGACATTCCTTTATTTGGGTTGGATTGGTCACTAAGATTCGAGTTACCAATGCCAGAGGGTGCACGGTTGTGTTCCATAGAAAAGGCAGGAGCACATCCAACTACAGTTAACGATGTCAAGTGGGGGGAATGTGGGTTACGTAAGCTATGGAAGAAGTACCATTTTTGATGGCACTACAGGTAGAATAGTGGGACACAAAGCGGAAATATTCCTGAAGGAAAACACGACCCCAAAGGTGTTTCGTCCACGACCTGTTCCATTTGCAATGAGGGAACAGGTGGAGAAGGAGTTAGAAAGGTTGGTAGGGATGGATGTTATTGAACCTGTGGATACAACATCGAGTCCTCTGACTTGGGCATCTTCGATTGTGTTGGCCTTAAATCTAACGGGGCACTTCGAATTTGCAGTGATCTCAAAGTTTCAATAAACCAGCATATCATAACTGATATATACATCCACTTCCTACATTCGATGAAATCATTTCAAAGGTGGAGGGAGGAAAGTTATTTTCTGTGATAGACTTGAAGGACGCCTATCTATAGTTGGAGGTAGAAGAAGAGTCTCGCCAATATCTCGTTATTGCAACACATAAAGGGTTTTATCGTTACAAAAGGTTACCCTTTGGCGTCTGTTTTGCGCCAAATTTGTTCCAGAAAATTATGGATACAATATTATCAGGATTGGACAACGTAGCCTTTTACCTAGACGATATCATCGTGACAGGCAAAACAGTGGAAGAACATCTGAAATCAATCGAAGAGGTTTTCAAGAGATTAAAGGCGGCGGGTATAAAGACGCAGGAACACAAGTGTAAGTGGCTACAAGGGAAGGTGAAATATTTAGGGCACATTATTGACGGGGATGGTATTCATCCAGCGAATGACCACCTCACTGCAATCAGCTACATGCCAGCGCCGAGAAACACATCTGAACTGAAGTCATTCCTAGGGTCAGTAAATTACTATGGTCGGTTTATCGAAAACCTTCAGCAATTGAGCACTCCTCTGCACAGATTGACCAGGAAAGGGGTGCACTGGGCTTGGGATTCAGAGTGTGAGGAAGCATTTGAGGTTCTGAAGAAAACAATAGCAGGAGCTAGTACGCTGGTACATTACTCTCTTGAATAACCATTGGTAATTACAACAGATGCGAGCCTGAATGGGCTAGGAGCGGTTTTGTTCCATCGGATGCCAAATGGGTTGGAACGTCCTGTAGCGTTTGCCTCAAGAGTTCTGAAATCGTCGGAACAACGTTATTCCGCCTTAGATAGAGAAGCGCTTGGGATAATTTTTGCACTGAAGAAGTTCAATCAGTACATCAGGAGCAGGAAGTTCATCCTTAAAACAGACCACAAGCCGCTCATGCAGATCTTATCTGAGGATAGAGAGGTTCCGAAGCTTGCAGCTAATCGATTAATTAGGTGGGCTATCATACTGAGGAGTTACGACTACACCATTGAACATATTAAGGGGAGGGACAATGGACCGGCTGATGCGTTATCGAGACTACCTTTGCAAACTGTTAAACTCACTGGATTGGAAAATATGGGAGGAGCGAGGAGACCTCATTTGTTACATTTACGCCTCCAAGACACACCGGTAACAACCACAGAACTGAAAAAGGCCATTGTTGGAGATGGAAATATACAGAGAGTTGCTCGTTATGTGGAATTGGGTTTGCCAGAGAAGAAGGACACAGAACCTGCTATTCTTCCGTATTTTGAGAAACGAAACGAGATTTCAATTGAGGAAAATATTGTCATGTGGAATGGAAGGATTGTGGTTCCGTGCTCCATTAAATCTTCATTTTTGAACATGTTGCACGTAGGACACCCAGGTATCAGGGCAATGAAGGATATTGCACAACTTCATTGTTGGTGGCCAGGAATAAATCAAGACATCGAGCGATTTGCAAAAAACTGCCATCCATGTCAACAAACAAAGGCAAAGCCCGAAGAACTGCCAGTATATTCTTGGAATGTACCATCTCAGCCTTGGTCAAGAGTGCATGCTGATTTCGCTGGGCCTTTCGAAGGGTCATACTGGTTGTTGGTTGTGGACGCCACTACTAAATGGCTGGAGGTGATCCCAATGAAAACCACGACGGCACTAGCCACCATCAAAGCCTTCAAAGATATATTCTGCAGATTGGGTTTACCGTACGCTGGTAACGGACAATGGGCAACAATTTACATCATTTGAATTCGATTCCTTCTGCAAAAGAAATTCAATAAAGCACGTTCGGATAACCCCCTACCATCCAAGGTCAAATGGGTTGGCGGAACGGGCGATAAGGACACAGCGAACAGAAACATCAAGGATCGGCTACGGGATTTTCTCTTTACTTACCGGAACACGCCACACTGTACAACTCGAAGGTCACCTGCTGAGCTCTTGTTCAATCGGAAAATGCGGTCTCATTTTGACTTGTTGAAGCCAAATTTTAATCGTACGGTAGATGTGGCCATTTTAAATCAAAAACGTTACCAAGAGAAAGGAATGAAGTTTAGAGAATTTGAGGAGGGAGAGGAAGTATGGGTGTTAAACAAGAATAAGAAGGGATATAGTCAGGGACAGATAAAAAAACGAAGTGGAGATGTTTCATATTCCGTGTTAGTAGAAGGTAAAGAAGAAAGAAAACACGCTGATCAAATCAGGAAGAAGTGAAGAATGAAGCAGGAGGGTTTTTATGTAGGGGGAGGAAGATGTAGTGACACTCCAACAGTGTACAACCAGGTGTGGTTGGTACCAGGAAACGGGAACACGATTGCCGCTTTACTTTTTCAAATGTTCATTCTACAAAAACCTTGAGAGTTAATAAATATACGACAAACCCAAAACTCGTGATTCTTTACAATTTCTAGGCAACATTTTTACCTACGAGTAAATTATCTTTAACCGGGAGTTATAAAGTCCTTCATTCATAAGGAAATCCAATAGGCAGGTAACTAAGGAAGCTTCTCGAAGTAAACAATCGGCGAAGTAGAAAAACTAAGGAAGCTTATAAAAGTGAACAAGTAGGTACTCGAAACGAGGAAAATCAGAAAAACACTGCAAATTATTACACAACAGTTTATCATTTTCTGTATAGATCGCTCATCTACAAAGATCCTATTGACATAAAATACCCATCTATCGCGTGGTTCACAATCATCTCTTGGCGACAATGAGTAGGTACCTTCTTGTAATTATTATTATCGGAGAGTTTATCACTCATTCTTAATGAAATTCAGTAACTAAAGAAAGGAAGCTTCTGAAAGTAAACAACAAACTTGGATCGGTGGAATCGAAAGAAAGTGATCAGCTGATCTTTGTATGGGGATTTAGCCTACTCGGGAAGATTTGCGGTTCACACTCGTGTTTCTGTTCTTTTTTTCGTTCATCCCCTAAGTCCTTACAGGGAGCAACGCTTGGTCCTAAAATGCTCCGCTAGGTCTCATTCGACTCTAAAAATTGTGTTCTATTCGAAATTGATGGAAAAAATATACCTTCCTATTTGAAATTTTCGATCTAGGGCGTTTTGAAAATTGCATCCCCCATTTTCTACCCCTTAGAGCTGACGGTAACGCCAAGCTTCGCGGCACAACTAGACCCCAAATGGGGCCGGTATACCAAATTTCATTAATTTGGTAGCATGGTAACTAAGGAAAGTGCCGCGGACGGACAGATTTTTTTTAATTCGGATTTTTGGATTCTACGTACCTATCTTGAAACGCAAAACATCAAATCTTGAGGGTAGGGGGCGTTAAAAAAATGTTTTCGTTCTCGATTCCAAAGGTTCATTATTGAAAGTAATAAACCAAAATTGAATAAAAACTGTGTAAGTTCAAAACTCTTGATAGTGTTGATCGATCGTGTTGTCAATTCAGACAAATGTTAACATAGTCGTCTACATTAGACCATCCTTAGAGCGTTCCGTTGATTCAATCAAGATGAAATCCATATGTGCTCTCAAGGGCCCCTACTCGCATAATCCCTGAAAATTTGAACCTAATCGGATGAAAACTCTGGAAGATTCGGCTCTAACAAGGAAATGCGGACCGACAGACAGACACGGAAATCTGTTCAAGAAGCTCTCAAACGTGAAATGCGAGTGAAAATTTCATCTTTGGAGTACAAAAATTTTCTTGATTCTCAAAGTGAAAACAAAGCTTCCGTTACCTCCGGTAGACTCGGGAGCAAAACTCTTTGGAACTCTTTCTTCTAAATCTAATCTATCAGCAATATCCTCCAAAATGTCCTACCCCCTTCCCTCCACCAATGTTTCTCTGTCCCATTCCTCAATTCACCATGTTGAGAGGAGGTACGTTTCCACACCTACTTGGCCCACTATGAGAAAAACTCCAATAATTGGAATGGGCATGTAGACTACCACTTGATTTTTCCGAAAAAATCCTCTTGGTGCTTGTTCTTGCATTCTTTTATTTGAACGATAAGTTTTAATCAATTTTGTGGTTGAAATCAGGTTGCAAACTTTATAACCAGACAAGAGATAATATATGTAGGTATTTAAATCAAGTCTGTCAAGATGCCTTTGAATATTTCGGGAGGAATATTGTAAGTGTGTATATTGTATGTTTTACCTATTCAGCAAGTCAAACGATAGTTCGATGTATTGATTTGATTCTTTGGATTTGGGAGGCTCCTTTACGTAATAAGCTCTCCGGTTTAAGTGGTTCTATAAATGTGTCCGTGATTTATTCGAGCTTTAATGCCTCGTCAGAGCTAGAAAATTTGTTTTTTCCAAACAACAATGTGAGTCTGGTAGGTAGATAGGAACTCAAATAAAACGAACTAAATCACTCGTGATGAAGCCGTGGAAACCCATTTCAATAAAAGGAAAACCACAGTCAATAAAAACTTTGTCTATTTTCACGAAAATAATGAGTTACAAAGTTAATAGATATCGACGGGTAGGTCATCATCAGTAACAAACAAGAACTCTTGTAGAAAGAAGTCTTCGTGTAAAATGAAAAAGTAGAAGGAAGAAGGAGGAAGGAAGAAGTTTTCTTCTTCAAAGAAGTAGTACCTACTCGTGTTTGTTACTGATGATTACCTCCGTCGAAATCGATTAAACTTTGTACCTATCTCATTATTTTCGTGGAAATAGATAACGTTTTCATTGCCTCCGGTTTCTTTTTATAGGCAGTATAGTGACATGTGTAGGATTGGGGAAGAAAGGAGAAAGTATCTATTATCACTAAGAATCCCGGAATGGGGTATGTACCATCCTATATGTATGAATATAAAAAAGTCCTTTCTTACTCCTGTCACTACCTATAATTTTGAGTGGAATATGTTTTTTTTTTCGGGTGGGGGGGGGGGGGGGGGGG
>JAEMON010000002.1:22522664-22533559 GCA_030264115.1 Lygus lineolaris
GGTCTGACGAGGTCTTGCGACGAAAGCGCTAAGCCATAACTTGAAGTCTGACGAATATATCAATAACCATAATTATTCAACATGGGGAAAACCAAAAAACACGTAATATATTCAGGATGGTGGGAATTCATAAACTTAGCATACATTTTCCGGCTTATCTCGAATTTCAGGTTCGTCCTCCGACCAGTGACCCGAAGTTTCTGCGAAACCCAGCGGGCTCTTCGCTTGAGACCTTGTTGCAGATTCATGAGCGGCGGTTGGGCGAGAGGTCAGTGAATCATCCAACAAGTTAGTTATTCAGTCGATGACGAAACTGCAGTTTAGTGTATCGATCGATTTTATAGTAAAACGCTGCAAACTATCACAGAACGGTTTATTATTTTTCTTCTATAGGTAAATGATCTGCACCATTTTAGGTAGGCATATAGTAGGTACCTAGCATGATGATGTTGCATGCAACGCAGAATCTAGAATGACCCTTCGGAGAGTACCTTAGCATCTTTGTTGTTGGATCTGCTCCCGGGGCCTAAAGCTAGGTCACGATCGACGTCAATAGGTAACCACAATTTAAATCAGAAATTCGAGACCCTTCCTTCTCCCATCATCCCTTGTCATTAGCAGATAAGGTTTCCTACTCACATTAACGGCTTCTCCCCGCTCTGTTCTATTGCCTTTAATTAAGTTGAAGACGATAGTAATTCCATCTAAGGGAATTCCTATCAGCTATCCCTTCCCCTTAAGCGATTTAACGAACCTCTGGAGAACTGAAAGGCAAATAAACCTCATCAGAGTCCTTCGGGTTCATTACTAGAGACAACAATGACATTACAAGCTGCTGTTCCCACGCTTCCTCCAAGAGGTTGGATCAATACAATCAATCAGATAACCTAGGTGAATAATACCTTACAAATTTTCGATTATTCAATACCTAAAAGCAATTATTATCCTCCATTGTTTCACTACATAATCGAGAAAAGTCTGCCAAGTCAGTGTGGGGCTCATAGTTCACTGACAAACACTACCCCCCCCCCCCCCCCCCTCTTATTAGGTTATAAAAAAGATAAACCGTACTGTTCGTACCTACATATTATAATGTGCATATGTTTGTGTACTTCTTTTGCTTCCGAGTCTACCAAAAGTAGCGGAA
Source organism: Lygus lineolaris (assembly GCA_030264115.1). NCBI lineage: Eukaryota > Metazoa > Arthropoda > Insecta > Hemiptera > Miridae > Lygus > Lygus lineolaris. Next base: position 22,523,812 of record JAEMON010000002.1, read on the forward strand.
GCTTTGTTTTCACTTCGAAAATCGAAATAAGTTTTGTTCTCCAAAATTGAAATTTCCACTCGCATTTTAGTTTCAGAGGTTTCTGAACAAATTTGGTTCTGTGTCTGTCTGTCGGTCTGTCTATCCGCATTTCCTTGTTACAGGCACATCTTCCACAGTTTAATCCGATTTTGACACTTGACACTACTCGTAACCTTTTTTTTTTTAATGAAAAACATAGTAGTATTGTAGGTTTCGAGAAAAAAAAAACAGTTAGTAATGACTAATTTATTTTACGCCATTCAACTCCGAAGCGTAACAACGAACATTTTTCATCTTAACATCAAATACAAACAAACACAACCACTTGGTTTCCCTAACACTCGAAGGTGCGATATTGTCTCCGTTAAAGCTTTTCTATGTCGTGCCGGGAAAAAATTAAACCGTCCTGTTAATCATTATTAAATGATAAAAAGTTATCTTTTTATGGTGTGTTACGGGGAAAAAGAGCAAGTCCCCCATTTTTGGAACATTATGCTCTAAATTTTGCCTGCAATGAAATTTAAATACTTTCTGCCTAGAAACTTGTTTAGAAATGATATTGACTCAGGTATCGATTCATACACAATCAAATAATTTGAAATTGTGAAATGGATGAAACTTTGTTTTTTGAATTCTGGACATTTTTGTAAAATTTGGACGTAATTTATTCTTCCCTGTCTGTCTTCATATAAGATGAATATAAGTAGTAAAGAGTAAGAACTTAATTGGAATGATCACTGTTGACGAAGGCTAGCAAAACTCGGCCCGTTGGGCCTCACCGAAGGGGGCTGTGCCCCTGGACCCCCCTTTGTCTTTCGTTTTGAGCCTTGCGGCATGGAACATGTTTTAGCCTCGTCACTACGCAGGGTTGTCGTAACAACATGCAGTATTTATTTTATCATAGAAATAGAAAACGTAACGAACGGACAGTTTTCACGAGTTAGGTGGTGGCTAAAACATGATCCATATTAAAAAGTAGTACGATTATTCAAGGGTGCCAGAATGAACAACATGAATCACCAACTTCGGGTATCGCGAATCCACTTCGTCACCACCTAAGGTTTAATCAATTAGGCAACATCTGCTGGCCACCGGATTGACCAAGTTAAAAGCTTTTTTTCCGATAGTCGGGGGAGCAGCCCTGGTTGCCGACACAGCTGTAAAATTCAAGGTCTTCCTCATGAGGACACGATGAAGAGGAAAAGCCAGATAGGATGGGGGCTTGGATTGCTGAACAGCTCTATAAGGGTTCGATACCGGCATAATCGGTGGAAACAACGGGAAAGGTGCTGAGCGCGAAGAAATCCCTCGGCATAAAATTACCGGCTCAGAGCTCCCGGCTTATCCACCTGAAGGAACGACGGGTTGGGATAAGTGAAATGCTCACGGTGTTTGGAATAGGCTTCAGGATTTCCTGAGTCAGCGGGAAGATAATTCCCAGCAAAGAAACTGTATTTGAGTCAATCGATCCGCAGGTCTCAGCGCGTTTGGGGATTTCTTCTATCTTCTACTATCGTGTAGGATTATGTAGGTGTATGAATTCCTATTTGGATGTTTTATGTTGCAAACTATGTGAGTAGGTAAATGAAAAGGTTATATAATTATTATTACTAAGTAATAGAACAAAGGTAGGAGTGCAGTAACATTAGAATCACCTTCCTAATATTAAAACAGTGTCAACTTATTGCGAATTTGACATTTTGTGACTTAGCCGATTTTATACTCACCTGCTCTTCGTACAGCATATTATCAGGATTATTAAAATAAGATGAAAACTATTGATGAACAAGGTGGAACCGGATGTTGGCTTTGACAACCAAAGAGAAGCCTGCAGCAAACACTAAACCACGGTTGAGAAAGCGGTTGGAATCCTCGTCAAGCTAAGGTCGAGTCTGCAGATGGCAACTTGTGAAACCTTGGTCGGAAATGACCTGCAAAGTTGCAACCTGAAAACCTGCTGAAAACGTATCAAACTAGATGGATCTGCGATTGGGTCCTCATCAAACCTAGGACGATAGACTACAGTTGGAACTTTGTCAAAACACGGTTGAGGTTGGAACATCGTCAAATGGGGTGAAGATTGCAGGTAGAACCTTGCCAAGCTAAGGTCGAGCCTGGAGATAGAGACTTGAGAAACTAAGGTTGAGCCTTTAGTTGAAAACTTATCAAACCTTGATTGGACAAGCCACTGGATCTCCGTCAAGCCAAGGTCGATAGGCTGGAGTCGGAACCTTCCAAGCCATAGTTGAGGATGGAGTTGACACCCAGCCAGCTAAGGATGAGGCTGCATTAAGAACCTTGTCAAACCAAGAGGAATGTTGCATAATTATATTCTAGTAATTATTATTCTACGTTGAGTATACTCAACGAATCTAACGAAACTTTTTTTTATACAAGTTTTTGACAAAATATTCAGGCATGATTAGGGAGTGAGAACATACCGAAATCTACAACAGAAGAAACTGGGGAAAGGTGTTTGTTGTGTTTGTTTCCAATATTTTCGGCACCCTGCCCAACTTCATCATGTAAACGATATTTATCTTTGTGTTTTATTCTTATCTGATGAAGAATCTGAGATTCGGCTATTCATGAACCACATACCTCTAAAACGGTATTTCCGCCTTGATAAAAACGAGGAAATCAGATGAACTCTCCTATAATTACTCACGCTGTAATTTTTATTATTCATTTATGCAACCCCGCAAAAACGATTGCGACATGGCGAAGTCAGAGGACGACCGGCGTAACTGGCTGTTTTCCGGCCGTTCCGTGTAAGTACCTAATTATTATTTCCATCATTCCACAGAGGCCGTCCTATTAGGAAGGAGTCCGTGTGATTCTGACAAAAGTCCCTGGCCCAAACGGGGGATCTAGAGGAATCTCTGACCAAATGAAATGGAATACCTCGCAGGGAATAGAGTGGGGGTAATTATTATGAAAATACCCCTTGATTGTGGGAACGGGGTTGAGCCTCGTCGCTTTGCCTTCAGGTTCCTCATTGTTTTCGAGTTGGTTTCCTACATCGATAGGCGGGATACGGGTTGGTGGGAAAAAGGCATTAAAATTACAATTTGATGCTCCTTCGTCACAAAGGAGGCCCCGGTCTGTCGCAGAGGTAAGTGGGCCAGAGACGAAGGTATGTCAATGTGATGCGATAGCAATAGGCAATATGTATAACTAGCCAATTTCACCTTCCGTGAGTAACCGTCATGCAAACAGATAGACAGGTGTAGGCGAGACCACCACGAAATCTCGTCAAAATCGATATAACCAAAGTTATCAAGTTAAGTTATTCTTCAGTCAACTCCAACGAATATACATCGTATTCATCAACCGATGTGCTTCATGATTAACTTTGAAACCAATGGTGCCGTTGATTTTTAAATAAGAGGGTCAAGACAGTGGTGGTCCTCGGTATAGATCGGTGATCAGTGAGCTCAAAATAGAAAAACATCCCGTATCAATCCTCTTTGAAAATATAGATTAGCAGGGTGATGTATAGATCAGTGCTCTCCAACAAAGTGAAGAAAATTGTTCACTCTTCCCATCACATAAGGAGAGGACCACCTCTGCCTCGACCCTTTCCTGATTTTGAATTCTTATCAAACAGGTATTAAACGATGTATCCCGATTAATGAATTCTGAACGGCTCACCTCACTTAAATCGTTCTGATATTGTAAAAATCCTTATAAAAAGTTCAACGTGAAAATTCGATACATTGCTGGAAGTTTTCCTATTTAACCGCCATTGCTACATGATCCAATGATCTGAAAAAATTTAAATTTTAATGGTAGTTTCGGGTAAGGCCCTTGTTGGCCCCTTATTAATGTCGTCGCAATCGGATCTGTATGAGAGAGACTAGGAATGATTAAAACGTGAAAACGGTCGAACCTCCATAACGCAGGACCCAATGGTTCAAATTCGCTGATATTTTAATGGCCGTTCGAGGGTGGGTCCTTCATGGTCCCATATAAATTTTGTGACATTTGTCGCTACAAATTTCGTTGACATCAGCGGTAGCAACTGCTCATGCGCCAACATGCAAAAACCGTCGAACCGCCACAGCTCACGACCTAATGACCCAAAATCGCTGAAATTTTGATGGTAGTTAAGGGTAAGGCCCGCCTTGGTCCCATATGAATTTCGTCGCATTCAGATCAGAGGTAGAGACTACACATGCACAAAGGTAAAATATATTTATGTTACGCCACACCTTACTACCTAATGGTCCAAATCAGCTCATATTTCGATGGTAGTTAAGTGCACGTCCTATTATAGTTCTATTATTATTAGCATGGACAACTAATTACACACAGTAACAAGGCCGAGCCATGTAATCCATGGATTACTCTAGACCAAATTTAAATTACACACAATTTAAATAATTAAATTTAGGTATTATAATAATTGCTAGATAGGTAATAACTTGTACGGCCTAATTTGTATTTGCGTCGAATAAAATATTGCAGAGCTGAAGACGACGAAGCTTCCTCGAAACAGCTCCTTGGAAAGAGATTGGTCGTATCTATGCAATAGATCATCAACCAACAAAATCGATGACACAGGAGAGATAAAATTCACGGAGGGAGCCTAGGAAATTTTTACTACGTACGTCAGGAAGACCGCTTTCAGTTTTCAGTTTTGGTACATGTTCGCTGAACTGGTGATGAATAATGTTTTCAATCAATGCGAGTCTGCGAGACATTTCCCCGCAGAACATTCATGTAAATTCGGTGGGCAGATGCGAAATGGAGCGAGGGTGGGTGCACCCTCCCAAAGAAATTTTTCGACCGCTCCAATCACCTCGCTTGTTGTTCTCCATTGACGTCATTTATTGATCGATTTCTGAAGAAAGTGATTCAACTGTACTACCATTATCGTAAACATCGTTCGTTCTTTTACATCATAAATTTACTTTGATACCTGTGCCCTTTATCTTTGAATTTTGCCCCTTCACAACTCTTTGCTCACAAGTGACAACTAGGGGTGAGCGTTGTATCTACTCTAGGAATACGCAATTCATACGCTGATACGAGTATGTGGAAACAACACACGTCCAACCCAGCTAAATACGTCAGAGGGTTGACAGAGCTCTGGTAGTTTGTCCTGCTACCCTCACATTGGACGTGTTAAATGAAAATGGCAAAAAATTGGAAGCTTACCTACCTACTTTTACCTAGTTTTACTCGGGACAAAGACTTTTGATAAGAAACGAATCCGTATAGAAATTTCTAATGCATACAAATATGAGTAAGTAAACATTTCAATTTTGAAGTCATCCCGAGTGATCCGGAAATTCTACTCTTAATTTTGATCTGCGGACATCTCATTGGTCTCTGAAGTCCTCAACCCTCCTCAACTCTGAAGCCTGCATCACGCTGCACACACTATGAGGGACCATCCAAACCAATTGTGTTGTCCACCAAGTCATCATCAAAGACCTAGCCTGGTTTGTAACTCCCCAACCAACCTATCAGCGCCAGGAGAAGATTAGTTTGTTGTTGACAGCGACTTTTGTTATCCATAATAAGTACCATACGCACTGGGGCGTTTCTTCTTACAAGCTTCATGCTCAAGGCAACTTCTGCCGATCTGATTGTGATGAAATTCATAGGGGACCACTTTGAATCCAAACCTCAACAACGCACCATCCAAATTTCGACAGAATCAGGCAATTAGATGTTTCAAAGCCCGTGTTCGGAGAGATCACTTTTGCTCATGCGCCGATGCTACCAATCTTCATGGGTCCCGAGAACGCTCGCCAACAATTTGATTTCTAAAACATCTGGTGCGAGGCTTCACACTAGGACGTTCCTCACCCGTAAAAACCTGAAAACGTCGTTTAAAGCACATTTTTTCTAGATTTTCTCGCAAACTGCTCTAACGATTTTGATAAAATTCACAGGACTTACTCTTCTTCCAAGTAAAAACAAGTTCCAATATTCCGCATCTCCACAAAAATATCCTGAGGACCAAAATCATTGTTAACATCCACAACGTACATACCTGCATACGGACTTACATACACTTTTCCAAAATGTTGAGAAAATCAGATGTCGCTGATGACCATTCTAAAATGGTGTTTCAGAAATTGGGTTTTCTGCTGATTGCAATACCTCCTTTCACCTTTCAGATGGGCTGAGGAGAGTAAAAACCCTATCAGTTAACCATAGAGGATGGTCAAGGGGCAATCACATGGCTTTGGTAGGGAGGAAACCAGAAGTTGCAGGGTGAACATACAAAATAAGTAACTGCATAAACATTTCTTCCGCTCTTCTTCTGTGATTTCCGCTGGTGATTGTCTTCGCTGTAAATCATACAAGTAGGTACGGTACGTGATACGTGCAGTCGTGATGGTCCCATCCGGATTTTTACGCTCGCACGAGAGCACACATCGTGCCTCAGACATAAAGCCCTGCGCGATCTATACTTCCCTGGAATACTGCTGCCATCACATTTCCCTTAATATTGTGGGCTATTATCGCTCTCGGTGTTCCAAACGTGGTAGCGGTCACGTAGGTGAGCGGCTTGCGTGATATGGTAACGTCCTTCGTCCGCTGACCAGTCCGCACGAAGCTAACTTCAACGTACCAACCGACTACTTTTTTTCTTCGTCACCGCAATTTCCAATGGCAAAAACCATATTCCACAGCAATACTATTCATAATTTTTATCGATTAGCAGTTAGACATTGACCTTTCACTGTTACAATACGGTTTACAGAAAGCCGTGAACATCCCTACTATATAATTGGTTTTGGGCGGATTTGTGCTGTTTATATCATACCTAACTCCTTATTTTTGGTTGGGTGAAGTGGCTTCATGTACGATGGTCAATATCAAAGGCTTAGGAGCAAAATGGCACGGACCAAGTTGTAAAAAGTATTTATCTCTTATTTTTTAGCTCTGTTGGGCAAACACTATTTTGCAACTAATTTGGATTTTTGTTTATTATTTATAAGGCTCTGACCTATCCAACACCCTTGTTGTAATAAATGTTGGAACCGTCTGAGTCTCTAGAATGGAATAGAACCAACGGGAATCCCTAATAGATTATGGGTAGTTAGTTTCAATTAGTTACAACTGAAACTTACGAGCATAATGATGTAAAACTGACCTCTTAGAGATTGACTTCATCGAATTATTTACAATTCATCACCCTCTTCATTACTATCATGATTATACTTCGTTCAAAGTTCGGAACGTTCCCATACAATTTCAACATGACTATTCAGCATTCCACTCACCAAAAATGATAGCGTTCAGTACCTATCAAGGCTAAGAGTGATTGTGCCTCCTTCTAAGTTGCATAATAATACCTACCTACTCTGTTCTCATTCAATGCTAATTGTGCTAGTGAACGCATATTATTCTTGATTCGGCGGTGTTAGGATTTCCCATGGGTTAATTGCAGTCAACTACCAAACTAATAGGTTAAAAATGCACTCATGTACTTCGGAATGACTAATAACATGAGTGTTGTCACCATTTTCAACACTAAATCCAAGGAACCAGGACAGAGAATCAATAAAAAAATACTAAAAAAATAAGAAGAAAACTCCTCCAAAAATAAGATATTTCTCGCCGTAAACCCCAGAAGCCGAAACGAGAGCATGATGGGTGTGGGAAATTATAACCTCCTTGTATCTGAAATATGATAGTTTAGGTAAGTAATTGAAATTATAGGCATTTGTTAATATTGTGGATATAAGAAAAAACAGAGAAAATTGTATTTCAAAAAATAAGAAAAATGGTCTTTTCCTAGACTTTGCGTTTAGGAATCACCTAGAGGTGATCACCCTATCACCTGCAATCACCTTTCACTCAAAATTTAGTATCGAGGTCTGGGTCGAGAGACTATGTTGGTGAAGGAATATTCACGACAAGAGTGTATTGAGAGTGGAAGCAGAACTTCTCCACTTTAAAATTTGTTCATCCGAGAGAATAAGTACCCCTCCTACAGCGATTCTAAATTGAAAAGAATTACTTTCCCATTGATGGTTCAAAGGACCAATATACAGGAAAGACCTTGCAGGCCTCGAGAAGGGACGATGTCGAGAAAAGGCGACCTAAGAAAGTCACGATCCTATTTCTGGCTGAGTCAGTTTAGCTGCGGCCGGAAAATGCAGACCGCAGCTAAATTTGAACTTGCGTGAGTCATCGCTCCTTCTCGTCCGACGCTTTCCGCTGAATCTGCTTATCTTCTCACGGTTACCCCGGAGGACGTCCTGCTTCAGCGACCAAACGACTGCTCACCAAGGACCTCAAGGGTCACGCAGCCTTCATCTGCTTCCAAGCTCCACTTGTTCTCGATCGAGCTCATGATAATGGTTTAGCCACAGTATGTTGGCGATATCATGCTCATGACCGCTATGATCTTTTTCGTCACGATATTGAAGTCGACGGGAATAGGGAAAACTAACTCTCAACAAACTCAAGTTTGTTGGGAAGTATATCAAACTAATAATAAAAAGTTCCATTCATGCATCATGAGTTTCAAAGAATAATTTTAACCAATTTGATAGGTGGAAATGGATAGGAAATTTTGCGCTGATTCCGATTACTTACACTATTATGTTCCTATGTTTAAGATGGTAATTCACACCAAAAACCTAAAAACACGTTTTTTGACCATTATTTTTGGAAATTTGACCCCTTGGAGTCCTCCAAAAATTCTGGCCAACGAACTCAGACTTTATTTGGTTATTAGGTATTGACATTTTAAAATCCGAACGAAGTTCTGAAGAAGAATCGGTTTAGATGATTATTTGAAAATTCGTTCATCAACTCATGCTACTCGACTGGAACTTTTAGCGAATTTTCGAAGAAAATGAAGCTATTGCAATGGCTTCAAAATTTTTGTAATGCAAATTTTTGACAATTTTCTTCATGGAAATCCGTTTCAGACCATTCTAAAACGATTCCTGAAATTTAACACTTGTTCATATATGTATATATATTATGTGTGTGTGTGTGTGTCACTCCAGACGATATTTGCCCGAGGGATCGAGAAAAAAAATCCAAAAAAATATTTACAATGTCAATAATATCAAAAGAAAGGATGAGTTCGTTGGCCAGAATTTTCGGAGTACTCCAAGGGGTCAAATTTTGAAAATTTAGAGTAAAAAATCGCGCAAAAATGTGTTTTTTGAGGTTTTTTTTGTGAATTACCATCTTAAGCATAGAACATAATGTGGTATATTCGGAATCGGAATGGTATATTCTTGAAATTTCCTATAAGAATCACCCACAAAATCGGTTAAAATTATTCTTTGAAAATTCGCTCATCAACTCACGCTGCATGAATGGAACTTTTTTGTTTGACTGGGAAATCTGTTTAGTTCTGCACTATGTGGCCATGTCCTTATGAATCTACCCGATGCCACCATGGGCCAGAGTCACATCAGGGGTTTGGCCACACGGATTCACGTACTGTAGGGTGTCGTTGATATTCGTCTCCTTCTTCTTTCTTTACTTTTGCTTTCTTGATCATCTGTTTGGAATGCCTTTCAGTTTTGGGGTATTTTGGCAATATGGCGTCGCCGCTTGAAAAAAACAGTGTAGTAACTATTCTGTTTCCCGTATAAAGGGACGTACCCTGAAGTGCATACTTAATTGAACTAGATATTTCCAATATACTCACAAGTCACGTGATCAATGTATCTATGTGTGTAGGGGGGGTTAAGTTATCCATTTTGGTTTATTATTTTCAATAATGAACCTTTGG
>JAEMON010000002.1:22534559-22550040 GCA_030264115.1 Lygus lineolaris
GAAAATGATAAACCGTTGTGTAATAATTTGCAGCGTTTTTAGAATCGTGGGCAGTTCTGATATAGTTGCACTCCTAGCTTTATTATAGAACTCCATGATGGACGTTGAAATACTTAGGTACTCGTGTTGTATGACGGGTCTTTCAATAAAAACCTCCCAAATTTTTAATAAAACAACCGTCGTAGAACGTCTGTTCATTTCTACATCCAATGGGTAAAATATCAAAATGGAGAGCAAGCATTCTCACAAGTTCAATGCTACATTCTCTCTATTTACTTTCAAGATTTTCCTATTCAGGAGCTTGTTTCTCTCGTAACTTTGTCGTAAACGAGGCACTGACTCACCATAAATATACTAGACCTCTTCCCTGGAAATTGCAATCGATAGTCTGATGAACGTGTTCGAGAAGCAAACAACGTCCAATTGGTTTTGTTTTCGATAGATAATTGAAGGAGCATTATCAACTACCGCCTTTAACATTGGCGCTTGGACAGGAGTTTTATTTTTATCTGTTTACCAAATCGTCTTGTTCAACCGTTAATACGGGTTATAGCGGAATATTTCGAAATGATTTAGAGTGATTCATATTATTGTTTTCCTTAAAATCGTTCCGCTGGACCCCTGCAGGAAATACGGAGTGTCCTGTTTTCAACCTTCATCCTCCTCAAATCTGTTTGTCGAGCCTCCGGTCCTCGGTATAGGTTTGTTTGTCTAGGTTTTTGTTTTTCAAGGGAGACCCCCAGTTTCCAAATAAGCTCTCCCACCTCTGGGAGTTGGTTGACGGAGATTTTGGGGGCCAAAGCTGCTATGTACTTTTCGGCATCGCGTTTTATCGTCAGAGGGATGTTTGTCGAAGGTTTGATGCAAGGCTGTGAAGTCGACCGTTGGGCTGCAGGATCACAATTTTTTTCACTCAGAAATCCGGAGTATACTGTGTAGGTACCTCTGGGCAGTTCTTTGTTAACCCGAGCTGTAATAGTCAGTTCTCTCGAATTTACTGTATTCATATTGAGGTCCCGAACCATCCGTTCCTACAAACGTTAAGGTCGTAAACGAATTTTTGGTTGATCACGAATGTACCGTACATTAGGCCTTAACAAAGCAGTCCCTCGCCCATGCTAATGCTGATACTCCTGTATAGTTGCGAGGGTGTCTTCGAATATTTGCACATTATGAGATGCTACAGTGCTGGAGCTTGTCAGATTCGATACTAGGTATTTCGTGTGAAAATAATAATTAATGAGGTGATGAAAAGGATCGAACGGAAATAAACACTAGTTGGGGATTCCCGGCTGGAACCAACTTGTTCGGAATAGTAAATTATTTGAACAGGTGATACGCATATTATGACCCCGAAATCTATCCCACTATTTGATGCCTCCTTTTGTTAAAAATTAACGATCTTAAAACAACTGTGAACTAGCAGAGTAGTTATTTCGGTGATTCATAGTGGTCACGCCATCTAAGGTTTCACCATTCGTGGAAACCTTCTTTGATGTCATTCCGTTTTGGTTTATTAAGTTTATTTTTTGCAATAAAAGACCTTTAGAATACAAAAATACTCTGCCAAGTGGAAATGGCACATAGCTTCCTCACCTCCAAGGAATTTTGAAATCAAAAATCGTGTTGATGTTTGTCAGTTTTGACAAAATGTGAACATAAATTTGAAATAAAAAATTGTGAGTTCGAAACTCTGGATTTTGCTGATGTTTGTCAGCTTAGACAAAATGTCAACATAAACGTGAACGAAATTTACCTTAGTGTTACCTATGTAAAACCATGATCAGTTGCTTCCAGCGTCCATAGTTACCATTTTCAAAATCTTACATAGCTGTAAACCATTCATTTCGTAGTTTTATAATGATGAATTCCGTTCAATAAAGCCTACTTTAAGGTAGTTTTTTCATACGAAAAGGTAGCTAAAAATCTACGACTAGCAATACATCAGATGAAGGAAGAGGACGGTCTAGCTCCCATCGAGCCAAAATAACCGGGCAATGCCGAGTGTACCTGAAAATACTAGGCCACAAATACCCCAACGCCACTCTTTCCGTTTTGCCAAATCTTTGTTTTGACTTGATTGTCCAGTTTGACTTTGGTGGGTCAAAACCTCCCCTGCGAATCTGCACTCTAGCTGTAGCAGATGTTCCTCCAGCTCAACTATTCACTAATCTCACCCATGATTGCCATCCTATTGCTATCAGATCTCACCGCTATTCAGATTGTGATTCTAAGTCCATTGTGGCCGAAGTAGGGAAACTGCTCAAAGAAGGGATAGTCGAGAAGAGTATATCCCCATGGCGTGCTCAAGTACTTGTTACCTCTAGCCCAAACCACAAACGCCGTATGTGCATCGACTATTCTCGTACAGTCAGCAAGTACACTCACTTAGACGCCTACCCACTTCCCCGAATCAGTGACATTGTTAACAAGGTGGCGAGGTACGGTGTTTGGAGCACGATTGATCTCCGTAGTGCGTATCACCAACTACCCATCCCTTTGGAGGATCGACCCTGTACAACATTCGAAGCCCATGGAGAACTCTACCAATTGACGAGGATTCCGTTCGGGGTCACAAATGGTATCGATGGTATCATTCGCTCTGAGCATCTCAACGACACTTGGATGACGTCAAAATTTGTGGCAAGAATCAGGCTGAACATGATGTGAACCTCGCGAATTTCATGAAGGCAGCATCTAAATGCAGTCTGACTATCAACAACGAGAAGAGTGCATTCTCTCTTCGGTCAATTAATCTCCTGGGCTACTCGATAAGCAATCAGACTATCAGACCAGATCCTGATTGGATGAGACCACTGAACGATCTTCCTCCACCATCGATCGGATGCATCCTCTCTCAAGAGAGTCCTAGGGATGTTTTCTCACTATTCAAATTTCGTCTCATTACCAGTTGCAGTGACGAAAAACTCAAAAGCCTCCACCAAAGCTTATGTCACCCTGAGGTAACAAAGATGGGCCACTGGGTCCGGATTAAGATTCTGCCCTATTCAGTCGAAGATGTGAAGCGCATAACATCTTCATTCAAAATCTGTGCAGAGATGAAACCACAATTCTTCCGCCAACTAGGAAATATCATTAAAGCTACGATGCCTTTTGAACGTCTGAACATAGATTTCAAGGGACCCATACCATCTCAAACTAGCAACAAATACATTTTAACTGTGATTGATAAGTACTCCCGTTTTCCATTCGCGTTCCCCTGCAAATACACTAGTGCATCCACAGTCTGTTCCTGCCTTCTCCACTTTTTCAGCATCTTTGGAGCTCCATAATACATCCGTTCTGACAGAGGATCCTCATTCGTGTCTCAGGAATTGAAAACCTTCTTAGCTTCGTATGGAATTGCTACAAGCAGAACAACCGCCTACATACGCACAGCTAATGGTCATTCAACTCCGTCTTGGCTGCTGACCCAAGGACCGGTCCTCCTATTAAGGAATTTTGATCGTCAGTCGAAGTATGATCCTATCGTGAAAGAAGTCACACTCGTCGATGGGAATCATGAGTATGCGCTCATACGCTACCCAGATGGTCGTGAAGCTACGGTATCTACTCGAAGTTTAGCACCAGCTGGCACAGTCAGCCTATTACAGCATACGACGACCAAAGTCAGACATCTCAAGGACTTGATACTTCTGTGACTCATGATAACCTCGCTGAACCAACACAGCTAAGCAGACCAAGTACTCCTCAACTTGACCAAGGTTCCCCTCAACTTGCCAGAAGATCTCCTCAGAGTACCATAGTCCTAATTAACCACCCGCCAGCTCTCCTGCACCGACCACATCAGATGATGTGACGGAATATCCTCAACTCCGGAGAAGTTCAAGAAATCGTCGAGCTCCCTCCTACCTGAAAGACTTTGTTACGTTCTAAGGGAGGGGGTGAATGTTATGAAAAACCATGATCAGTTGTTTCCAGCGTCCATAGTTACTATTTTCTAAATCTTACATTGCTGTAAACCATTCATTTCGTAGTTTTATAATGATGAATTCCGTTCAATAAAACCTTACTTCAAAGTAGTTCTTTCATACTTTCATTAAAGTTAGCACATGCGTTGAGCGTACCGTTGATTGAATTGTGACGAAATTCATATGGACCGTCAAGAGGCCCTACTCGCATAATCCCTGAAAATTTGAACACGGACAGACAGACCGACAGATATACAGGAACCCAATTCGTTCAGGAAGCTCTGAAACGTAAAATGCGAGTGGAAGTATCAATTTTAGAGGACACATTTTGAAATGAATATGTCCTTTCGCTGGGGTCAATCCAAAATATTGTCCCTTCAAAAGCGTTACCCAACAACCAATAATCAAAGTTGGTTGGGAAGTATTGATATTGGGTATTCTTAATTTTGTTGTTGTTTCTAAGTTTAGGAAAATATCAACACGATCGTGAAGTTCTTGTTCGTACCATCGAAGCTATGCCTTAGTAGGTACCTATACCCAATTGACAGCTTTTTTGACATGAATATGGCTCTTCGTGGGGTCTTTACGCGTGTACATTGTGAAATGCGCGTGGCCTTTGGACCACCGACTCGTGCAAAAAGACATATTCATATCACAATGTATGAGCGTGAAGCGTAGATACTCGTTCGTTTTTTCGATGTTCAAAGTGAAAACAAAGCTACCGCTACCTTCGGTTGACTCGGAAGCAAAACCAGCTTTCTTATTATTGTTTTCTATCTTATGTCTCAATTTTTACTCAGAATCTGAGAATATAATTTAAAAAATCAATTCGTCCCTCTGTGGTGCATTTCTTAATTCGAGGACCCAGATTGATGAAACAACATCTAGATGTCCCTCCCGAACCCTGCCTTCCTTCGCTATCTACTTTATTGTAGATCAACTTGGTGATACAATTTCCAGACTCCTCGAACTTCTACCTTGGTAAATTTGTTTTTGTTTAATAAATATTGAAGGTCGGTGGATCATCCTACCGTTATCTACCGGTGGATCATACTTGCTGATAAAAAAATTCATGATAAGCCATCAACTTTTTGGTCATCAACATTCATACTGAACAAAGACAACTTGGTAATGGACACAGTTAGTTTCACACGTTTCTTCACTCGTTCGTACTGACTCATTAACTCCACCTGAAGTGAAGGAGTCATGAATTATCTGCAAAACATTTTATTAGCACGCTTAAGATCTTCCCTCCACTTTGCATAATAAGTTATCAAGATAATCGTATAATTACTTTACAACATAATTATTTTTGTATCATTTCTCCCCGTTGTCTCACGACCTAGATGTTTTAGTTGATACTAATAAGAAAAGTGTAGGTATATAATTTTCCTTTTGGATTATGCGTTGCACATAATGAGGTAGCTAATTATTTTATTATCTTGAGGTACTTGATTCCAAACTATCAACTCTATTTAAGACATAATTTCTTAATTACATAGACAATTAGGGAAATTGGGTTATTAAAAACCAACTCTTCATGTTGAAACGATAATGATTCTGCCTTGTAATAATGCAGTTATTCACAAGAAAGTTCATGGAACTGATGATAGGACAAATATGATAAGGGAATACTTGGAAGTATAATTATGTTCAGAAATACTCATGAGTACTACATTGAAACACGAAGTAATGACCCGTTCGGTGGTTGTATTCAAACATATTTTCAATAAGATTAAATGCAACTGTTGTTTAATAATTTGTCAATAGTGCGTTACTTGAATCGACAGGTGCTCTCACCAGTCTCGAAATATTTTCCTCCTACTGGGCAGAGGACACAAAAAACATTGCCGATCCTTATCGCTGAATTTATTAATACTTAATGAATTTAACCGTATTCCTCATCCAACATATGCATACCATATGATAATCATATTATGTTCAAAAGTTCCACACTATTTTAGCAGGCGGCGGCAGGTGAGCGAGCTGGAATTTCATTCTATTTCACGAATTTCTCCCTTCTTGGAATCGAGATAAGAATAGGTACTCTTACCTCGATGGCTTCTCGGACGTCGTAGAAAATAAGATAGCAACTGGCACTTCTTAAATTGTTTATAGACGTGAGAAAATAACTGTCGAAGTTAAATTTGAAAACAATTTTTACGGCATTAATATTCATTATAATTATGTGTGTATCCCTATAATAATTATTCGGTAAGTCTGTCCGTAATCTTATCACCCTCAAACGGAAACTCGCTTTTGATTCCTTTCTTCTTCTCCAAAAACCATGAGTAAGTTCCTGAAGGCCAGTAGATATTATAATATAATCCTACAGTGTCTGTATGTCTGTGGCGATTCGTGACTCGAACTGCTGCACCGATTGTAAGTTCCTGGCCAGGTTCTAGGCTACAGTTGATGACTTACACTCTCTTCCTCCATAATGAAATCGGCTTTCTTTAAGGGACATTGATTGAGTAAATAAGTTCGTTACTTTTGGTAAATTGTTTTAGTTTCTTTTTGATTATGGTTAAAGGGAGCGCCGAGGTCAAATAATAATTATTAGTGTTCCATAATTCATGGACAACGTTACCGATGGTATACCTACCTAGTACCCATGACTAAGAATGCCTAGGTTTTCGGTAGTATAAGGTTTCAAAACTCGGGGACATTACCTTACCTACCAGTGGTGGTTGGGGGGGGGGGGGGGGGGGGGGGGGGGGGGGGGGGGCGTACCTTCAAAATTTGCCACAGGAGGGGGTTCTATGGCGAATTTTGAAGGTACATAGAATTGAAAAAGCTCTAGTAGGTTTTTGCCCAATAGAGAAACACCGTAACATGGATCTCATAATATCAAAATGATGTTACGTACCTACTTACTACACCCTTCCCATTTCCAATTATTTCAACAGACTTTGTAGGACGACATTGAAGGCTGATCGGTAGAGATTGAAATGCATGGGTAAACTCCAAGGCCAATTTTATACTCTGGGGCACTGATCAATCACCACAAACTATGATAGCTCAGTCGCTATGAGGTGTTGATTGCTGGCTCAACTGGCAGTGGGGAGCCCACTTAACCTCCAAGAGACGAGGGAGGCATAAAAGCGGCGACAACAAGACCAAATCATTTCCAATTGCTGAAACTGGTTAGCACTACTTTGTTCTGACACCTATCTGGTCAAATGGACGAAATTTTTCCCACTATAATAATACGAGTAGACTAAAAAAAAATATGACGTCAGCACGTAGTACTTTAAGATAAGTAAGCCAAATTCGATTCGATTGATCGCAACCTCATCGAAAATTATATCGACTTGTCATACAAAAATCCGTCGAAAGCTTTCGTAAAGAAATTTATAGAGCCAAATACTGAACCCGAAATTCTAAAATTGATAAACCAATAATAAGTAGCGCTAATTAAAAACGCACAAAACAGTCCCATGAAGTTTGAAAATGCCTTAGAAAAAGAATGTTTGAATTCGAGTTGTTTGACAAATGGAAATAATTTTTTGTCGTCATCTAGGTCTTCATTGCTGTTTCATACAATTAGATGATGGACTTCATGAAACTGAAGGGTGGTTCACGCGAATAGACCCTAAACCTAGTGGATATAACTCAAGATGTATTAGACATACAAACGTTTTATTTACATTTTCTGGTAGGGTTTTCAAAAATTACATCAACCATACGACGTATCAGATGGCTTCCATCTTGTTCGTAGCACGAAGCAAGCCTGTTGAGGAAGTTTTGGTGGGCACGCTGTAAATTGCCCTCGACGATTGACTCAATTTTGGTCGTTATTCCAGCCTTGAATTCGTCCAAGGTGCGGGGTTAGGTAAGGCATTAATACTCCGCTCCAGTATTCCCAAACGAAGAAGTCACATGACTTCAAGTCAGGAGATCTAGGGGGCCAGTAAACGGCCCCAAAACGTGGTACGAGCAGGGGACAACTCGCGTACGACGGCCATAGTGGCGGTGGAGATGCGAGGAGGCATACATTTAATCATCACGTTTTAACTATGGAACAACTTCTAACGTATGGGGATGGATTTTCAACTCATTTTTGATGATTCGTCGAACTGAACTGCGATTAATTTGAAGGGCATGAACTTATTGGCGCTGGGAGGGGAACGTCTGGAGAACAGCTGCTCTTACCCCCTCTACGTTCGATGGAGTTGTTATCATCTTTAGAAGGCCTGATGGTTTTTCTTCCTAATGTTTCCTGTTGTTCAAAAAGCCATCTCATTATTGTTTTCCTAGTGGAAACAGCACCACGACGTCTGACGTGAATCTTGTATGTGCGATGCACCGAAACAACCGATTCATTGTTTTTAACAAACGCATCGTGGGCGAACACGTGGTGATCCAAACCCTACCGTTCCATTACGGTTACTAAACCTCACAATCAGACCGTTCGAATGAGACCTTTTCTGACCCCTACTACCATCCTGAGCCGAGAAAGGGCCGCCTACTTTTGGGTCTATTCCTGTGAACCACCCTGCACACTCAATAATCGATGACGTGAAATGGGTAGTTATGAATCATTGTAAGGGAAACGCAGATCACCCGTTGTTATTTGAGATTGCAAGTAATTCCTTCGATTCTCCTTTGAACAAGAATACCTACGGTAAAATATTATAGGAATATTGAGCGCAATTATTGGAGCACACAAGAGAAGGAGTAATTCGTATTATCTTTGTGTACCTTGTTTCCAGGGTTTCATGATTCTTCAGCATTGAAGACGCTAGAAGAGACTAGATTGTATTGTATTTATAATGTATGGATTGCAAACTCTGGTGATCAATACATTTTATATGTCGAAGAATAGCCTAGGAATGTAAAATGCATTCCCTAAATTTATAACTTGAACGAATGTACATTATTAAACCACCACGCCGTACATCTTCTTCAGGGATTCAGAGGTACACTTACCTAAATTGTCCACACTTACCTAAATTGTCCACTTGCTATTATGTGGTTCTGCACATACCTACCTACCTACTAACTTATGAAGAAAATTCTATAAACTTTCCACCCGGATAAAAACCAACTAAATCCTTGTAAATGGAGGATTGTAAATTAAAAGAAGGATTAATTAAATAATCGACTGAATAATAATAAAGGATTCACTGATAGTGTGTTAGTTTTTCTTACCGGTTTTGTGTTTTGATTTTTTCCTTTGCATTCGTCTGTGGGAACAATCTTTAACGTCTTGAAAATTGAATGTAGGTAGATCAAAATAATAATAATCGTGATCATTCTTGAAAACTGAATAATGTTTGGTACCGATTGAAAACTACTCACATCAATGTCACCATCGAAATCGAAACCTAAAGAAACGCCCCCATACTTAAGACATCATGCAAGGTAAATAATGCCGTTCTCGAAATAATAATTTTTGGTTGAGAATGTTATTGTCAAATTTAAATCTCTGATTCATTTTTCATCATCTGATTTGTCAGATACATTGGTTAACCTGTAGTCGAGTGCATACCTAAATATTTTTTTTGGTATGGTGTTATAAGCAAGTAGGTATGGATTTTCAGAGCGATAGGAAAATACACATCAAATCCATCCAAAACAATTATTGATTCGGGACAAAATACTAGGAACCCATACTTCGTGGGGGGGATACTTCTTTGCTCTCAATCGTTTTCACGTTTAGCTTCATTACCCATGGCTTTGTTGGAGATGAAGGTTTGGCAGTGGCCTGGTGTTTTTATTTCAAAATTAGCAACGGTGATACATAGTGCATTCAGTGATTATGCATGGACTCTCCAGATATTTGAGTCAATGTTCAATGCTCGGGATTGATGGTCACGTTGGTTTCTCTCTCTAGAGGACGCCCTAAGAGGAAGGAGGGTCGGTTTGGTGAGTCACTCCGCTTCCACCAATGTGAGAAGTTTCTTTGCGAGGTAGCGACTCAGCCTTTGCTTCTTCGGAACCAGCTTGGGTATTTTCAATACCCAACTTAGTTTTCAGGGTGTTTTTCCCAGGATTCGCATTCGAAGAGGACGGCTCGTTTTGCTCTTTCACTTCTCCACCATCGACATGAGAAGTCTCTTCATGAGGTATTGTCCCAGCCTTTGCTTCAGCGGAATCAGCTGGGGTGTTTTCATTATTCAACTCAGTTATTACAGGAATTACATTCTTCGACGACAATGTCGTACGAAGTGATGGCTGCCTGCTAAAATCAGATGAAAATCTTTTTGTGGAGTCACTCTTCGCGGACTCTACACTCTTCAGTTGATTATCTGAAGCGTGGCTGCGCTGGACTTCTGGAATGGAATGGGAGGTTCTTGGGGGCTCATGTTTAAGAATTGAGGATTTTGACGTCTCTAATGCTCCAAGTGAAGACATTTTGCTACCAGGATGGGACTTAGGGAGTTTGCTATCATTAGGCTGGTTCGAAACCTGGCTTGAGTGTTCAATACTTGATTCAGAAACCAATGGGTGTTTATTTACACTGGGATCTGATGGGATACTCAGCGTTCTGCTGATTGATATCGCTCTAATTTTTTCATGAAGAAGAGATTTGATAGTGGTTTCTACGACTTTTCTGTCTGATACGTTGGTTTCATTGACATTCGAATCAGATATGGCGGTGTTTACAGTCACATTCGTATTGGATTCGGTGATGGTTTCAGCTACTGTTGAATCAGTATTTTTTGCCGGGGTTGGTGACTTGATTTTATCGGATCCCCTAGATATAGAAGTTTCCGACCCAAAATGTTCATAACCTCTTTCAGAGTCTTCACTTTTCTCACCACTTTGGTCACTAATTTTCTTTTCTGATGGTCCAGCCTCTGGTTCATTGTCACCAGGAGAACCTTTGAAAAACACATCACGTGAGCCAAAATTATCAGTTGACCGTCCGTGAGGCATTGTTACTGTCATTCGTGCAAGACTCATATTCGCTTGATACCCCATAACTCGTCTGCGATTCAACACAACACCATAATATCGTTTGAAAAGGAATATTATCCAGAGAATAACATGAATAAAGATACATTGAAGTAGTAATATTCCTGCGTTAGATACTGCTTTTGATGTATCATCCCAATTCAGATATTCGTAAACGACTTTATTTCCTTTGCGACTCGTTATCTTTGAACTGTACAGCCAGTAGTTGAAGACGATGTTCAACGTCAACAATCCAAAAGACAAGGCCAAATATATAAATTTGAAGGCATGGCCGACTACAAGAAAGTCTAATGTCATTGCCAGAGGGTTGATTATGTGAGATGAATCATAACTGTAGTCCAGAGTTTTGAATGCTCCACCAGTGTCTTCAACAAGTTGCCAAGAAGTGACAAAAGCAAACACGGCAAGCGTTGTAGCTGCTGAATGGATTGTCGCATAACCCTTTTGGAATCCACTGACGTAGCTGTCTGACTTTTGATAATACTTTGTTTGCGTTACATCCTTACGAAAAGCTTTGTAAATTACAACAAGGCCAAATATGGACTGCAAGCAGCTGACCAATAGGAAGAAATTCCCAAAGTAGAAAATCCAGAGAATGATGTATTTTACCGAGTATTCCGAGTATAGAATTTTATCGAATTCCAAGAAAGAGAAAATTATTATGGTAATAAAGAGTGACATGTGAAAAAATCTGTAGATCAAGTAAAAACCAGATGGATGATCTGCTGAGTAGTGTCTCCATTCTGGATGGATAAAATCCTGACGATGCAACGTTTCTAGATACCCAATTATGTCAAGCGCTCGTCGCACTGAATTTTCACTCTCTGAAATAGATGAAGGAATAGTTATGTCTTGTTCAGTGGAACTCATCCAATTTGCCACTCTTACTGACATAGGTGTAAAACTACGTACGGATCTACTTGAAATATTCATTCGTGATTTGCGCATTGGCCTACGGTTGCGGCAGAGAAATTTTAAAACTATCCTCTTTGAAAGATATATAGCGACAAGAAGTACGTGAACCGCGCAAAGCAGAAGACAAGATTGCATGGTGAACCATAGAAAATACATGGGTCTCTTCGTGTTGAAGTGTTTGAAGATATATTCCGGATTTGCGGGGAGTTGGTGTTGGTACACCGCATAATAAGTGATTGTGACATTCAAGAAGTAGCAGACGAGAAGTAACAGGGGATAAAAAACAAAGGGGATTTCAAAAGGAACCCGTTCGATCATAAGTTTCAAAACCATGAATACCGGCATCGATCCATGCTCTAATACCTTGACGATTGTGAGATAGTCCTTGTCAAAAATGAACGCCCAAAATAACAAGCTTGCCGTCGTTGAAAATGTGATGGACGTAGAATTCAAGTACATGTAGATGAGTAAGCGGTCATACACAGAATCAGATATGCACATTTCACTTCGCATTGCTTTAGTGCGGGAATGATGATAGAAATAGTTCACGACAAAGACTCCACAAGAGGCTTCTACGAAGCTCACCAAAGTTGACCAGTGGTTGAGGTAAATATTCCATCTCAAGTTATCTTTCTCGAAAATATCCAAATGCGTCATATTGAGGCAAAGAAAAGCGACCATGATTAGTGCTTGTACGTATTTGTATAGCAAGAAGAATGGACTTATGTTATCATACCTGTTCTGGCAGTACATGATCGTAAAATGATCGAGGTCCAGGCGCTCTCTAATTGGTTTGAGCCCGTATGATCTGAAAACGCTGTCACGCAGAGAACGCTGAGGAGTACTGCGGGAAGATCTTTTGAATAGCTTCAACAGATTTTTCATTGCGCTTTTGATTTTTTCTTCAATATTCAAGTAGTAGAACTAAAATAATATATACCTATCTATAATAATGCTTCAAAGAAAGAATGGGACATACCCCTTGGCCTCTTGGTAAACTTAGGTTAAACCTAAGCGAAACGCTGTCTGTTGTCAAGGTAGAGTATGACAAGTACCAGCACTTTGAATAACTATTGGGTAGGTACAGATAAAACTTGATGCGAATATGGCAGCAAACAATGACAGCAAGAGTGATTGGTGGTTCTCTCAAAACGTAGGTACTTCCAATCGTGAATCCGACCTTAGCAAGGAGTATTGAATAAACACGTACTTATAGGTAGGTTATGTAGATTCTGCGTGAATACTGAAAGTTTCTTAAGTTAGTGTATTAAATCTAAATTAAAGTTGTAATAAGGAAAGTACTTGATGGGAGCCCTCGTTGTAACTAGCAAATCGAGTAGTACTCATTACTACTACTGTACAACTGAAAATATGGAGACCCTATTCGATGTCATAGGATTCGCTGACATAGGTAATAATAATAATTATATATTATAATATTATGCACCTACAGCATACAGGGCGGTCCACTCCATAGGTTTTCCCAATCCAAGGCGCATTTCAAAAACCCAAAGAATATTCTTTGAATATAATAATGGTGAATATGAAAAATGACGCACGATTTTGTATGCCAATTTAAAAAATCCAATTTTGAGTACGTGCGCGGTCTGCAACTCACACCAACTCCCTTATTTCAAATAAGAACTTCCATCTTTTATTTTAAATTTGGATTGCACATAAAAATTCATGAAAAAATACCCCGTTACCCGAGTGTGCGAAATCGCGACAAACGTGAAGAACGTCGTTTTTTACCGGTACCTACCTATTTAATTAGTAACATGTGATGGATGATTTTAGGGATATTTTTCCACGCTTTATCACTTGGTGATTTCAGTTTTCCGATCATCGATCATCCTATCAAGACCATCTAGAAGAGTGTCAGTCAAAAATGGTTGACGGCTACGTTGTATTTGAGGGTTTTTAGTTGTAATTTTTGAACTTTGTCAAACACAATGTGTAGTTGGTAGGTAGGCTATTGATAAAAATAAGAACCTTGTCTTCTACATGAAGCGTCCCAATCCCTATGAACGACGGGGACCAATCACCTCTATGTAAAAATAGAAATACCTTATTGGAACTATAATGAAGGTTATATAGGTAAATGATGAGAGGGATGCCGGGTCCCGGGTGATCGAGCGATACTTTACTCAGAACTCGAATATCCAATAGTATTGAATCTTAACATCTAAACCCCAGAGAAGTTGATTATGTCAGATGTAAAGATATCCAACGTCGAGCGCCAGAAATAGGATGTTTTCCCATTATAGGGAATAGCTTTCTTAATTAGTTTTGTTGTCACCGCCATAACAATTCCAAAGTTCAATCACCCATGAAATATACAGCTTAGGTACTTGTGAAACGTGTAACAAAAATTTTACAATGGGTCATCATTATTCGTTGTGGGGAGCATGGGGGTTAGGCAGAATCTAGCCTAGGACGGTGGTGTGGGGAGGGGAGGGGGGGGGGGGCGCCGCAGCATAGTTTTATTCATATACAGTGCCTCAACTAATGATCTCCACTCCCTCCCCCCTTAACCTCTTAACAAAGCCATTTAAAGAAAAAAATCAAATTTTTCGTGAAATTCAAATATGATATTTTACGCATGTGCGCATTCGCAAAATGACGTCATGGATGTTTACTAACGTTGTTTTTCTAGTGGGAATCCCCATTCTTTATTGTAGATTCAGATTCTAGGTAAAATTTCGTGGAAAAGTGACCCATCAGTTGAATTTTACACAATGCGGAATTTCATAAGTGGTGATGCTCGTGTGGATGATCACCATTGAACTGGTGATCTTGAATCCCCACCAATTCGGACTGATTTCTTTTGGTGATTGGTGTTCTCATACGCCGTGTCCTACGTGGACGACCAAAGAGCGCTACCGAGCGACCCGCTCTACCAAGCGAGCGAACAGCTGATTTCAAACAAGGTAAACCGAAAGATGTGTCCTACGTGCCGCCGCTCCACGCCGCGACTCGGGCGACTCGATTTTTTCTTGTTATTCAATTTTCTAGGGGGATCAGTTGAGTATATAATTTTAATTTCGTAATTTTGAATTTTCCATTTCCTTTATTAAAATTAAAATTGGCATAAAGGTACCCCATCCCCCCCCTCTACAGAATGATAAAATATGAAGAATGCCGCTAACCGCATCAAAATCCGTTGAAAATTTGGTAGGAAGAATGGGAAAACTGTGCAACGCTAATAATGTGGTTAGGGGTGATTATCCGCTTTTTAAACTTATTGCAACGAAGCAGTTATAAGGCTATAGTAAGAGTTCCTATAAACCCTCCAGTAACCGAGATTAAGTCATTTTTAAGGAAATTTTGGGCTCACTACCTTGCCCTTAACAACACTGCCTCATGTTCAATGCCAAGAAGAAGTGGCGGAACTATCATGGGGGCCCGGGTGCATCCCCAGATCACAATCTTTTTGAAGTACTTGCCTAGAAATTATACCTCAATCAATTCGTAAGGATTTCCTCTTTCAAATGGTCATTTTTTTCACTTTCCTCATAATTACAATGTCAATAATATAAAAACTCGCCGCTCCGAGCCTCGGCAGGGGCCCGGCCCCCTGCATCTCCGGTTAGTTCTGCTTCAGCCCTACTGGCTAAAATTAAAAAACATGGAACATGCTTTTTTTAGTGTGCTTCATATTTATTTTGTGGGTGTAGGGGAGAGTTGGGTAAAGTGGGGTTGCGTGTAAA
>JAEMON010000002.1:22551040-22575752 GCA_030264115.1 Lygus lineolaris
CGTACTTGACTAGGGAGGACAGTATTTTTTCCATGGTTTTTATTAATAAAATTGTTGTTTTTGATGATTTTTGTTCAGAACCCCACTTTACCCGAAGCTGTACCCCACTTTACCCGAAAGGAAGGGTATAGTGGGGTACTTTGACTTGTTGCACTAAATAGTTTGTTACTCAGAAACGGATAATTTAAAATGAACCAAATTGATACATAGTCAAGGTGAAATGGTAGACCAACCTCCATAAAAATTTGATTGCATTTGGAGCAGAAACAAAGAAGTTATGAGACACAAACCAAAAAGTACCCCACTTTACCCAACTCTCCCCTACTCGCGGTTTCTGAAAAGCAATTAGATTATCGGATCAATAATTAATCCTAGGATAAATCCGGATACCGGATAGGTATATTTACAATAATGTTGTTCTATTATTCACAAGACTCAAACTTCTGTTAGTTATACCTACCAGAGTTGGGAAAACGCATTTTGAATCTACATTTGTTTTTGTTTATTAATAAGGCTTTATCCAATTAAAACCCATATTGCACTTTATTGTAGGTATACATAAACCGCCTGAATTTCCAAAATGCAATAAAGCCAATGGGAATGGATCACAAGTGTAATTGGAGTGAATAACTAACTAGAAACTAATTCATAAAAGTTAGGAGCTCATAATATAGTTCCAGTTAGTTATTCACTCCAATTACACTATCATCAATTCCCGTAGATCATCAATATTACAGGAGTAAGTATAAAATATTCATTAAGTGGTTACTATACAGTGGTAATATACAAAAACAAAATAAATCAGAATGGCGTTTGCCCAACACTGGTATCTACTTATTAGTAATTATTACGAACCATAATCCACTTGGACGGTTATTGGCAACACACTTAACCGTTAATCAAAATTTATTCTGTCTTGGGTTATTGTTAAAACTTGTTCACAGAGTGACTAAGTTGAACAAATTGCAATTCATAGTCAATAGCTAGTCGTAGTCAGAGCTCGTATAGGAAAGCTCCGGCAACGATATCTGATAATATAATTATATAGTATATATATTATAGTACCCTTATAATTATTTATATGTGTGTGTCACTCCAGACGATATCTGACCCTAGAATCCATTTAAAAAATCCAAAAAAATTTCAATGATAACAAAAGAAAGGCTTAGTTCGTTGGCCAGAATATTTGGAGTACTCCAAGGGGTCGAATTTTGAAAAATTGAGGTAAAAAAACGAGTTGTTTTTGTTTTTTTGTGTAAATTACCATCTTAAACATTGAAACATAATTATGGTGTATTCGGAATAAGCGCAGAGTTTACTATAAGAATCACCCACAAAATCGACTAAAATTCTTTGAAAATTGGCTCACCAACTCATGCTCTATGACTGAAACTTTTAACACAGAATGTGTTTTAGCCTTGGACTAACTTGCCGAAAAATGTCACGCGGAATGGGTGACGCGGATGGGTGACGAAATTTTCTTATGATTTTCACGTACAACCGAGCCGTTGCGTTGGTAGGGAAATTGAGACCGCAGGTCAGCTGAGTCGAAAATGGAGCTCTCAGATCAGCTGAGTCGAAAATGGAGCTCCCATATCAGCTGAGTCGAAAATTGAAGATTGAAGAGGGGTTTGTGTGAAACGCGTGAGCTAAAACACATTCTGTGTTTCAATAATTTCGTCCGAAGTATGTAAATAGAGGTAACCGGGGGTCCAGGGGGCTTGCCCGCTGGCGAGGCGCGGAGCGCCGAGTTTTTTTTTTTTTTTTTAAACAAATCTCGACTTAGCGTGTGTCGAGACATATTGTGTTTTTTCAAGGGAGTGTTTTGAACAGTTTTAAACTATTTGAAACAGTGTTTATGTAGGAAGTGTCATAGTTTAAAAATTCTTAATTTTTAAATTCTAAATTTTAAAAGAATTAAAAATTCACACTCACGTTACTATAGAACTGAAGAAATAACAGAGGATACATAGATATGTAGAAAAAGTAAACTATAAATGATTTCTACTGTGCAGTCTGAGTAGGACCGCTAGGAATGTCAAAGGTGGAAGTGAGAAGTGGAAGGGTGGGGGACGGTCTGGCCTTTGGATGGGCGGGCAGGTGGTGGTGGTGGAGGGTTACGCACACAGAAAGTTTACGCTCAGGGTATTGAACCCGATTTACCTCCGAAAAATCATGTTCCATGTTAAAAACTTTTGAAATGAACACGTGTTATAATAGCGAGGAGCGAGGATTGACACTTCTGAGTACCTCTACCTCTATAGGCTTCAGCCCCGGTTCCGCAAATTTCGATAAAAATGCCTTGATTCCGATTTCCCGATAATTGCTGTGGTCGTTGGGCAGTGCTTCAAGTCCAAGCAGTTCCCGGAAACAAGGCTTATTATCACTCATCACTGTGTAAAAAATGTGGTAAAAATTTAAAATAAGTAAAGAGTTAATGTTCCATGTACTTCCTCTCCCCACACTTCCTTGAGTTTGAAGTGAGGAAATTACACCAGATCTAGATATTTCTCGTTCCCATCTTGGGAACTTGAATCAGATAAAAATACATCAATCAATGTAAAAATAAATCAGTTTTTTTCGCTAGGTGTTTAGAAAGTATAAAACACATGTTTAAGTCACCAGTTTTAAACACTGGTTTAAAACTAGTTTTTCAAACATTTATTTCAAACATGGCCAACCCAGCTACCTAGGTATAGGTATATAATTTTTTTAAATCTTTCAAGTACTTTGCCCTCCGTGTAGTTTATAATGGTCATAATTCATAACATACGACACTTTTATTTTATTACCCTTCACGTTCATAATGAATGATCGTTCATTGTTGTAGCAGTTCTTGCCATAAAAGTTTTCCTTCCACTCCCAAAGCAGCTGGATGAACGTTTTAAACGTCAGTTAGCGCATTTGATGATCCAAAGCATAATTCTGACCCTCCGTGAGAACTCGAAAAGTCTTTGTGCGGTTCCTTGGGGGTTCCTTGGAGGAGGCCCAGGTACCTTTGAGGGCCGGCCATCCCCCTTAGCATATGGGAGAATGTTTATTGCTAGAAGGAGTTGGGATCGTATCTTAGTTTTTTGCTTTCTTTATGTTATGTCCCTATCTTCATTCTTCTCCCTCCCAAGATTCGGATCCCCAACGGGCGACCTAGGTTTTTCGTTCTAGGTCGTAAATGAGATAGGTGAGGAGAGGCTAGCGTCTTAAGACTTTAAGCTCTAGACAGAAAAAGAAGAACAAAAAATACAAGATGGTGTGGTAGGTAGAGAAAAAAGTTAAGTTGTATACTAAAGCCTCTAAAGGGAGCTTTCAAGAACTACCGTACAGAAGGGGTACGAGAAGAGTAACACGGTAGTCTTAATAGCAGTTTATCTACAGGTTTTGAGTGGCCAGCAGTGTCGGCAAAGCATTGGACTTTTTTCCCTTCTCGATGAAATATTACCATGAATAATCTATGACAGAATAACCCTATTTTTTCTTGTTCCAGCCAGAAAGAAAATAAAAGTCTAGTTCATTAAACGTAATCCGGCGTTGTAACGACGGGGTGCACTGGGCTATTTGGGGAAAGGCTATCATATTTTTACTTGACAGCATAAAAAGGAATATTTGTTGTGTTGTTATTGTCGGGCGGTTCTGTAAAATTCATCATGCTTTTGGTACATCTCGAAACATGAAGTAAGTAAGGACCAGCCAATAATCCGTATTGTGTAGGTGTATCGTTATGATGGAATATGTTTTGACGTTCGTATTGTTATGATAATGATAATGATTTTAAATCATCCGCCAATAGCTTCTTCGTATCCAACAACTTGAAAAAAACGTCTGCCAAGTTGGGTGGGCAGTATTGCTTCCTCACTTTTATAACATGGACGTATAGAACCAATTAGTGAATATTTCAACGAAATTGGTAGAATAGTTTTGGAGTTGGGAGCATGCCTATAAATAAATTTAAATAAATTCCAAATTTGCGCATGCGCAATAGCCATTACTTGTCCAATTGATGCGAAATTCATAGTCAATTGTCTTGGAGTCAGCCCTAAACTACCCTCCGAAATTGAGCGAAATCCGTCCATTAGGAACTAAGATATCGTAGTTTCAGGATATTTACGTTAGCGCGTGCGCACACTTTATTAGTGGTCCGATGGCGGTGAAATTCATAGGGGACCTTCTAGGGTCTAACTCGCGTAATCCCTGAAAATTTCACCGAAATTGGTCGAGTAGTTCCAGAGATACGCCTATGACAACAAATTTCAAGTTTGCGCTTGCGCAGTAGCTATTACTGATCCAATCGTGACGAAATTAATAGGGTATTGTCTTGGAGTCAGTCCAAAACTACCTGAAAATTTCATCAAATTCGGACCATGTCTTCATATAGTTTTGCCTGGGACAAGGAATTGACTACAGACAGACCGACAGACAGCCCGACAGACAGCCCGACAGTCAGACCGACAGACAGACAGAAAGACACGGAACCAAAATTGTTCAGAAAGCTCTGAAACGTAGAAAGCAAGTGGAAATTTTGATTTTGGAGGAAAAAAAATTTTTTTTTTCTTGCACGAATACATAGCTTCCTACCTTCGGTAGTGAGGAAGCAAAAAGTCCACAAACTTTTAGATGTTTATTCAGTTTGTGAAACATCAACACCGTCGTGAATTCCCTTGCGCATGTAGCATCGCCCCTAAACCTTAAATTTTATCGAACGTGGATGGAGAGAATAATGCTCGTAATAGAGATTGTGGAACTCAATGTTCCGTGATCAATCATTATACAAATTATGCATGAGTGCCCCTCCCAGGGCTTCCTTGAAAGGTTTACGGCCCGACAAAGGGTCCCGGTCGTTTGCTAAAAGAGTGCCTAGAAGCCGTCATCAGTGAGCTGTGCCGTGTGGTTACTTAGCTTAATGTTTGATGAGCCAACATTATCTTTGATCTCTTAATTTGAACTCATTTGTCAGAAAACGTATTCAGGCTCTTCCCAGCCGCTTCCTCTCCGATCGTTACAAAAAGTGGGTCGACGACATAACGTGGAAAAGGTAACAGCAGCTGCGATGAACTCAAGTAAACTCATACTTTAGCAGATTGTCACTGAGCTTGAGAAATAAGGTTGACTTTCTTGCCCCAGAATCAGAAGAGTACACTCAGCAACCTTCGTTCTTACTCGTCCCGTTCCATGATGAGAGCCTTGAAATGACAGAATCCAATCAAACAACCATGGAGTTCTTGAGTGGAGCCTGGAGTAGGGTGGTTGTCCAGATTTGACCTCATTGTCAAAATGAGAGTATTTTGATGTTAACAATAGAGTATGGATAAAAATATGCATTTGAACTCCCCCAATAGTGCATACTGAAGGTTCGGAATATAAGCAATTATTCAAGACATAGGTAGGAACACAATAATTTTATGCACACGTATGTCGTGCTAAGCATGTTATTTTGTCAATATCTATGACCTATTATATAAAAGAATAATAGTACACTACCCTTTAATTAGAACTATTACCTATTAATTAACTTCCAAATATCATAAACAGTTACTTCGTTTATGTATAAAATTAATTCGTTCAATAATTTCGTAAAAAACTTACCTACTTGGAGAATAATGCCAGGTAAAATTTCTATTTAAATGAGCAATGATATAACACGCATTCGAACTAAGCAACGATGTTTAGATGAAAATTATAGGTACGGCAGGTACACTTGTTATGTGGGATGGTGCTTCTGTGAGTTGAGGAGCACTAAGCACAGTCCAGGTGAGAATATCAGCAGATATTGAGTCGAGCTGCCGCCCCTCTTTGAAGACTTAGTGTCATGCGGGTTGTTGCCTATCTCTTTCCAGGGCCTCATAGTGGGATATTCCAGTGGGTCGAAATTTTGCGTTTTAGAAAAAATCCTGAACAATTCTGCATGAAGTCACGGTATAGATAGTGCTAAGGGTCCTCCTTCCCCGACCCCAGAAATCCTGCCTGATGACGAATGCTTATCTTTATATATATATCATTCCATACGACCCGTTTTCGCCCACTCCACCATATCACACCTATCCTAAAAACGCTTTAGAGATATTTCTGATTGAAACATGAAAAGAATCAGACTACTTCCCCTATTGAGATTCGGTTAAAAAATTTGGTTGGGTTAAATATTTGGCCGCGTAAAAATATATCCTTTTTTGAAGCTCAATAAAATCATGTACACTTTTGCTAATGGAATACTTGCGCAACGGGGTACTTAACCCTTATCTTTTGTCGAAAAATTCCGGAATATGAAAAAATGCCTACAAGCTCTTGTAATAAATTATCTATCGATTCAATTTTATTGTATCAAGGGGCCTCTATTTCAACTCCTTCCATAGGGATAAATCAAGAGAAACATTTGTCTCAATTCTCAAGAGGGCTTTTAACCGAATTTCAGATCTTTTGGTTCATTGAATCTGACTATACAATGATCACTGAATCCGATATTAGAATAAGATCTAATAATAAGTTCATTGAACTTTGAACGAAGTACTGTACTTTTTGAGTAAGCAAGTAAGTATACCTCGATAGGTAGGTACCAACTGCTGCATTTATAAGCAGGGTTTGGCTGAGTGCAATCGTTTCCTTTTCAACACAATATCTCCGATCATCCAAATTCAATTACGCCCTTCGGCGCAAATGAATAAAACCACTGAGGCGTGGCAGGAAACTAAACCGGTCGCGCAGTCGGCGCAGTCTATTATCTTCCCAGTACGAAAATTAGCAATCAAGCTACTAGAACATCCGCTCCTCCCGATTAGACTTCCCATGGATTTCGCAATTTTCCTATCCATTGAAAAATAATTACTACCTTCGGGCAGAGTAATCACAACTTACAACTTTAGAGTAGTATCCGGTTATTTGTGTTCTGGTTTATCCTGATTCATTTATGGTTATTTACTTAGCATGACAATGGCAATAGAAAGCATTAGAAAAGCAAATAGGCAATCTTGATTTGAAATTAGGATTTTAGCTCAAAAGAAACAACGTCTGCCAGGGATTCAGGGAAGGACAGACAGCCAGACAAGGGACCAAACCTGTTCATGAAGGTCTGTAAAATGAAGGTCTCAAAATGCGATCGGAAATTTTTAGTTTGGTGGAAAAACACCCTCACAAAAGTGAAAACTAACCTTCCGAAAAGAGAAATCCCTAGAATCACCAGTACCAGGGCCACAAAACCGTGTTACTCCGGTTCCATGATTTGGGTGTCCCAATTGTCCCATATGAAGGACCCTAAAATTGGCCAACTTGGCTGTCCAGTCTACCGGCGCACACTGGGACGGACCCGGAAAAAACTAAGCTCCTCTCCACGTTTATAGGAAATTTTGTGCTGATTCCGAATATACCCCATGTCCCTATGCCTAAAATAGCGAATTAACTGCGTAAACATGAAAAAACCTAGAAAATTCACGTTTTTGAACATTGTGAATACACAAAATCACTTTGTATGGAAGGAAAGTTGAAGACCTTGAGACTTCTGCGTCGAATGAGACGGCTGGCTCACCAACTAAGTACCCATAATTGTTGGTGATTTTTCAAAGTTTTCCGTTTTCTCGACTTTTTTCGTGCTCACGACTGAAAAAGGAAAACTTTTAAAAGCAACCAAAAATCATGGTTACTGTGTTGGTGACCTGGCATTGGTCTCATTCGACGCAGAAGTCTCAGGTCTTTTACTTTTCTTTGTAAAAATAATTTTGGGAGGTTCCAATGGTCAAAAATGTGAATTTTCTAAGTTTTTTTTTTATGTTTACGCAGTTAATTCGCCATTTTAGGCATAAGAACATGGGGTATATTCGGAATCAGCGCAAAATTTCCTTTAAATGTGGAGCGGAGCTTAGTTTTTGCCGGAAAATTACCATTTTTTCCCACTGTGCGGCATACAGTGAGACCCAACGCTCAAAAAGCGCGATATTGGGAAATTTTTAAATTGTCTATCTTGACAGTTCAAGTCAATCTTTTGTCTATTGTCTATCTACATTCTCGTTTTTTTCTCAGTAGTTACTTGAACTGAACCCACTGGCAAATGGCCAGTCGTTTGCATACGGCCCCAACACTCATCTTTAATTGGCTAGTAAAATTTAGAATGCACCTAAATTGCTAGCCTTCTCTTCATATCTTGTGTCTTTGGCACAATTTTGGACCAACCACATAGGTACATACATGCATAGAATTGATGGTAAGAGTAACAGAAAATAATATCCTGTATCTGATTTGAGTCGATTCTAGCGGAATAATGACTGAAAGTTAAGTTATTTTACCGCCTTCCTAAAATAATAAAACTTTCGGTCATTATCCTGAAATCGAGTCAGATCAAGAAGCAGATAGCACCACGTGAATCAGAGTTGAACACCAATGAAAATTCATGTGCCACACTAGGCGTTCAGCATAATCCATGTTTTGAGCAATCTGGTGACTTGTCAACTTTTTAGCAATTAGAAACAAACTCATAACCAATGTTTATCAACAGGTGATGGGTTAGGTACGTTTAAGTTCATAATTACTTGAAGTGAGGACCAACAAATTTACTCATTAATAAAATCTTCATTACTTTGAAAATTTGGTAAAATCTGGTACCTACGTATGGTTGTAGACCATCAGATTATTTAGTTTTATTTAGATCTCATGGGTAAATAACGCCTGATTAGGTAATTTGGGTCCAAATATACTTCACTGCGGAGTGTATCAAGATCAAATTACCGAGGAAAATCCCATCTTGCTGACGATGTTTCGACCTTTCAATGTTGAACTACGATCTTGGGGCCAATGCTATTAAGTTTTTTCCAATTCTGTGCCTCTTCGATACCCTAGGCAGGGCACATCCTTTTCCACCTATTGTTTGAGTCGGCCCGTTCATTATTCCCTAGCAAGAAGGAATAAGGAGGGATCGAGGCTGGGAGGGAGGCTCGTAGCAGCATCGTGACTTCGGATTGTTGAGGGCTCCTATCTCCCATGGTCAGGGGGGCGGTCGTGACTTCTCCTTTGAGTGCAAACAATAAAACCTTAAGGGCCTTCTCTGTAAATTACTGATGAGCTTCTCCTCCGCTCTCCCTCACCTCCTCCAGGACTCCTGCCACTCTTCTACACGGTTATTGAGGAGGAAAGGGAAATCTCCTGACATCGAATCCTGCACTCCGATAAAAAAAAAAAAAAAAAAAAAAAAAATACAAAAAAACGACAGGACATTACTGGGGGAATCGTACCGTTTTTCTATTTCAGGGTCTTCTCCCCAACGGGTACGGGCCGACCTTGGTTCCGAGAACTGGAGCATGAAATGGTTGACTCATCAAGACGCGCTAGCTACCTATTCTTCAACACAACTCGATAATTGAAACTCTCGATATTAGTTTGGAAATTTTCCCATTGATGTTGTACAGCATGTACCACGACGTTGGGTGTACCTATAAATTCCTGGACAAGTGAAAGGGTCTATTGATTTCGGAAATTAAAATCCAATATCTAGGAAATAAAAAAATGCACGTCATATTACATAGACGGCATTTAGCAGAAGGGTGGGTTACTAAAGGGACTGACAAAAGGGACATTGATGTCAAAGTCATTATTCATTAAGATCTTGAAATCAGGAAGCGTTCTTAGAGTGAATTTTCTCATTTTGTCCACATATATACCTACTTATTCAATATACGTGATTTCTTCAAATAAAGAATTCAATTTAGGTATTCATTGTGCCGTTTTAAAATGATGTTTATTGGTACCTAACTATAGTTTGTTCCTTTCTGTTTCTGAATGATGAGAAACTGTTGTTTTGAAGAAAATCAAATTAGAAAATTTGATACAGGTAGCCGATAAGTGATTTTACTGACGAAAACTGGTTTTACTGGTTGAGAAAGCCGGCGCACAGTGGCTCAAAATCGGGATTTTCCGCACAAAAAGTCCCCTTATATCTTATAGGAAATTTTGCGCCGATTTTTAATGTACCTACTCCAAGTTACTATACCTAGAATAGCTATTTACCTATGATACCTTGAAAAACCTCGAAAATTCACATTTTTGACCACACCACATATTTTTTTTTTTTTTTTTGCGTGCTCGGTTTCATTATCCAGTTCATTATTGAAAATAATAAACCAAAAATGACTGCACTTAAGGTCTTCAATGAACTGAAACGTAATGACAATCCTAGTTTTTGTCAGTGTGTTAAAATTAGATGCCTGATGTAACTTGTGATGTTTCCATTTTAGATTCATAGGTTCCTTAATTAGGTAAATCTCCCCACTCTGAACAAAAAAAGACCTGCCCTCTCGTTCCCCCAATTTCTCAATCAAGGATTTCGCTATAGCTCGATTACTACAGCATACACCAGTACACAGTAGCTGCCACCGCTGATCCTGTTGCTCCACCCTGGGTTGGCGGACCTACGCTTTAACTGCTTACTAACTCTAGCTACTTGATTGGAACCTAGATTGGAACAACTAAATAGATGCCTAATATGACAGATAGATAATATTGTGATTTTATAATATTACAGGTTAAATGAATTTATAATCTTACTTGATCTTGATTAGCGATTCCACTGCCCTCTATATGCGATCTTCTATGGATTTCACTGTGATGGTTCGTCCTTTGATTCTCTACTGCCCGATCAAATTGATGTCTGATCGGTAGTGTAGGAGTGGCCCATAGGAAGTCATACTTACTTGGGCACATTTCAATGATCTATTTCACTATACAGTAAACAATAATTTCAGAGGAACTAGGAAGCTATGTGCCACTCCCACTTGGCAGACATTTTTTTCTCCAATTCCCCCGTCCTGGGAATTATTCGGGTTACTTATAGCCCAATATAATTATACCAGCTAATCTCCGCTGTATGCAGATAATATTTCCATACTCTACTTACTTTAGCCATGAAAGTTATCAAACCTTCGTTCCCCTCATATCGGGTCTGAGAGGATCTCCTTCCTTTCAACTCCTCTACGGGATTATATTTGATTTTTTGAGAATATGACCCTCCACCGAAGGGGGCGAGGAATCCGGTTTTATGATGGTAATAAAATAAACCCTAACTCATCTCTTCTCTCAATGCCCTTTCTTCTAGTTGGTAAGGGCCCAACGAGTGCTCAGCTTGAATGTAACTTTACCGCGGCGTAGGCCCTAACCCTGCCGCAGCCCTTCAAGTTTTCTCATAGCCTAAACTTTGGTGATGTTGTTTTCCCACGAGCGGGAATTATTGTATGGAAAAGGGTACGCAAGAACGAGATCGCATCATTCAGCCTTGAATCTCACAATGTCGAAGCTAAGGATGAGTTAAGGGAAGTTTTTCATTTTAACGCCACCCTAGCTGCGAGTATTATTTTTTGCGATTTATCGCAACTTTTGTTGATTTCATTCCCTCTCATTGGATTCAGTTATTGTTTTATTCAGCATCAGGTATGTCGATCTGGATTGAGTATAAGGTTGTTATTTAAAAACCACCTGCGGAGCAACTAACGACCTCATTAAACCAACTAAATATGTAATCCTATAGAATCCTAAATATGTATATGCAATCCTTAGAGAATTCTACGCCACCCATTATAGCTTCTCCTTCAGGTATTGTCATTCTAATTTGTTTCATTACATACATTTTACAATGTTGTTTATAATTTCCTAAATTCACCCATGTAACATACCTTATTACGCACTGCATATCATTCATAGATTTTACCTAGTTACTTACACAATAGGTAAAATTCCAAAATAAAGTCGAGTACTCGATATAATGATAAACTATTTGAATCTTATCCCCAAAGATCTATAAAACCTTATACATCGTTGATAAGACCCACTGTGGGATTTCGTTAGTCATCATTAAGCACTGTGCCTGATAGGTACCTAGATAGTTTTTAACTAACTTAGAACCCTGTTTCATAGCTGAGCGTTTTGATAAGCTTACAAGTAGCTACACATAAGTTTTAAGAACAACCGCATACGGGAGATCACAACATATACCTACCTACTACAAAAAAGTTAAGTGGTAAAATACAAAATCAAACATTTAGTAATAGTTTCGAATTTACAAGCGCCGTATCTGTGAGATAAAAGGTGCAAGGAGCCCCCAACGACAGATATGGCGAAGTCCAACCCTCTACTAAACCATTGAGCGACCTGAGGTGAAGAAATGGGAAAGATGGGGATCTTAATCCGTGATTGGTGGACTGGTGGCCTGTCATAAAGGAACGCAGCCTATGTATGTGATGAATACAAGGCGTGTATTGGAGTGTTACAGATGAACCACACTCCCCTCACTTTTTCCAATTATAAATTTATGAAGGCACTTTTTTATATGTTTTT
This sequence comes from Lygus lineolaris, assembly GCA_030264115.1. Lineage (NCBI taxonomy): Eukaryota > Metazoa > Arthropoda > Insecta > Hemiptera > Miridae > Lygus > Lygus lineolaris. The sequence goes on from JAEMON010000002.1 coordinate 22,563,335, forward strand.
TCTCTAAGGCATGAGGTCGCAGAATTAAAATACCTCATCTTTAATAATGTCGAGTCCATAGGGAAAGTTTTAATTATGTCTTGAGGGATGAGGGAATAAAAGAGGGTTTGCCTTCTTCTTGAAGCTTCGCTCGGGGATTTTTTTCATACACATTAAAGCCCCGATTTCAATATTCGAAGCTGGCGCAAGACGTTGCTCGTCATTCCCCGGTCTTGTTCTCAGTAAAAAAAAAAAAGTTCAGAGATGGATTTTTGTGTTCCGAAGTAAATCCTGGAGGACTGTTATAATTTATGTATAATTCATGTTTAAATAATGAGAAAAGTTTCGGAATTGGATCCATACCAAGTTGTTTAATACTTCAAGATCGTTCCTTTCCGCTATATTATGGAACTCAGTGTTCTGGTTTTTACCTGGAGTTATAATATACCCCTCCTTCTCTTCCATTAGTCTTATTTTTGAGTAGGTATTAGGTGTCACAAAACTCGGAAATTGTGATTGGCACCTTCAATACTTTACGTGAAAATAGTTTCATATAAAACAAGATGAATTCAGATAAGTGCATTATTTGAACACGAGCCTTGTGGTTGAGACTTTGAATGTTGATGAGAGTCTGTATCCAGACTCCCATAAATGATGTCTATACGTGGATGTCACAAAAGTGAGGAAGCTACACTGGCCACCCAGCTTGGGGGAATTTTTTTCCATTTTGATCAATGAATTACCTGATTATTTCTTGAAAAATGGGATTTTCACGTTAAAGGGACCAACCTGTCTTCAATTATACCCCGTATTCAAACTCGAACCCGAACTATGCTTATCGAACTCGAACGCAAACTATGCTTTTCGAAATCGAACCGAGGAGTCCGAGAAACACGAAATCGAACCGAAGAGTCCGAGAAATACGAACTCGAACCCAAACTTTCCATAGTTTGAGTTCGAGTTCGTGGGTTCGAATGCACCCGTAATCAAAATCGGTTCAACGGTTTGTAGCACAAATAGTAGCACTATCTGCTGTACATGGTTGATTGCTACGCACCCGGCTGAGCAAGAGAGATCAGGGCCGATAGTAGGATCGGAATCTTTCCTTGGTAGGTTTCCCAGGGTCGCCTTCCAGAAGAAAATAAATTTTCATTTTAGGGCGCCAGGTAGTTTAAGGTCAACCCACCAACCAATATAGGTACCTACTTGTTCAGAATCAAATAACAACAAATTGGAATAGCAAGTCAAATTTTTATTTAGCAAAGCCTTACCCTACCAATTACCTAATTACGACCGACCATCCCTCTGCATGATATTACTTTCCTTCTATAATGAGAAATGACTCATTCATTTGAATCACTCACCGAAATTGAGTGCTGAAGACAAGACTCAATACAGAGATACCCATCAAGTATCCAGTTCGATCGCAGTAATAAAGCTCCAATCTTACAATCTATAGGCCTTTTCTTTAAATGTGGTACCACTGGGAAAAAACACACAATATTTCTATTAAAACACTTGATAATCATTAAATTCCAATGTCAATGCCATGATCAATTTTGATTGCTCTCATGGTCTGTACATAGGTGTTGATTTACGAAAGGACGATTATGTATCAATAAGAGAATATGGTTTTCATAATACTTTATGGTCATGAAGACCGTTTTTTGCTGAACTAACGTGAAAAAATAACTATAAGTCTTTTCAGAACAATTTACGTAGACTTAACTTTTCTGAGCAACTTCAGATATGAACACTATAGTTGGCAGCAGGAAAATAAAAGCGGGAGAACGAGTGGGCAGACAGGATGGACGTCCAGAAAACTACAATCAGCCTGTGAACGCACATTATCGAATTTGGGTTCGATTATCGGCACAAATGATGAGCGTATATTGCTCAAAACGAAGAGGTACTGAAAGGTGATTAATCAGAAAAGGTAGTGTGAGGTTAAGGGTGCGCCGGATGCACGGCTTGGGAAGCGCCTCAACTATGCCCTGAAGCAGCTCAAAATCCTTTTTATTATTTTTCACGTTTGTGATTTTGAAAATTCATCGATTTACATATATTATACAATCATAATTACATACTTTCCAGTGTGCATAATAATTTTAAGTTTATCCCACCCAGAGGAAACTTAAAATTATGATTCACATCGTAAAGTATTTCATCATTATTGTATAACATACTTACGTAAATCGATGAATTTTCAAAATCACAAACTTGAAAAATAATAAAAAGGATTTTGAGCTGCGTCGGGCCATGGTTGAGGCGGTTCTCGAGCCTGGCGTTCCGCGCACCTTTACTACCTTTTAGCGAATTTTCGAAGAAAATGAAGCTATTGCAATGGCTTCGAAATTTAAATAATGCAAATTTTTGAAAATTTTCTTCATGGAAATCCGTTCCAGACCATTCTAAAACGATTCCTGAAATTTAACACTTTTTATATGTATATATATATTTATATATATATATTTATTTACATTTATATCAAGGCCCAGAAATTAGACTGATTGACATAGCAGAAGTACACAAACACCTTCGCAGAAAGCCGGCACGATACCTTATGATGCTGTTTGAGCAGACTCGGAGCCAATCCCCCTGTGACCAGAACGGGAATATTTGGTATTAAAATCGGCACCTTCCTCACCCATGCTCCTCAATAACACCTCAAGTTGGGGCTTCTAAGTCACTTACTAGATAAGTTCGGGGTAATGACGACCAGTCTTACGTCCTCCAATGATTCGATGATTCCGAATTTGCTTAAACCCAACAACAGAGACTCCTTCAACCTGAAAGAAGAACAAAAGGTACAAGTGTCCATTCCACCAAGTGCGTAAGTACCCACTAGAGGCAAAAAATGAACTTGACCAACTGTACTCACCAAGCACAGACTCAGCAGATCGGCTGTATTTCCAATGTTGATGTCTTTCGGCAGGTACTCAGGAAGGCTGCACGGTACAACAGTACGGTGGTAGAATGATTATGACGACCAGTTATTCGAATAGGCGAAGTGCGGAAAATGTAGTGACAACCGGGCTGGATTTCTCCAAGAATATGCGACAGAATTCGGTATTCTACCAACACTTCTCCTTTGTTCTCGCTACCATCGTGCATCGTTCCCATATTTTCCAAGTCGATTCATCCTCCCCTCTCCTTCTGTCCAGCCGCCTGACGTGGGGCACAATTTAATTGGTCGTCGAAACTCACTGGCTACTCGATTATTATTTCCTACTTTTCTCGGCGAACTAACAGCTGACTTTTCCCGTGTTGTTGTTGGTTGACAGCGCTCTGGTGTGGGTGTCGCGGTGGACAGATGAAGCCGTGATCTACCTGGATGCTCTTACCTCCATGCCAAGGGCAGCAACCTGTATACTACACTACTACTTCCATACACTTATCCACGATTGAATCCACGCGAAATTTCAAAAGTGATAACGTCACGTTACAGGTTTCCCACTTATACGGAACTGACAGAAAGACAATGATAATGAAGATTATAATGTAAATGTAATTGTTTGTATTTGCCATTTACATGCATTCTACTTGGAGCTCTTTTTAGTGTGCACTTGGATGCGCGTTTGGACTCCACTCGCTGTAGGCTTCACAACTTGATTTGATCTGTGTTGAGAAGTAATAAAACATGGTCAGATAAGCAAAATATATTCTACAAACATTACATCGACTCCATGGGTTGAATCAACCATATCCTGGAATTTGAAAATTATTATGAAGAATATGGAAGCATTACTTGCTGAATTATTGATTGACCAAAACAAAGTAACCTATCTACTTTTTTGTTGAATAATATTCAGCCTTTCACGCAATACGTTAGGGTCTGGGGACCTGGATCTGGGCTGGAAAGCTAGATATAGAATGGGAGGCATATCATGCTCTAAATCTAGACAGGGAGGCATAACATAAGCTGTTTCTCGTCTCATTACGACACGACAAAGCCCGCCTAGGATATTATGACATTACGCGCCTCTCGTTCGCAGCCCTAAAAATGCATTATCCGGTTGACGACACTTTTTCTCGAAGTAATTATCAAGAGAGCGAACCCCCATCAGCTGTAGCTGCTGGTTACTCGAGAAAAACAGCCTTCTGACGACATCCCGAAGGATAATGGCGAGGACGGTCTCCCAGTCTTTGTTTTTCCGGCATAGGAAGGCGTTATCTCGAAAAAGAGAAAGGTCTTGACGGAAAGTAACTTTTTTTGTGTTTCTTTACCCCCTCCTCTCCGGCTACTCGTCCTAACGATCTACGGGCCCCGGAAAAACATTGGATATTCGGAGAGGAGTTCGGGAGGGTATCTTCCTCAATCCTCTTTCCTAACTCAACAGTTGACAGTCGTATAACAAGACGTGGAAAAACAAGGGTGAAAAATAAATAGACAGGTACCTTCCCACATGAAATGATAAACACAAAGCTGTTATAAGGGGAGCAACAACAGCGTTTTCGGCCCCTCCCTTATGATTAATATTCCCTATTATATTTTTGTTTGGCAGAGAAATGATGTCATTAGATCATCCGAGCAAAAGAAACAACTATGTAACAAGTCTCTCACTGAAATAAATTAATCTGTACTTCAGTACTTATAAAACCCCCAATAATTGGGAGTTTATTCAAGTTCAATTATTGAAACCTAATAGGTATAAAAAATGTTTGTGAAGTCATTTGTAAAGTCATTTTCGTTTAACTTAACTTTAATAAATAATGTTGATTGCAGTATGTATCTCTCTCAACTGTAATTTATTTTTATCCAGTGAGTACCCGGTTGGTAACTTGGGTGGAGTGGGAGAGCGTTGTCAAGCGTTGATCAAACCTGTCTTCCATCAATCCCCTGTCCGAGACATGGCCGCACCATCTTCCAGTTCCAAAGGACGCACCTCCCGCCGGGCACCACGTATCCGAAGGAACACAGCTCGGATGATAGTTGGACCTTAATTTTCACCCATCCTGCAATCTCTGAAAACGGCCGGGTCCACTTTTCAGCAAGAACGTATGCTGCCCGCTTCAGGAAGACAAACTCTCTCTCCAGAGCCCCGTCGCAAGAGCAAAATAGAGGTGTGAATGATCCCCGACGTGCTTCGGCTGCTTGGTCGTATTTTGCGTGCTTTTCATTTGCTGCCGATCTTGACGTTTGTTGCCAGTCTTGGGAGAGGTAGGATGCAGCGTCGGCATTTACTATGCGGTTATCAAAAAACGCTGGCCTCCCACTCTCCCAGACCCTGTTCACCATTATGTCACCCACCAAAGCTGGGTATGTATTGACGTAGTGCATGTAAGCAAAATAAATAAATATGCATACTTTCTTTGTCAGAACTTTTTTAAGTTACATAATTTAGGTGCGATGACAATAAAAGTCCTTGTTTTTCCGATTAAAAACTGTATTTTACTCTGAGGAGCTTTCGATCAACCCTCTGGTTGTCGTTTTCAACTCTCAGCAGGTTGAGAGCTCTATTGGCAGGAGCCAACACTGGTTGCCCAACCAACCTGCTTGGTTCCTGCTAAGAGAGCTCTCTATACCTGCTGTTGAGTTGAAAATTACAACCAGGGGGTGATTGAAAATTCCTCCGAGTAAAATACAGTTTTGAATCGGGAAAACAAAGACTTTTATTGTCATAGCACCTACATAAACAAATATGTACCTACGGTTCTTGCTACGTACATACATTTAAGAAAATACATAGCTTCCTACCATCGGTATTGAGGAAGCGAAAACGACTCCAACGGAGTTAGGTATGTTTCCATAGCTACTTAACTATATGACTATTTTCATAATGCTTTTCGGGGTCGTTTAGGAAGCTAAAATTAAACCTTATTTATTTGTAAGACAAGGTTTCTAGCTTTTTGCATGGAACATGCTTTTACGGGAACCAACCTAGCAAAAAACAAGACTTAGAATGTTTTTCTGATGCTTTTCCCGTACAGCCATTTGTTGCTAGGGAATATAACTCCCTCATTTCCCACCCCAAAAAACTCGTTCAGCACTTCTTGGAAAGCTATGAATTTACACATCACACAACATCTCATTCTGCCAATTTGCACCTCAAGTTTGCCTCTTTATATTGACGTTTTTTCATGCACCACGGCTACCGATGATCCGATTGAAACGGACTTCATGCGGAATCATCTTGAAGGATGGGGGAATCACCTCTCTTTCTATTGGGTCTGCTACAGTGCTGTTTGTCGTAGGATTATTATCTCGTCGAATTAATTATTTACTTAGGGAGTAAAGAAACTCCATTATAATGTACTTACTTGCCACCGGATAGCCTGTTAGGCTGTTGTGACGTCAAGCGAACCAGTTACCAACAATTCCCAGGACCGACGTTTGGACCATTCGTCTCTTTCAGATTGTTGTACTCAACAGCCATTTCGTGTTGTGATACCGGCCGGACCCCACGCTCCCCAGATGTGCCGAAAAGAAAGAAAAGAAAAGTTGTCAGCTCAATCATTTTCTCCCCGACCAAATCCTCCTTCACATTTGCATAAGGATCGAGGGACTTAGACCCCTGATCTTACCCTCCTTCGAGTACGTGGGGCTCAGGTCACCCCTAAGAAACACTCGCGTAATGAAAGTCTTTTCATTTGGCGGTGCCTGTACTCACCTTAACCCCCTCCACTTCACCTTCATCACTTCCAGCGCAATATTCAGCCTCCTGAAATGAAAAGGGTGGAGGGAAATAATTTATTCCGAGAGGAGGGGGAAGACAGAGGATGAAAGCTTAAGTACCTGTCAGCTGTGCAATATGATTTTTTAGGGGTAGGTACCAGGGGCGTGAATTACACTTCCGAAGATTCCATGTAAACTGAGAATTTCAATCTGGATTCACTTTCGCTTGTTGCATATTTCTATTATTATAGGCATTAATTATTTTCTACAGGTAGATCATTTAAAAATAGTTGTTTTTCCAGGTACCCATTCCCGAACCAATTTTTGTTGGTCAAAGTCTGTTGAATCTCCATTCGGGGTCGCTCCAACCCTAGACTGGTACCGTAGCTATGAGTAAGTGAACACATACACATTGTCACAGATCGCTCGATGTACTCCTTCCAGCCTAACCTAAGGCTCCAGAAGTTTGTCGAGAACAAGTTTGAACAGTACGTAGAGCATGCCATAGAGCATGACTTCCCTGCTCGCTATTCCCTATATAGTTCCGAACCCTATATATATATAGTGAGTAAAAATTATACTGATCCCTGTCATCCCAATAAGAAAATTTGACGTGCCATTCTCACTCATATGGCTACCATCAAAACACTTTGTAATAAATATGTGTAATTTTTGTCATATTTATGTACCAGTATGGTGGTCCTGTCAGTTACCTACTGATGGTTTTTGAAACCAAAAATATATGATTTACCTAGGTTTTAATATTATGTAACTCAGGGTTACAAATGCGACCAACAAACAAGATTTGAAGAATAATGTGGCTCGATTCGCTCAAGTATACAAACGTAGCTTCAGCAGACATGTCAGCTTTTATTGAGGGTCATTATTGGGGGAATACATATTAGGAAAAGAGGCACAGAGGACAAGGAGACAAGCTCCTTTAAAAAGTATATCAAATGTCCCGGAAAATACTCCGAGATTTTTGCGTCTATAAGAGTACAAAAAAAGGTATCTACCAACTTTTTGGTAGATACCTATCCAAAAAGTTCCATTCATGCAACATGAGTTGGTGAGCGAATTTTCAAAGAATAATTTTAACCGATTTTGTGGGTAATTCTTATAGGAAATTTCACGCTGATTCCGAATATGTTCCTATGTTTAGGATGGTATTTCACACCAAAAACCTAAAAAAAACACGTTTTTATTTTTTTTTGCGATTTTTGAAACTAAATTTTTAAAATTTGACCCCTTGGAATACTCCAAAAATTCTGGCCAACGAACTCATCCTTACTTTTGATATTATTGACATTTTAAAATTTTTTTGAAGATAATTTCCAAAAATTTCCATCACAAATATTTTGAAGCCATTGCAATAGCTTCATTTTCTTCGAAAATTCGCTAAAATTTGGGTTTTTATTTGGAACCGGGGGGGGGGGGGGGGGGGGGGTTTGTAAAATTACTCAAATGCTACTACCATTTAAATACTACAGATGAACACTACCGCTCTGAGGGTAACGCTTACGGTTTATTATTATTTTCCCTATAGATCAATTATTCTCCTGAGTAGATCGCACTTTGCCTCTACCCAGGAGTAGTTTACTTATTGTTCACTCATATTATTGGACTGATGAAATGAGAGTATAGTAATCATAAATATAATAATGATTGAAGGGGTGAGATAACTGCGCTGAACATGATTAGGGCTGATTAATTCAACATGGTGCCACTGAAACAGATACAGAGGCTGATATTTAGGGTATATTGGTGGAGAATGTGGAATTTAATACATGATAGGTTATGTGAGTAAAAGCACAACCATACGGAAGGGATGACGATAAAAGAGAGCGATGACTGGATATCATGAGGAAGGGCTTCAAATCTCATCAAACACATCTTATGAATTTCTTCCGTGGCCAGATAGGTAAGCACTCCTCTCTCCCTTGGATCAAGATCGCTGTATGGGCGTCGGTGTACACGTTCTGTTTCCAACATGTGAGTGAAAAATTATGTCTGTTCTGGCGCGTGCCTGTAATCGCGTCTACTACTATTTTGAAGAGCTAAGTGGGTAGGAGTGGCCCACCTATTGAAATTATACACCCACGGAACGACCGGAACGGGGAAAAATGGACCACTTCAGTCTAAGATCTCCGATCACGAAGCGCTAATCCAGACGTCATGCAACGGATTTTCAAACTGGAAACCCCCCTTGCGGACGAGGCAATTTTGAGAAACCGGTCATAGGACATAAGGTTTTTGCCTTCGCATCATCACTAGATTAAAAAAAAAAAAAAAATGTTGGAGGGAAACCATCTCGACCTGTCAGATTAAGTGGGGCTCTAAGTGTACACGACCCTTGACGATTGTGAAGAACTGCAATGGGGAGGGATTTCAAAGAACACGTCAGAAAGCACAACGGATTTGAAATACGATATTCCGGGAGGATGATTATTTTCAGTTCGCATTATAATATGATCCCGTGGTCTCCTTTCTGCCCTCCGCTCCTCTGACACAAGAGATATTTCTCAATCCGCGCTTTCATTCAGTGCAAACTTACATCGGCTGTATTATGATTCGGAGCATTACTAACAAGTATGGGATTTTAGTCTTCAGCTCATTTCGAAGAGCTGCTCTTGTCTTTAACATTCACAAGAATTCATCATAATACCTGCCTCTTATCGGTCCTTGTATCTGATTTCAATATTCATATTGCTTGCTTTGTTATCATTCTTAGTAGGTGAACGATTTCTTCCCTACGACTTAGGTATAATTTTCCGCGCTGAACCGAATGGAGACACTTCTGTTTCATTTAGACTGACAGAAAATTTATTTTCCGAAAAAACATGCATTTTTGGAAATACCAGCGCCTCCGACCCAACTTTTGCTGGGCTAGTGAATGATTAAGGTAAATCTGGGGAATAAGTATTCGTTAAAATTTAACAAACACATACCAAAAGCATATAAATACATGAATATTTTCGGAGTCTCATGGTACTAATTAATTTTCTTGGTATATGTTTCGGTGAAACTTCGTCACCTTCTTCAGCCAACTGTTCAACAATATAGTTCAATAATCAACATAGTTAAATTGTAAGTTAGTTATAAGTTAGTGGGTAAGTTAGTCAGTACCTACCCATATTATGCTTGGTACTATTAGTTAGATATATAAAATGTAAAAAGTGATAACAATTATTATGTATTATCTTGTCATATCTTATAAAATATTTGGAGTTGGTAGGTACTTACTATGTAAATAATATTTCATAATAAGATTTGACAAGATAGAACACATAGGTACTTAATTTTAATTTTAATTTTAATATTGTATGTTATCACTTTTTACATGTTATTATGGTATTATTATTATTATTATTAGTTATAGTATTAGTATTATTATAGTTATTATTATAGTATTTATAGTTATTCCAGCTTAAAGCTGAAGCATGTTCCATATTTTTTAATTTCAGCTGATAGGGCTTGGGTAGAATAACCGAAGATGCAGGGATCTGGACCTCTCCAAACTTTTTTTAATCGGAAAACCAATTTCCATAAGTCAAAATGAGTCAGGAACACTCAATTTCCTCGAACACCCCACGTTTCTTCCATTCAAACGTAATTTTCTTTCTTAATTTGAATTGTAGGATATAAAATAACCACACCGTTGGAATGTTGAGGTTTTCGCGCAGTTCTTACCTTACTACCTTATTAATAGCTAAATTATCGGTATTAATGAGCGTTCAAAAAGAGGCGATTTCTTGGAATTTGCATAACTTTTCAGGTAATATTTTCATCCTCCGATTTCACTTAAAGATTTTTTATTAGACACCAAAGAGATAGAAATTTTAACTTTCTTTCCGATGGTTTATCTACTTTTAATTTTACACCACAATTTAACGGATTTAAGTTCGATTTAATGACGCAATCTCGAAAAATTGAATAACTTCGTATAGGTCAAAAACTCACCAAAAAGTTCCATTCATGCAGCATGAGTTGGTGAGCGAATATTCAAAGAATAATTTTAACCGATTTGGTGGGTGATTCTTATAGGAAATTTCACGCTGATTCCGAATATGCCATATGTTACCATATATGTTACACACCAAAACCTAAAAAACACGTTTTTTTTGTAGCGATTTTTGAAACTAAATTTTCAAAATTTGACCCCTTAGAGTACTCCAAAAATTCTGGCCAACGAACTCATCCTTACTTTTGATATTATTGACATTTTAAATTTTTTTGGATTTTTTATCTCGATCCCGCGGGCAGATATCGTCTGGAGTGACATATATATATATATATATATATACACATATGAAAAAGTGTTAAATTAAAGGAATCGTTTTAGAATGGTCTGAAACGGATTTCCATGAAAAAAATTGTCAACAATTTGCATTACAAAAATTTTGAAGCTATTGCAATAGCTTCATTTTCTTCGAAAATTCGCTAAAAGGGCTACAAAATCAAAGGGACCATTTTCGTTAGGGATACGCCGTAAAATCTATTCTTTGAGTTTTGACTGTCGATCCTGATAGGTACACTCTGTACTTATAGGTACAACACATTTTTCATTTCAATTAATCTTTTAGGATAATGTGGCTCGTGGTGACCTCTTATGATTTTCATAATGCATTACCCAATCATGGTAGAAAAAGTTTTGAATGACTGCAAACGCCGATTCCTCACGATCTAATTCTCTAAAATTTTGAGAGTAGTGGCGGACTGGCCTCTGAGGAAATCATATACATGGAGTTTGAGAAAGCAAACAGTGCGTTGTCTGTCCCGAGAAAGGGAGTTACTCTCTTATTGGATGGGATTGGAAGCCTTTAACACCCTTTAAGCCTTTCACACTACTTTAAGAGTAATAGTGTATGCATCTCCAAGAAGGAACTGCGTATAGCTTCTGGCTGCAAGTCCAGAAACATGAGTGAAGTCGTTGCATCTTTTGAGACAGTTCTGTTCTTTGCCGGATACACCACGCAAATGTCGAAAATGGTATCCGAATCCACTGATATTTACTGTGGATAACACTATATCATTGAAACACATTTGCTTCTGAATACTACACGCTTATCAGGAGGTAATATCTTGGAAAAGTTCCAGTCAATTAATAGTTGGTAGATAATCATCGTTAATCAAAGAAAGTCACGTAGGTACCTACCGATTGCTAGCATGAACGGTAGCCCGTTCTTGAAAGCTGCCCTGTCAGCTCTTATGTTACCTATAATGGTAGAAGGAACGTCAGGGGGGTAGGGGGTCATTGAGAAATAGTTACGCGTTTAATAGGGTCAGAGGCCCCTGAAAGAGGCCCGATCGCTCTAGGGGTGACCTTTTCTTCATGAGACGGGAGACCCCGATTGGGAGAAAGCGGGATACGCAATTAGCGGGTATCGCGGAGAGCACCGAAACCCATCTCGAATGCGTGGGATTCTTGAAAAAAAGAGAAAAAAATTGAACGAAATCCGGGAACTCAAATGTGCCGCAAAGCCGTTTATAGCGGATTCCCCAAATTACAATTCGACGGTACACTAAAATCTAGAGGGTTTACCGCGAAATCAGCTGATAAAACCAAAAAGATAATAATCCGTTATCACACATCACCCTTATATGTGCCATTTGCCTGGTACCGTCAATTCGCGCCTCGCAGTTCCTGAAGTTTTGATTGAATTTTGACCTGGTTTTTACCAAAAGTGAACATATAGATAATGTATACGATGGTAATTGCCAGTTGAATGAAGTACCTACTACTGCTATCTTCTAGTACACCTCACTAGCTACCTTTTAGTCTAATATTTTGGTTTATTATTTTCAATAATGAACCATTGGAAT
>JAEMON010000002.1:22576752-22592321 GCA_030264115.1 Lygus lineolaris
AATAAACCGTTGTGTAATAATTTGCAGCGTTTTTTACCAAGTAGCTGAATATCGACTAATAAGTAAATGAATTCTCCGTTAAACATAATTATCACCCTATGCCCACCAGAATTGGAACATGTGTCTCTCGGTGATTGATATACGAGTACATACTACAACACAAACTTGAGAAGAAACGTCAAGCATCGTCGAAAGTCTATGGTCGACTTATTCATTACAATCATCTGACATGATTGATCTGACATCAACAATAGATTATCTTTGCCATCATATTTCTGTCGCACAATTCATTCTACCTATCTAAATCATTTAAAAATCATTCTATCATTAAATCGGCAATAGAAGTAATAATTATTTCTATCATTAGAGGCAATAATTGTCAAAACAATTTCGAGTACATCAGCCACCTCCTATATTTGTTTTTCATCTCCCAAGCTGCGAGTGAAATCGGACAATACGTTTAACCAGACAGCAACGAAATTACGTTTTTGCGGCGCCGACTGAATCGCTTTGAATAAATTCTGTCGTATCAGTTGGGTACTATGGAACTATCAAAGCCAACTACCGTCAGAATTTGAAATTCCTCTTTGTTGCTATGGAAATTACATTTGCGTTGTCTGAAGTAATCGAGGGATCCGCAAAAAAAATACCTAAATCGTCCTAAATAATGAATATAATGCTATACCTACTAGGTTTGATCATTTTAATAGGTCATCATTTTAATAGGTTTGAATTCCCGTCTTACGTCGACACCAATAAAATTGCTAGAAGTCCCAACAACTGAAATAAGTGCTACGTTGTTGTATTCATAGGTACCAGTTGATAGAATAAGCGGAATTGAACAGTCTAGTATAATTAACTGGATATATCATGAATAAATAAAAGGTTGTGGGGCAACATTGGACTTCACTCCCTAAACGATATTCAAGCACTTCCAAAAGTTGATTCTAGTTGATTGCTATGGGGCCACCCAGAGTAATTATTATCCATCAGGTAATTTCCCTATTTTTTACAAATAACGCTCTAGTGTTTTAATAGATGTCTATTTTTGATAGCCACTTACCGCTAGGTAAGTGCTACAAGTAAACATTTTCGGGGACTGGTATGCATGAATAAACACTGAAAAGGTAGATAATTTACAAAATAATCTTAAGTTGACCTGTCGTTCTCGGTTCGTATCGATGTGGTTAACCCGAGCGTTTCTCACTAGGAAATCTGGATTAATCTGTGTTCCGAGGTTGCACAGAATAGCGATTTGTTGTGTTACATGACGGCGTAAATTACAGGCGACATTCCGTTGTTCTCATTATTTTTACTAATTCTCCCTTCAGCCTAGGTTGCTGGAAGTCTCACATTTTCCTGGACAGTCCTGGTTTCCCCATTTGTCTAGTGTCCCGCTAATTCCTTATTCGTTACACATGATTTGTCCCGTTAATCAGGATGCAATAGAATACTTCTTGCGGTCATTATGTCGGTACCTCAGTTGTTCGGTAGGTACATTGTGTTATCCAAGTTACTAACCCTGTCTCCAACTCAATTTTTAAAATCCTGTACTATCTACTGGTTTCACGACGCTAAATAACTTTGTCTCCTATTGATCAACATGATCAGTAAAGACATTAGCAGGTCGGGTTATTTTGAAATCGGCTGTAGACGAAAGTCTGATGACCGAAACCCGGTCATATCCTGTCCGCTTTTCCGATGTCGATTCCTTCGCTAGCAGCATTTTGTAGGGTTAGGTATATTACACTACTTTGATAAGAAATTCCATGTCAATGTACACGTACACAGATCCATTCTATCTTGTTTTAGAGTGAGGTTTCATCTCAAGATATTGGGTTATCTAGCTATGTCCCATGTTAAGAAATGTTCACAACCATGAAGAAATCATCGAGAGAAAAATAGTTGGTAAGGATGGATTTACCCTGGTACTGGGCACAAAAGAGTCATTCATGAGGCAGCAGTGATCCATTCCGACATTGTACTAGGACTTACCAGCTGACAACGGTCGTCTTGAAAAGAGGACTTGCATTGTGTTCAGTTAAAAGTCTCATAGCGGTTTTGGACCATGCGAATGAATTTTTTTCGCAACGCCCCTAAACCCTCTCCAAACTGGCTTTCGCATATCTCCCGCAGATTTATTAATGTGGAAAACGTCAGTCAGTCTACGGGGACGGAATATAATCGACCGTGGAGGGGTGGGAATGGAAGGGAAGGGTCTGCAGCCGTTGACGTCGGCTGACGTTTATTGACCGTAAGTTACCGAGGGAGAGGAGGGTGAAGGTTTGTTTGTTGTTTATCGTCTTATCATCTAACATTCTTCTTTTCTGAGCCGGTATTCCCATGGGGGCGCACGCTTCTCCCCTTCAGAGCGTTTGGTGCATAACTGCCGCTGGTCTGATCCAAAAAATTCCTGAAGTCTTCAGCTCTCGCCGTTATGATTGGTTAGATAAGCTCGAGTGCGCCAAAGCCTTGTTTTCCACGCTCTGAACGTCTCTCCGGTTGTCTCCTATATCATCAGCTTGCTGAAAAAACCCCATATTATCTATGGAATCAACATTCATACCAACCTACTGTAGAAGAAAATACATAGTACCACTACTAGGAAAGAGGAAACCAAAAATCATTCCAGAAGGAAAACAACATTTCATGTAGAAGGGCGATATTGAATTTGTACTGGTAGCTCATACATGTTGTTTCCTTATATGAGACACACCCCCCCCCCCCCCCCCCCCCCCCCCCCCCCCCCCCCCCCCCCCCCCCCCACCACCCCCCGTATGGGTTCCACTTTTCGAGATAGTTTTGATTTCTATTCTGAGGGTTCGTGGATTTATTATATTTTGTCACAAAACATTATTATTTGTTGTCTAAAACAAATTGAAAAATTAAACTTCCTACTGCCATGATCTCATAAAACCACGTAAAATTATAAATTGTTCATTGATCCTTTTTGAATATTATCGCCTCAATTATTAGTACTCAGAACCCAGGCATAGATTGGTTTTTGGAAATGTTAACCGTAAGAGTCATGATGGTCACCAGTGGTCTCTCCAAAAATATTTCTTAAATACCTATTAATATTCAGGTCATTTTAGGACTATGAGGCCGATGAGTTAAGGGCCATGACTCGTGGATAGTAAATGAGTCAAGACTAGGAAGGTTGAGGAAGAAGATTTAATTTTTTTCTCGTGAATCTCAAATCCAGAATATGAATTGTATGATATTTATACGGATATACTTACCTAAGGTTTGCAATCGCTACCTGTGGCGTATTTATATATGAACTAACCGTATATATTAGTATTATATATAATAAGCGTATTTTATATAATAACCACAATTGAAAGAGCACTTCGGAGATGGTCGCAAGCACCCCAGAGGTGCGTAGACGAAGAACATCTACCTATATCTTTGTCGTTACTCGACCGATCTTAATGAAACTTCGTACACATCGTCTTGATGAAGTTCTCACACGGCTCAGACGATAAAAATAAGGAAACCTACACCTGTAGAGATCGCACCTAAGAATTACCTCGTCAACCCTGAAAGGTAAATCGCTCGCGGACCGCGGAAATGCTTGTCGCTGATTGGTCCAGCAAAGTATAAATATACCCGCTCGCAACCCGCGGAGCGGCATTATACCTACACTTCAAGATCTTTGACTGCGACCTTCTCTCCAGCTTCGATCGTCACCCACACTCCGGGGAACTTCTAGACAACTTCTTGGCCCTCTCGTGGGGAACGTCGTCATAGAGGCCCCTCGGTTTACTAATAAAACTCTTCTTCAGCTCAAGAAAGAAATGACTTCGGAAACTCGCGGACGCCTAGACTTCCCCGATCAAGCTCTCAGGGATATCTGCCAGAACCTCCAACCGCAGTACCAGAGGCATCATACAGGCGGCAACAGTACCCTCTCGGGACTGATAATAGGCAAGGCTGTGGAACATCCTCGACAAAGAACCTCTCACGCGGAGTTTCGTACCAGCTCAACCCTCACGATTTACTGGTCCTTTTCAGCATCCCTGGACGGGACCTGTGATACAGACCTTACCGCACCGGCATTTCTTTCCTCTTTTCAGGAACGCTGTCGATACGGATCAAGAAGATCTCGTCGACGCTCATATCGCCGTCCCTGCACCTAAGCAAGCCCTCGGCCCCGACCAGGGCGTTCGCTCTCGCTCGACACGGCACCAGAGCCCAGTTCGCGATCCTCATTGGACCATCAAGAATGAAATAATCAGCGACCTCAGACGACCAACTCTTCAAACCAATAGTGCCACAACACATCCGATAGAGCGCTCTGAACAACCTCCAAATGACCTTGAGGTTGAAGAAGATTTTCTCCCACAAAATATGGAAACGTTCAGCGGTCCTTTTCAGGCCACGAAATTACATTAGATACGAAAGATGTCGGTACTATTAAGAACCAGGAACAAGATATTCCACTACCAGCACCTCATGAGACAAAAGCCGCCTTACTACCTAAGTATCCTTAAAAAAACCTAAATTACTACCCTCATCTTAACTAGTACCTAAGGAATGACGATTTGCGACGGGGTCCGTCTTTATTTACAGTATGGAATCCAGGTTTTTCGTAATCCCGATATTGTGATAATCGAGGTCATTCCTAAGAAAGAGTCGGTCCCCTCAATGATTAGGTAACAATAAACTATGGTTGGTAATCCCAAACTTCAGATAATAGATTACCCACTCACCCTCTCCCCCTCAAACCACTCTACGAGGATTGTTGCTTCAGACTGTAGTTGGCTACAACACACGCACTTGACACACAATACAACAACGTGACACTTGACATACAAGGGAAGTTCCCTTTTTTAGAAGAAAATTAATGATTTCTACCAGCAGTAGGAAAAATACATACCTACCTACTCGTAATATTATCAACTTCACGTTGGCCACGTACCCACATTCACTTTTTTGGTTTAAGTAGACCCTTGCACAATGTTTCTGAATTCATGTACGAATAGGTAGATGATTTGAGTAAAATCTCGATATTCGTAATTTTATTTTTCATCCCCCTAATTCATAATAACGATTTGAAATTATGAATTACCGGGATTCGACTGTTTTAATACAGGAACGTTATTTGAATGTGACAAACACCGGTGCTGCCGGTGCTTACAACCAATTTCTAGTCCAATTACAAATGTTATCCCACTTTTTGTTCAACCCTGTGAACTTACACAACCCGTGCGATGGAACCTTACCCTCAAAGTGATTAACAAGTCTGGTTTCGGACAGGGAAAGGGGATTTCCACTAGGTACTTGTTAATGTTCTCCGGTTACCACAGTTTATCTAGGAGAACCCCAGTGGGATCGTCCTCAGACTTCAAACTCACTTATTATGCAGGTGCGGTAATGTGTTTTTATCACGTCCCAGAGGTAGGAAGGACTCCTGACTTTACGACGCGGCGGACCTTGATATCCATTGTCTGAGAGTCTCCCTCTTGCTATCCCGACTTGTTTTTCCAACGGTGAACCTCATAAAATCTATCAGTGGAGGTAGAGTGAGTGGATGCACGTTGGATCAGATATCCCATCAACTTAATGCTTGATACAAAAATAATCGTATTCTAAAGAATCAATGTGGTTTTTTTCTATATTTCGGTTCGATCTATTACAGTTTACTGGTGACCAGACGTCCTTTTGGAAGGACTGGGCTCAATTCATGGCCCTACCGTCTTTTTGATCCCTTGGAAAGGTAGGTCCTTCTTTTCAAAGAGGTAGGGAACTTCGAAATCCCATCCTATTACAAACATTCCAATTGGAAATAGGGCTAAAGTGGAAAGAGAAAACTTTTAATGGTATATAGTAGGTATCTACTATTTTTAATATTCAACATTCAGAATCGAACAAGAAAAGTTTTCTTTAATAACCCACTCTAATTGTGATGTTTTACTTTTCACTCAAGAGATATAATCCATAAATAGGATTTTAATGAAAGGGTTTTTATGGACGATTCTCAATAATTTTCATATTTCTAGAACCGAATGAGATTAGCTACCTGCATAGCACTGTACTACCAATGTTTTGATCCCACAATATTGAAAAGAAGGGGTTGAAAATTACGAAAACTCGATCGTGAATAGCTGATTGATCTTGACTGACGCGGAAGTAAGACGATGCTAGCAAAATCTATTATTAAAACCTGCAAAATATATAAAAGTATTATTATATTATAAAAGTAGAAAAATAAGTCAAAAGTTTCAAAATCATACCAAAAACGCTGCAAATTTTTACACATTGGTTTATTATTTTCTAGATAGATCACCCATCTGCAATGACCTGTTTGTATTATAGTAAGTACCTACCGTAATTTAACCTTCCTATCTGAAGTTTTCGAGGTATCAAAATTTTTAGCGTTGAACAAGACCTCGCGGTGCAATTTAGGACCAACTGTTCGCTCCCCTGTAAGGACGAAAAAATAGCAGAAACATGAGTGTTAAATAGCTATATTAGGTAAAGGAACATGGGGTACCTACCGCAAAATCTCACATAAGAATAGTTTTTAACATCCTCATGTCCAGAAATAACCAATTTCGCCCCACCGCGTTGCATTTTGGCTAGACCTGTGATCTACCGAG
This sequence comes from Lygus lineolaris, assembly GCA_030264115.1. Lineage (NCBI taxonomy): Eukaryota > Metazoa > Arthropoda > Insecta > Hemiptera > Miridae > Lygus > Lygus lineolaris. The sequence continues at coordinate 22,583,358 of JAEMON010000002.1, forward strand.
CCAGGTAGATCTAATAGAAACTCTGTCTCGCGGACCTTTCGTTTGTTGTAGGTAGGTAAATGAACTAACTCAGAGAGCCCACAACCTCTGCTGATGAGGTTATTTTATATAATATCTATAATACTTTTATGGTTGGAGATTATGGATCCTCTGGTGCTTTTCTAGAATTATAGACGGTTCTTCCATCTTGTAAATAATTGACTCACGTCTGTGTGTCAATTATTTACAAGATAAGAGAACCTCCTATGTACGTATAATACGTTGTGTCAGCTTATTACATCCTTCATGCCTTGTGGGTACTTGGAATTAGTCCGTGAGGGTAGGAAATACATAGGAAAACTCTCATTCTGGCTCACAAGCAAGGTAAAAACAAGTTTGCCATTACGCAGAATAATTACTCCCTTCGTTAGTACTACTCTGAAGGCTCAAGATAAGTAAAGGTAAAGTGAACCCTCTTCAGGAACGAAATCCGAATAAATACAATGCTCTCTTGAGAAAGACGTCTCCGTTGTGTTTTATATCTAATGAGAGGGAGAACGAAGTAGAAAGGTCTATATGTTTTAACAAGAGTCTGAGTTGAACAATTTGAGGGTGCTGGGGGAGGGGGATTTTCTTTAGGACCTACGTGATCCTCTCGACACGTGCTTCAAATACTTAGCCTTCAAATACAGTAAAAGTACTGGGAGGACTCCGTTTTGGGTGAGATACTGTCGTCAAGTTCGGAAGGGGAAAGGGAAATACGTGAGCGAGATGTCGAAGAGGAGGGGGGGGGGGGGATCGGGAGAAAAGTTTGAATTGAAATTCGAGACGAGGAATTCCCTTTTGAAGACAAGCCGAATGTTGCCGATGATGCACGAAAACCGACGAAGGCCTGTATTACAATAAGATGTCTGTTTCTGTTCAAGTAGGTGGCGCACATGCAAGGAGGATTATAGTATGTTTATGTTCTACAAGGTATCAATCAAAGAAGCAAGAAGTTCACTACTAAAAGGTGCCAGAATGAGAGGTAGGATTGGTTTTGAAATATATACCAGACAACTTTAATTTTAGATAACTCTAAGATAACTCGTAGGTAACTTGAATTTTACATAGGCAGTATCAACATTATACTGTATTGTATATTCAGTTTCGATAACATAATATATTAAACTAGATACTCTTCTGTTCGTATGAAGTAAACATTGAAAGTTTCGCGTTGGTCCATGCTTCCAACCCACCATTAGAGTGATGCCCGGTTATCCCAACTTCATGAGTAGGTTGTTACTCAAATTATAAATCCTCATGCAAATACTACCCCTCTAAGGAGAATATCATAGTTCCAAAAATTAATCGTTTTACTCACCAGCAAAAAAAGTTTCACGAATACTTGAAAAGCACGAGAGATGATGTATTTATGGAGAGTAATTATGAATCGCCTAAATTAAGTAGACTGCCGTTCGGATGGGGACTTACGTTCATCTGTGTCCACACTGTTTTTTTCTCATATTGAGGGTTGCCCTCACAGAAGGATCAGAAAAATAAGCTCTGACCTTTCGCCAAGCTTCCCGCATTTCTCGATCGCTCTGACTTAGGACGAGAGGGAGCGCAGATTCGAATCCACGACCTTAGCTGCTCGTCCCAATCCCACATTTGACCGGCGACAACTCTTCTGCCCGAAAGGAGGGTCATCGCCCATTTCTGATACCACCGGCTGGGTGCTTATAGGTACTTGTGTACCGATTATCTGCTAAACTTGTAGTGTTTTCCCACCAGAGAGCACATTTCAGAGTTAAGTACTTTTGTTCGAAAACTGTCGCCTAATACCAGGAATGGAAGGATGTGGTTGGAGAGAAGAGGAAGATTGGTGAGGGGAGTGGGGGATATTGATTCACCATAAAGTTGAACTAGCCTGGAGAGTTTGGGTTAAGGCACTTGGCTTCAACCCGGATAACATAACAGAGTGCGAGAGAGCAACTTTAGCAATTAACCGTAGAACTGCTCTCCCCTTGTCCTGTGGGGATCATCCGAGTTATTTTCCACAAACTCAACCTATTTTCCCCCTCTCTCACCCTCTCCGCTTCCTGTGCTGCTCTTGCGATATCGGTCTCCGATAAACGGGTTTGCTGAACGATTGGCTCACTCCCCATAACTCCAGGAAACAACGGACTCTCCGGGGGCTTGTGTGGGAGTTTAACTTTTTTGCCTTCGGTGTCTGAACAATTAGACGAAAAAATGTGATGAACGTTTTTTTCTATAGATATCTACCACCACATCTACCATAACGCGAAGGGGAGATCTGACGATAAAGATGAGGGTTGATGGGTGCATTCATAAGTAGAGATTGGAAGAACAAATATGTGTCCCTACTATAATTTCAGTTGGTAAATAGGTTTACTTTAGTGAGTTTACGGTTGGTAGAAAAATGACATTGATTATTGAAAATTTGTTCAAAGTAAAAAATGCTAAAATTTAATACACAACGGTTTATTACTTTTCTTTTAACAGATCGCTCATCTCCCACGATCCCATTGAATGGATTCAGTAGATCAATGGTGTGACCATCTTCACTGAGATTTGGGCCAGAAGCCACAAGCCACAATTCACCACCCAATTACTCTTTTACACAATAACGAAATTTTCCAACTACTTAATTAGTTTTTTTCTACGCGCATATCCAGTATATTTTTTCCACACAAAAACCTTGAAAAGAAGAAGGACAAAGAAAAGGAATTTCATCAAGTAAAACTACATTAATCTTCCAACTATCTTTGAGCCATCTCAAGTTCAGGTTTTACGCATCGATGTAAACTCGCATGCCCTTTCATAAATACATTATTAAAAATTAATCACCTGATCAGCAATGGGCGGCAAGGTTGGTTATTTAACTATATCATGCATCTAGTTATTACCTACCTATTTACTGTGTATTGATTATTGGGCAGATGTGATTTGAAACCACCTGTTTTCCTCCATCACCCAAACACCCTCCACGGGTCATATTTTTGGTCATTTTTGTATACAAGACTTTCACCTATTAAGTGTGAATATTTACCAAGATATCGAAGAATGTTCAATTTACTCGAAAAATCTGTTTTTTGTGATTTTGTCCAGTGAGCTCATCGTGGGTACCTAGGTAGGTAATGGTTTCCAAATGGGCAATTCCGGCTACTCCATTCCATTCGTTCAACTGAAAGATTTAAGTGAGAGCTTTCCAAAAAGGTGCTATATGTGGGGTATCCGATGAAGGAAGTGGGCGAAAACGAGTGACATCAAAAATATTTAGGTGACGTGACCCACCCCGCGCCCGCCTGGGGGGCACCCTCCCATCTGAACAGATGACGTCACGCGTGATCTTCTCACCCATTTTACAGCCTCCCTAATGAACATTTTGAGCTTAAAATTATAACTATGGGGTTTTAAATCGCGCCGAATTCGAATTTGAAGTCAAAAATGCAAAATTACGACACACCGGCATTGCCCATTCTTACAGTTAATGGATATACCAAGTACTTTAGTAAGTAGTTAGGTATATGTAATATGTACCTACTTGAATACTTCAAAAAATATAATATGCATTTTGAACAAAATAGGCATACAAAATGTGGAATATAGGCTACCTAATGGTTTCACGTGTAAATAACTATTGCCTTGTGCCTCCAAAATCAAGTAATCTACGATTATTACCCAATAATAATATAGGTACGTAGAAAGGCCCCGAGTGAACCCGTTCATAAGTGAAAATTATGAAGAAGTGGTGTAAGTTATGTACATTTAAATTCCAACACGATTGACGTCAGCTTCATTAGAGGTTTGACTTAGTTATAGGTACCTAATGATGTGGCTGGCTCACCTAGTGACGCATTCAGGGGGCGTAATCATGTTGTTAACGACTGTATCACTTAATTATTCAGGGATATTCGACCGTCCGAACAACAATCGTAAAACCGAGTAATCACTTCATTATGCTTTTCGAATTCCTACCTTTCAGATAGTGCCCATTTCAATTTAAACTCAAATCTGTTAATTCTACCCCACTTTCTTACCTAAATTACGGTCGAGGTAAGTACCTTCTTGGTGGAGGATCGTGATAAAATTTTAATTTGGCCTGATAATATGAAAAATTATACTATTTAATACATCCTGAACACTAAGTAGTTCTAGGGTCACCTGACACTTGAGGGGGCAAGGGACGGAGCCCAAAATGTCCTCAAAAATGCCTAAGCCTAACTCTCAGCTACCGAAGGGCTTATAAGAACTCTTACTATAACAGTATTACTACTTAGGACCAATCAGTTTAAAATACGGACAACCTCCCCCTACCCCTCCCCTAACCATTTCAGAGTTGCACAGTTTTATCCATTTTTCTCGACCAATTTTTTTCATTTTATACGGAGTCTATGTGCCTTTATGCCAATTTGACTTTTAAAAAAGGACGTGAAAAATTCAAAATTACAAACATAAAATTATACACAGATACCTACTCTCCCTAGATATTCGAATGACAAGAAGAGTGCCGCAAACCGTATCAAAATACGACGAAAATTGGCTGAGAAAAATGTGAAAAACTGAATTACATGGGTCCTTGGCCCCTTAATCGTTACAATGGATAGAGCATAAACAAACGCTACAAATTATTACACAAGGGTTTATGAATTCTCGAACTGAATTTTCAGAGGTTCCTCCTACCCATATTCAACCTCAACGAAATTTAGTTTCCAAGGAAGCTTATCAAAGTAAACATTAAATTCGATTCGAGGAAACCAACAAAAAATAATGGATAGTAATTTCATTTGATCAGCTGGTCTTTGAACGGGAATTTGGAGGGGGTGCTGTGTCCACCGATTCTGGAATTTTCAAATTCACCCTACCATCCTACTCATCAATATTCACTGCAGAACTATTCGCAATTCATAAGGCACTACGGTTAGTCAGTAAATCAGAACAACGGACAGTTATCTGCTCAGACTCACCCTCTGCAATTCAAGCCATCAAGAAAGGAGTTGAAGCCCAGCCTTTGATCAGGGATTGTTTCCGTTGGGATATCCTCAACGGAGTGAAAATACTGATGGATTCTGGTGTAACTGTGATTTTCTGTTGGGTTCCAGGACACTGCGGAATTACAGGCAATGAAATAGCTGACCTCAACGCATGACAAGCTACAGAACAGCCAACATCGTCATTCGTTCACATCAATTCCGACTATCAATAAGTGGTTGAAAGAGTAGTATGGAGTGGACTGAATTCGGAATGGCGCTTCATGGAAAACCAAAAACTCTTGGAGGTGAAGAAAAGTGTGTCATCGTGGTCCTCTTCTTGTAGAACAGAGAAGCTCCCTGACGGTACGATTGTGCACTCACGCCGTGAGGAGGTCATCCTGGCACGACTGCGGATCGGTCACAGCAGATTAACTCACGGCCATCTCAAGTCCAGACATCGAATCCAACCCCCTGAATGCGAAACATGCGGATGCCAACTTACGATTCGTCATCTACTATATGAATGTCCGATTTTCTGCTCTATGCCACTGGAATCACCAAGAAATCTTGATGTGCTAATAGGAAACTCGTCGAGCCATTTAAACATTCTCTTCAGCAAACTTAAAACATTATCTGTGTTCTACAAATTGTGAAATGTGATGTTTGTTTGTGATGTTTAAGAATGTTCAGTGTATTTGGCGTCCATGACCACAAAATGGTTGAATGCGCCTATAATAAAGAAAAAAGCGATTCGCACTCGCTCGTTCTTGCTGTTTTCTCCGTTTAACATTCAAGACCTCACAGAGAGTGGAAAGTTGGTCCTAAAATGCCCCGCGAGGTCTCGTTTTACACTAAAAATTGTGATCTATTCGAAATCGTTGGACAAAATATACTTACCTTCCTGTTTTATGTTTTCGAGCTAGGGCGTTTTGAAAATCTCATCCCCTAGTTTCTGTCCCTTAGAAAAAAACGACGTAACGTCAATCTTCGGGACAAAACTAGACCCCAAATTAGGCCGGAATACCAAATTTCGTTAATTTGCGTCCATGGTAAAGAAGCGAAGCCCCACCTATGGTGGAAGGACGGATTTTATTAAATCGATTTTCGGGTTCTACACTTATCTTGAAACGTGAAACATCAAATTTTGTTGGGGCTAACAATTTTTTTCGTGCTCGACTCTAAAGGTTCATTATTGGAAATAAAACAGTACAAATGGACACGGATCACAATATCGGCAGAACGCCAAAATTACCTATGCGTGTGCCACCAAAAAAAGCATGACTGCATGACTCGTAACTTGAATATTTTCGGTTCAAGCATTATTAGAAATAATAAACCTCCAGGAGGGGTTGCTGTAAAGAACATCACTTTATAATCCGCACGTGCACATTTCCAATCTTGTGGGACCCTACGTAATAATTATAATTTTCATATTATAAATTATTTTTACCTATCATGTTCATGTAGGAAGAAAGTCAGCGGAAGAATCTTTTATTAGCTTCTAAACCGATAATTTGAACTCAAGGAAGGTACCATAAAGTAATATGAGATCTTAAAAACAGATTGCATAAGAAGTTCTGACGTAGACGTACGACGACAAAGACGATAAAGACAAATATTTGAGCGTGGATCAGTATTTTCACCACGAACGGGGTATCATGTGTTCGAAACCTTGTTTTGTTCCTACTTTGTACCACTGGTTCCAAATGTATCGTTTCTCGTTATTCCTCAATGCTATGGAAAAGTCCGTAATAGGAATCACCAGTGTAAACTATACGTGTTATGGTAGGCATTTCTGCAAAATGTGTCCGTTGGATCATGATGTTTCATCCATAAATATTCGGAAAGAAAATGAGTATATGTAAATGAAGAAATCCATATCTTCAAAAATGACGATTCAAAGATTTCATCATCGTACTAGGGAAGCACACACATCCACACCCACAGCCCGGTTCACATTTAAAGGTGGTACCGATAGAATTTTTTCAGCGAATTTTCGAAAAAATGCAGGTATTGCAATGGCCTCAAAAATGTTATAATGCAAAATTTTGAAAATTTTCTTCATGGAAATCCGTTTCAGACCATTCTAGAGCGATGGTACATATTCATGTATACATGCGTATGTACGCGTATGTTTCATTCCAAACGATATCTGACCTGGAATCTACCAAAAATTTTCAAAATGTAATAATAACAAGAGAAAGACTGAGTTCTTCGGTCTGAGTTTTTGGTGTACTCCAAGGGGTCAAATTTTTGGTTTATTATTCTCAATAATGAACCTTTGGAATCGAGCACGAATTATTATTTTTTTTATAAGGGTCAAAAAACGTGCTTTTGAGGTTTTTGGTGTGAGTTACCATCTCAAACATAGGAACATGTGTGGTGTCCGGAATCAGCCCAAAATTTCCTACAAGAATCACGTATCAAATTGGTTAAAAAAATGAAATTCGATCATGAACTCATGCTGTATGAATGGAACTTTTTTCTACTTCACCCTCTGAATAAAATCGTAAAAATTCAACAATAACTCCCATGTGATAGTTTAGTAATTTTCATGTGTTCTCTCTGAATATTATGTTTGAAACACCAAAATCGTGAGTAAAAAAGTACAAGTATGAGATAGCTGGAACATTATCTTGATCCCAATGATGTTTAATGGTACACATTTACAATTGTTCTATATCTTATGGATACGAGAAGAGAATAATCAATTTTTTGTTAATAATAACACTACCTGCTAACAGTCCCCAGAAGGGGACCTGGCGATTGTTGTCAATAAGGTAATTATGAGAAAACTACCTACAAGTCTCTAGGCCTGCATGAATAATAGGTAATTGTTTGGTTACAATCTTTATATAAACTATTTGATTTTGAAAGCGAAATAAATTTGTATCCGGACTGATTCTTCGAAGAAATCTGGGTCTAGGTATTAGACAATAAAATGAATAGGAAGGTAGGCATAGAAGCTATATAGATGTTCAAAATGTACAAACGATTGAATAAAGACGATTAATTTATTTGCTTGTTTCTAATTCAGAAAGACAATGTTTTATTCAACAGGTGATGTGTGGTAGGTACTGGTCAAGTCAAAATAATAATAACCTCGTAGTCTACTTCAATAATATGTACCTCCTCTGAACCTATATAGTAAACATCGAGTTGTGGTAAGATTCCAATGCGAAGCGAAATAGATGGATCAACTAATAACACTATGATGAACAATCAGGATAAGTGCAACGGAAACTATAAATTATACTGGACATGCAATTATATTAGACCGTAGACCAAGAGAATACCTTCTCACACTTCTTAAAATGACCAGAGGGAAACCTGAGGTATTCAGTTATGTGGAATAAACGTACCTACTTAATTCACAACAATGATAAGAAAACAATTTAATACAACACAATTTTTATTGTGTAAAAATGTTTATTTGAGTTAGTTTGTTATCCTGCTGTTGTTTTCCTCTCCTGTTTTTCCTTGGCGATTTGAATTTACAACCGATTGTTTGTCAGTCAAGGACTGCGTTTATGCATTTCATGCCCATCGAACGATCTGTTCATTGTGTCAGCTCTTGTTTTCGTTCTCAGGTCCACAATCGAAGCTATTTACAACCGCTAACTAATTTGCTAATGGAAGGAATCAACATTAAATTACAATGAGGCTAGGTCTGAGTCATTTAGATCGTATATACGTTTATCAATTTCTATTTTTCTTTTGGTTACGGTGGAAATTGATAATCGATCAAAACCAATCAGGTATGTATTCGAGATTTGAGATTTTCAAAGAACATGTGGGTTTACAAAATTTGAGAAATATTTTATTGGAAATATACCTGTCATTAATTTGTTAATGAACCTTTTAGCAAATTTTCGAAAAAATGCTATTGCTATGGCTTCAAAATTTTTGTAATCCAAATGTTTGAAAATTTTCTTCGTGGAAATACGTTTCAGAATTTCTTAAGCGATTCCTGAAATTTAACACTTTTTTCGTACATATATATATATTC
>JAEMON010000002.1:22592331-22618198 GCA_030264115.1 Lygus lineolaris
ACAAAACCAACTCTCAGCATATATATATATATTCACATATTTATATATGTGACCTTCCAGACGATATATGACCGCGGGATCGATATAAAAATTCCAAAAAAACTTCAAAATTTCAATAATATCAAAAGTAAGGATGAGTTTGTTGGCCAGAATTTTTGGAGTACTCCAAGGGGTCAAATTTTGAAAATTTAGTCAAAAATCGCTAAAAAACGTGTTTTTTGAGGTTTTTGGTGTAAATTACCATCTTTAGCATAGGAACGTATGGTTCATTCGGATTCAGCGTGAAATTTCCTATAAGAATCACCCACAAAATTGGTTGAGATCATTCCTTTAAAATTCGCTCATCAACTCATGCTGCATGATTGGAACTTTATTTGGTGCTACCTATTGTGTGCCATCATTAGATACCGTCATCGGCCGAAAATGTCCTCAAAAATGCCTAATTATCCGCTATAAAAACAGTTATAGGAACTCTTACTATTAGGACTAATACTTTGAACAAAGGGAAAACCGCCGCTCCCTCTCCCCTAACCTTTTCATTTAAAATCTGTTTTCGGCATTCTTTATATTATTCGATTCTTAAGAACCATTGAAACGTCAAGTTCCTAATTTTTACGAGTAGGTATTCATTTCAAAATGTTTAGACATTTAAAATTTGGGTACCACGTTGCCCTCAAGGTTCGAAAAAGTGGAAGAGTTACGAAACAGAAATAAAATTGGAAATTTATTGGTACCACCTGGGGGTAAATATAGAAGTTGAAATTTCAGTGCTGTCTTGATTTAATTTTCGTAAAATTAAGTTTCATGATTTCTAGTCCTTCAACTTCTTAGGTAAGTAAGTTGGTAGGTATCTAATTCAGTATTTCACGTTGTCTCAGATAGCCACTCTCTGGACGGAACAAAATTGATAATGTCGATACTGTATGCAATTTTGTTAACCATAGATGAACGCAGACATTACTACATTTAAATAGATAAACCACTGCGTAATAATTTGCTTCGTTTCAGATCGAATGAATCGTGGAAGTCTTATATCTAAGCTTTCTTTGTAGCAAAGAAGTCCACCTGTGGTTCACTCACTTCTTCTCACGTTAGGGACAAAAAATGCTTGTGTGGAGGATCTTATCACCACAAAAACTGTTCTGTCACAAGCCAAATGGTGTCCAGAAAATAAGTCTTTACTAAACAGATGTGCACAATGCTTCTCCTTAACATCTGAAAAGGGGGTTCGATGACATCGAGTCTAAATATGGACCTGGGGCCCCGTTGAGCAATAGCCGTCGTTGGAGAGCTTTAGCGTACTTGAGATGGATTGTGATACACAAGGCGAACACTTGCTCTTTTCATGGGCGTCTCTCCGTCACGCCAGGCTGCTTCGGATTCACTCTTCCATACGGTAGAGATGTACTGCAAGCCATGTAGGAGGTACTAGTGTGGAGTGGGAATGACCAACTGGCATCCGTGGAACGAAGCTAAACATGTATCATCTACATAAGATTCGCATAAATCGCAGAACGTACGAAATGATTAGCCTCTCAACTCAACTTCGTTGCTGGGTCTTCGATAAGTAGGGCAAGTGCTTACCCAGTTATAGATACTCCAGCACACACATCATAGTTCGTTAAAAGATGTGAGTTCGTCAGGATTAACATCTTTCAAAAGTTTTTATAGGAGAAAAAAGTATTTCAAAATAACAGGGCATCAATCTAGCAGTTACTAGGTTTATCTTAGTATGTAGGTATCACAGGTACCATACATTATATCTTCTAGATTCTGGCTATTCCAAAGATACTGGCTATCAGAAAGAATGACATCAACAAAATCGTAGGTAGTTGTGTCTGCTGTAGGTATATCGGTCACTATCATACAACTTTACATTCCTTGTTGGTGTTGGTTTTGAAGTCAGCTGGTTTGACCGTAACCTAGAAGGCAACAAGATAAGGTTCCAACTAAACATTAGACCCTAGTTTGACAAGGTTTCTACTGTGGGTTCAACTCAGTTACACAAATTTGCAACTGCCCGCTCGACCTTCATTTGACAAGATTCTAACTGCTGACCCTAGTTTGACATGATTGGAACTGCAGTCTCAACCCTAGTTTGATGAGGTTCCAACTGCATACAACTGTTCCATTAAGAAACATGTCGATCGTTCATAATAGCCGCCAGTGGTTTGTGTTCATGATGGTAAATTTATTGTCGAATGAAATCGGGGGGTCACTCCCAGACCGCCGGATGATTACAGTTTAGATCAAGGATCTAAGCAAGGACACATGGAATATACTTTTCGAATAGGTACACAATGACAGAGAATACATAGCATGTATGTAGAAAGGAAATATTTTACTTAATTTGGTCGAAATCCGTCGAGCCGTTCAGGATTTGACCATGGAGGGCCATGGCTATGCGCTTTGGTCGACCGCGGGGGTCGTCCGAAGGGTTAATTTTAAATGAAATTTCACTTTGAATCCAAATACGCAATACAAAATTGGGGTTACAGAACAAATATCGAAATTGACCACGGTGGACCATACTTCCGCAATTGTCATGGAATTAAAAATCAGCCTAATATATATACCTAATATATATACCTAATAAGGTATATATACCTTCCCGTAGCCTACTGCATATATTTATGTGCCAAATTTGATCGATTTTCGTCCAGCCGTTTGGCCCTGAAAAGCCGGACAAACATAGGTGGGTGGGTAGGAAGTGTGACGCACGCTGACAGTTTACGTCTTACGCTCACGGTCTCCAACCCGGTTCACCTCCATAAAAACATTTACCATGTTTAAAATAAACTCTCTGACTTTTGGTTCTATTTTTGTGCTTTAAGCGGTAACAAACCTCACAGAAATATGATACAAGACCTAATAACCTGGTATTATCGTCAGCATTGCTCGGAAATGTGAACCATTGAAAGACAAAACGCATGACAGCGTCCTTGAATGGCGGAACAGTTCTTTATGTTCAACATTTCGAAAATATCCAATGGAGTCTGTGATAGTGTGGTAGTTATAATAAGAAAATCATCTTGGAGGCCACAAAGAATCACTCATTGTTCTCAAGTTCTCGTCCGTTATTCGAACAGCAAGGCGGCCTTTTGTCCTTTGTTCGCTCTATATCTCTGATCCTCTCTCGGCCTAAATGACTCGTTGGGAAGGCTTTCTCATCTTGAAGGCTTTTCTGCTGGCCTGCTCTTAGTTTTGGTAGTACCTATCTAAGTGACCCGTGAACTGGGATCATCAAAGGACGCTTTTCGTTTTTATCAGCTACGAGGAATGTTAGTGAATTTACTATCGCCCAGAATGCACTATTTTGTGCACGACGTACTCAACATGATTTTGTCAACCATAGTTTTTTTGTCCACTGAATAAGCATCTAGCTTGTTACGAATCGTAATGGAGGAATTCCCCAATTACCCTATTGAATCAGACCAAAATTGGTACATTATGAACTCAGAAACCATTGTTTCAGGAAATTCACGTTTTCACATGAGCTCACTCTACTAGTGCCAGACGCCGAAATTGACAATTGACAGGAGACCCTCTAGGGGCTAACCCGCACTAACCCTGAAAGTGTCATCAAAATCGGACCATAATTTCGTATATTTTTGTCTGGGACAAGGGATTGATTGACCGCGGGCTGACATACAGACCTACGCGGTACCAAAATTGTTCAAAAAGCTTTGGAACGCAAAAAGCAAGTAGAAATTTCCATTTTGGTGTACATCAAATTTTTTACTTCTTGCCCGAATACACTCCTTCGGTAGTGAGGAGGGAAAATAGTGCTGCGAATAATTCATGCGAATTGATACCCAAGGAAACATTATTTTTGTACTTTACCAAACTCAACGAATTCTACGTTAATCAATCAGTCAAATTTAAAACGATTGTCAACTTGGTGTATTGGCATATCATATTGACAAGACCTTTGATCAGCTAAGAACAATAATTGACTGGATTATGTCAATAGCTGAGAGAGATAAAGAAGAGAGGGTCTGAGTTCAGAAAACTCCTCAATTTATCTCACAACAGTTATTGAAAGGTACCCCTAAATACGTTAGGTACCTATAAATTTGAGCGAGTCAGGAATGCATGATTCGTTAAATTCGTATCGGAACTTATTTTTTAACCCCCTCTCAAAAGTCGGTGTTTCACGTTTTAAGATACGTACCTAGAATCTAAAAATCGAGTTAAAATACATCCGTCCGTCCGCCGTTCGCCGTCCGTGGCACTTTGCTTTGTTACCATGGGGAAAAAAAAGCTTGGCGTTACCGTCAGTATTCTTTAAGGGGTAGAAACTAAAAACTAGGGAATGCAATTCTCAAAAACGCTCTTCCATCAGATTTGACTAGTTTTCAAATTTAGCTTTGGTTGAGACCATGCGGAGCACTGTAGAAGCAACCGTTCGCTCCCAACGAGGACTTGAGGGTTGAACGGAAAAAGAGTAGGAACACGAGTGTGAATCGCGAATCTTACCGAGTGGGCCAAATCCTTTTTCGAAGAACAGCTGATCAAATGCAACTTTTTTCGTTTTCACCGAATCGAGTTTCTTGTTTACTTTTATGAGCTGCTTTAGTTAGGTACGTTGTTAAGCACCTACAACTCTCCTATTGTAATAATATTACAGGTAGGCACACATTGTACACACGAATAAATTATTGTGACCTTGCGATATGACTATACTTCCAATATAACTACCAATAGGATCTCTGCATATGGGTGATCTACATTGAAAATAATAAACCATTGTGTAATGATATGCAGCGTTTTTTTGTAATGGAAATTACTTATTAAGGAATGGACATAGGTCGGATTCGCTAAATTTTTGACCTCAGAATCGGATTCAGCACCCAAGAAAACTCCTGTATCCCAATTTCCAGCCCCGCAATGCGAGTAGTTTTGCTGGAATTAGCTCAAGAAAAAACGCATGACGTCATCCCGTATGTGTCTCCCTCTCACCCGGTTCCCACGTGAGGGAGCGAGAAGGTAATACATACCTGATAACATCGTACGCTTTTTCCTTTCCATTTTTGGCCCTCTTCTGTTAATTTCCGACTCATCACATTGCATCTTTTTGGAAAGCTCTCCTTTAAACCAACAATTTTAATTAATAAAAAAAGGACGTACATCCTTCATTTGCAGCATTTTTTCCATGATGGGAAAATTCCATGATATAGAGTGGGTCTAATGTGAATATGTGAAGGCGAGCATGAACAGAGATTGATACGGAAAGGTATAAGTGGAGGAGTGCACATAGCTGCCGGCAGTCACGTATACCTCATTCTAACCCGCACTCCTTGACTCCGCATATTTACGTATTTAACTTGTTTACTCGGAGTTGAGCTTCTCGCTCCACGAGGGGCAAATGTTGGTTAAATGAACATATATATCCCGCACATCTCCCAACCACTCTGCCTACCGGTATTGATGTTTACCAAAACAAATTTCCACATTTCGCTGCCCTTTTAAAATACGGTGGATTGTCAATACGGAGAACCATTTCATCACTTTTGGCTTTAATTTTGTATAACCCTTCAAGTAGTTATCTGCACCAAGCCGGCATGGGAGATATTATATTATTTTGAGGGAAGTTTGAGTGGGGTAAGTGCTTGTAAATGAAAACTGTAAGGTATGAGTACATAAACCACACATCTTTTCGCAGAAGACAAAATGGTACTCGGTGAGTTTTATTCGGGAACGTTAATTACCATAATGGTGGGAATACAAAATTGTTTAATTTGGGTCTCATGTTTCATACCGAACTAGAACTGTTGAGTGATGTTCCAAAAGTAGTTTAGAGTGAAATTGAGAAGGTAAACGTCAGTTCTCAGTTCAATGAGCTGATAGTCTTCCAACACCTAAATAATACGAGTAGGTATATAATCATCGCACGCTCATAGAAACTTTGATACCTATTTGATGACCGAAAATCCAACTTTAAAAATTGCAATGAAAGGTTTGTCTATTACGTTCTTTGTTCCCTCATTGCGGACTGACCGAAAGGTTTACAGGTGTTGCTTCTGCAATACAATTTAATATTATTATGCTCTAGCTTCCTAATACATATTCATGCCACACCGAAGTGCCTCTCACTTTTATGATCCTTCATCAGTCCCTTATCTATCAATGTAATCATATACCTTCAGCTTTTTCTCCATTCCTGATCACTGTCCAATAACTGGAACATGGAGAACGGTTCATCAACTATTGTGCTATCATCAACAGATAATCAACTTTCTAGTTCCAGTTATTGGACACATCTTTTATATTGATTGAAAAGCGATGAAATTACAACTTATGCACACCAACAGCTAAGAAAATGCTCAGCTAGGCATTAGACATAATCGAGAAGACACTTCAAAACGAATGGAAAATTATGAAACTTTGACGAATGAAAAAGTATGAAAAAGTTCCATTCATGCAGCATGAGTTGGGGAGTGAATTTTCAAAGAATAATTTAAACCGATTTTGTGGGTAATTCTTATAGGAAATTTCACGCTGATTCCGAATATACCATATGTTCCCATGTTTAGAATGCTATTTCACACCAAAAACCTCATAAAACACGTTTTTTAGCGGTTTTTGAAACTAAATTTTCAAAATTTGACCCCTTGGAGTACTCCAAAAATTCTGGCCAACGATCTCAGCCTTACTTTTGATATTATTGATATTTTAAAAATTTTTTTGATTTTTTATCTTGATCCCTCGGGGCAGATATCGTCTGGAGTGACACATATATAAATATAAATATACATATGAAAAAGTGTTCAATTTCAGGAATCGTTTTAGAATGGTCTGAAACGGATTTCCATGATGAAAATTGTCAAAAATTTGCATTACGAAAATTTTGAAGCCATTGCAATAGCTTCATTTTCTTCGAAAATTCGGTAAAACCTACAATGAGTGGGAGTCAATTCCTCACCGATTCCATAAGAAACACGAGTTGAGACAGCATAAAGTTTCAAATCGTAAGTACTACAAAATTTAGGAACATCCTGGATGTTTCCAAAGCACATCAGCCCGCTTTTGGGAAGTACCTTTCTGACTAATAAAAATAGCGGTGGTGTGAAACTCCCGCCCAAAACCTTATGAAATCATTTAATATAAGGCTAAGTGTCCAATAGCTGGTGCCTGTCCAATGGTCTATCCAATTGTATTTCACGCTTGGTATGGAGTATCAGATGAACGGATATTCAGGTCTTTAATTGACTGTACATCAGAGATTTATGAACTATGAGGTAGGTAAGCTCTTCATTTCGTAAATATATTACTAATGAATTACCAGTTCAAAAAATAGGGTGCTTTATCCAACAACAATCTGGTATGTATGAATTACATATTAGTTAGCTGTGAATGCTTCCGTAACTAATCCCTGACGTTTCAAGATCGAGGAAAAGGGATTATTCATCTTCAGACCCCTAATTAACACCCGGACTTGCGTTTGGATAGATAGTGGTTACACTTGTTGCGCCAACTAGGATGTGTAGCGTAACCAAAGGAGAAGGATCCCAGCTCGATAAGCAGGTGGCCGCGGCTATGACTCATAATCATCCACTGCTTAGACGAAACATGGTGATGATAATAATTTATGAGAGTTGAGTCAACAACCTCTTTCCGTGGTCGTTTTCTGAGGGGGAACGGTTGGAAATCCACCTGAGCAAATATAGACAGTTAACAGAAAGAGCCTGTTGACTGTCCCTTCCCCTTGTCATGTACTTCACAAGTTCAACGGGTGGCTAGTGGAAACTCTACTTGAATTATAATGCTCAACTTGAAGTGACGATGGTAGCTAAAGTGCAATTTCGAACAGAAAAATAATCTAGGGTTGTCTCTAAGGAAACCAGTTACTATTGTATTGGTATGGCAAGGTACACCTAGAGATGACCTATGGACCAAGTCAAGGATTGATAGTTTCATAAATGTAATGAATGTCATAGAAGTAATATCATGACAGGATTATAATCGATGCCAAGCAGAGCTCTAATACTGACTACTTACTTTGGATATCTACCTACGCTACTTTTCAATTATTTCCGTAAGCTATCCGTAGGAACCGTAGGAATGCATGCAGAGCCACTGCAGGGATCTGGGTTCGGACCTCATTGCCAGTGACATAATGTCAGGTATGTCTATGATCTGTATCTGAGGACCTCCCCACTAGCTGCTCTGCACAAATTGCACATCACAACTATCAACATAATATAGGTAATACATAGTCAATAGTAATATCGTCAATAAGTAATATCGTTAGGTATTTCAAAAAACGGCCCAAAATTCAAATTATATGAGCGTCAACAGCTAGTTAGACATGATTGAAATTCAGTGCAGATATCGGTGTTCCTGAAGATTCACTGTTTGCCCAGAGGCCGCAAGTCGCAGCGCGAAGAAGAGGAAGCCCCAGCCCCGCCCTGGCCCAACCCACCATGGTGGCGTCCGAAAAACCAATTCTCCCTCAAAGAGGTACCATCACGCACGGCTCAAAGAACGAAACCATCCGCACGTACACTCCATCGATGCAATAAATATAATCCATTCGCACACAAATAAGTTACTTTCACACCCTCATCTGCACAAATACACGTAGGTATTAAAAATCTAACAATTTAAAATCAGTGTCGAGTACACTAAAGAAATATTCCTCGGCTTGTTGGCACAAATCTTACAGTAGGTACCTAAATCAATTTTGTGAATTGAAAAAAGAATGGGATTACCCAACAAAACAATCAAGAACTAGATTCACAAAAAAAAAACCTAAATTACCTACTCCTTCAACAGCTCCAACAAAATTGGAAACTAACATTCAACAGTCAAAATAACCAACTAAACAAACCAACTAAAACAAACTTGCATGAACGAGTACTCTGTATAAAAATAATCTTCAGCTGAAACACTACTAAAATTTTACAGAATCGTCTAGTAGGTACCTTTTGAAGCTATTGTAATGGCTTCAAAATTTAGTTATGCAATTTTTTGAACTTTTTCGACATGGAAATCCGTTTATTAAGACCATTCTAAAACGTTTCCTGAAATTTGGCACTTTTTTATATATGTATATATATATATATTTATATGTTTGTTTGTTTGTTTATATGTGTCATTCCAGACGATATCAGACCGAGGAATCGAGCTGAAGATCTGAAAATATTTCAAAATGTCAATAATATCAACAGAAAGGTTGAGTTCGTTGGCCAGAATTTTTGGAGCACTCCAAAAGTTCAATATTTGAAAATTCGGAGTCAAAAATCGCTTTAAAAAAAACGCGTTTTTTAGGTTGTTGTGTAAATTACAACATAGGAAAATGAATATGGTATATTCGGAATCAGCGCGGAATTTACTATAAGAATCACCCATCAAATCGGTTAAAATTATTCTTTGAAAATTCGCTCATCAACTCATGGTACATGAATGGGACTTTTAGCGAATTTTCGAAGAAATTGAAGCTATTGCAATGGCTTCAAAATTTTTGTAATGCAAATTTTTGAAAATTTTTTTCATGGAAATCCGTTTCAGACCATTCTAAAACGATTCCTGAAAATTAACACTTTTTTATATTATATGTTTCATTCCAGACGATATCTGCCCGTGGGATCGAGATAAAAAATCCAAAAAAATTTCAAAATGTCAATAATATCAAAAGTACGGTTAAGTTCGTTGGCCAGAATTTTTGGAGTACTCCAAGGGGTCAAATTTTGAAAATTTGGTTTCAAAAATCCCTAAAACGTGTTTTTTGAGGTTTTTGGTGTGAAATAGCATTCTAAACATAGGAACATTATGGTATATTCGGAATCAGCGTGAAATTTCCTATAAGAATCACATCACCCACAAAATCGGTTAAAATTATTCTTTGAAAATTCGCTCACCTTCTCAATGGAACCAACCAAGAATGGAACTTTTTAAAATCAAACTTTAGGAACGAATTTACATCATAAAATGCATGCTCTTCACATAAAATCAATACACTTCTTCAATACAATGTCTTTGAAAATTTTGGGCAATGTTATTGTATAGTTTAATACCCCAGTAATTCGTCATATTTTGGCATGCTTTCAGTCAATTCAATTTCAAAGACAGCAAAATTTGCTGTGGTGCTGATTTAACCAGCACCATGGGTCTCATAGGCATGGACTTCATTTTGTGCTTGGAAGCTATCAATATGTTTCATCATTTAGGCACTCTCGAGGATGTATAACGAGGGCAAAGTTAAAATATTAAAATCAATAAAAGCTTGTCTACAATCAGCACTAAATCCTAGAACACCTATAACTCTCATTGCTTTCCTTTGAAGTCCAAAAATACTCGATACTAATGCAACATGACCCCTACATACAATCTCATAACCCATGATGCTGTTGAGGAACCTTATGGCATCTCAATAAATATTTACGAGTCAACTTTCAATTAAAACTTCCTCTCCCTGAGAAAATTTCGTTACTCAGCCGGGAGTCGAACCCGGGCCCCGGGTAACGAAGGATTTCCGACCTGACGCCTTGAACCGCGCTACCACCCGAGACTGCTTTATTAAAATTAACTCTTACAGAGGAAATTTCTACCTCAGGCATTCTAGCCACGTAGTAATTACAACATTGAAATTCGATTCTATCGCCTCAGCTACGTTTCACCTACACTGTTGGATTAAAAACAATCCTCAGTGGATCTTTAATCCTTCAAACTGAAACCCGAGCTAAACAAAATCACTGATCAACTCATGGGCTCTGAACTCAATTATTTATTCGTCTCTTGTTATGGAGGTTCCGAAAAAACAAACCTCTCTTCTCGGATTAGTCCGCCTTTCCTGCTATTGCCTCAATCCGCGTTCTAGATTCGCCTCCCGCTATCAAACTATACGAACAACCGAGGCCCCATCGACTTTATTATCACCCCATTCGTTTCACAGTGAACTGAGCCGACCGCGGATTTATGAGACGCGTTTCGGGAAAAACCGGTTGTTCCGGCACGCTAGCTTTAAGTAGGTTTAGATTATTTGTGCTCCTAGCGCCGGGCCATACTTCTTTTCGACCGCTACGGGTTGCCTAGGTCTTCGGTTGTTGCATCATCGGGAGCTCCCCTAACGTGGAACTTTACGACCAATACGCACAATAATTCTCTGAGCATTTTTTTGGGGCACCTGAAGATGGCTGATTTTATGACTCAGTCGAGGCAATTTAATGAACTTAGTACTGACATGTAGCATGTACTAGTTCAATGAACTAGTTCGTCTAGTTCATGCATGATCATGCGGTTGGTGTGGCTGGGGGAAGGGGTTGTACGAACTAAATGAACTTTCGAACTGCATGGAAATTAATCGAAGATAAACGAACGACCATCGATGGTCGATAGTTCCTTCAGTCCAATAATCCTAAGGGGTAATCCTTCAGTCCATATTAATTGAAGACCTTAAATGACGATTTTCTTGGTTCGCGAAAATCAACATTCTTTGGACAGTGTTTGTTAGGTTTACCCTTTTTGAGGGCTTCCATTCGTTTGGATAAGTACGGGTATTATATTTCGATCCCTGATCCTGCCACCGGAAGGAATTTTTATACCGTGATGTGAAGAACCATATCATACGATCCACTACGCCACTCGATCCACAAACCGAACAAACGCGTACATGTGTAATCCTCTGAAATAGATCAAGAAACAATCTGCTGCTACTCGCAATGTTCTTATTCAATCGTGAAATAATATGAAAAGTGTTTCAATAAACCTTATCTGACATATTGACCAAGATTAATAAAATTCAGGACTTATGTATGAGGTCTAGTTGTGCGTTCTTCTCAATGCACCTTGTGATGATTAGCATTATTACTTTCTGCTACATACATCATTCTTCAACCAATACCTATCCAACGAACTATGTGCAACGCATACATTGAACAAAGTAAATCATCATTTACCTGTGCATACATAAGAGCAATTGCGATTAGTAAGTGCTCTTGAGATCTTTCCCGCAGAAAACTATTGTTACTGGAGTGAATATGTCCATATTCATGGAGATGATATTTGATGAGTTCCACTCTATGTAATTATCCAAGGGTTAATCGTCGTGACTCCTCACCGCTACTGGTCTCTTGGAACGAAGGCAACGCGGAAACGCCGAGGTAACAAGTAGGTATGAAGTTGAAATCCTTTATTGCAACCAACCAGCGGCGATCCTCTCGCTACAAGTGCGACTGCAATTGTGACATACGGCCTTCACGCTACACCTATCCGTACCTTTTCCATGATCGCATACCAATGATCGAATACCATACCTACTTACCTTTACCAATTTCGCGATTCGGTCTCACAGTTAACTATAGTATATGGCCTCGTACATGGTTATTGTATTTAGTTTTCTTCAGAAACAAAGTAATCAATTACCTACACTACATGGTATGAGCAGTATAAAGTGGTTTCACCACTCTCGGTATACAGCTTTTTTCAATTTCATTGACAGAATAATTAGTGTATTATTGGTTAGTTCTACACGATCACTATTACACAATCCCTTGTAAAATGGAAAATGCCGAAAATATATACCTACTGATAAACACTTATAAACATTGCACAAATCATAAATTTGTTTTTGTCAGTGATAAAGAGCACCTATAATATTCAATTTTGATCTATCTATACAACTATTACTGTATTAAAGTCAAAAAAGTTCGACCATTTGCTTTCTAACTATCCTAATGGCTATGGATCAAGGAATCAGAATCATCCACGCAGGGCTCATCAATAATTTCAAGCATCGATCAATTATCATTAGTCGGAATCACGAAGTTAAAAATTCTAGGAGTAGATATTTATAGATTGATAGAGTGTTTGCGAAGTTATGGACCACCCTTCATATCTCCATTGTATTTATAATGAATATTAATAATTATGGTACCCAATAATTTTTAACGGGGATAACTAACACATTTTCTAACCTCGCGCAATTTTTTTTTTTTTTTTTTCGAATGAGAACCCCTTTATTCCCACATACTGCACATTATTTGGATTCCAGGTGAAGAATGCCCCCACACTTTAGACTTCGAGTCCACTCAAAACTCCATTAACAAAAATGTCCACTAAACGCAAAAAATGGAGTTTTTGGTGTTGTACATAGAGTTTTCGGTGTTGTACATACTACCAAGTACCAACTGTGAGTATGAAACATTATTTAAATATATATATAGTGTGTGCGTACGCGCGTGTGTGTGGGGGTGTGTGTTGTGTCACTCCAAACGATATCTGACCCTGGAATCGATCTAAAAATTCTGAATAAATTTCAAAATGTCAATAATAACAAAAAATGAAAGGATGAGTATGTTGGCCAGAATTTTTGGAGTACTCCAAAGGGTCAATTACTCCAAATCAAATGAAAATTAAGGGTCACAAAACGTACCGTCTTGAAGCTAGGAACATATATGGTATATTAGATAGCAATACGCGCTAAATTTCCTATAAAAATCACCCACAAAATCGGTTAAAATGATTATTAGAAAATTCGCTCATCAACTCATGACTGGAACTTTTTTCCCGTTAAATGCGCATTTTGAGCGTGTTTGCGTTTCGTTGTTTAAGGGGAGGGGGGGCTGCTATATTATCAAATCCATTTTTTCACTCAATGAGTTGGAGAAGAAGAAGGGTAGTCCATAACTTCGCAACGAGCCTGTATTGGTTGGGGATATGTGCAGACGTTACTTGAAAAGTCAATCAATGATATCACCGTTTTAATTTATAACAATCGATCAATCAGTGGTCAGAAACACGGGCTTGAAGAGCCTACATAATGGTTGCTGATAGACAGACATTGACTGACCAATGACAAATTTCTTACCATCGACAAATCATTGAAAATAAACATTGACTTGAAAAGTTGGAGGTTAACTTTGTTATCTAAGCACCTCCAGTTCATGTTTCTACCAATTGATTGGTCGATAACTAGAAACACGAGACAAGACTTGATCCAGAAGGGTTTTCTCTCGTGTTTCAAGCGTTTAACCAATCATTTGGCAGAAACATTATTTGTTATTTGGCAGAAACATGATAAGACTAAGAAACATGGTAAGACTTGTTGATCTAAATGGGTTGTCTCTCGTGTTTCTAGCTTTTTGACCATTCATTTGGCAGAAACATGAACTTGAAAAGTTTATATAATTCGGGGATAGACTGATAGTGGTTTGTTCAATATTAGGTACCTACCTATTCTATATTCCTTAACTTATATTAAAAGAAAAAAATGAAAAATGAAAGAAACTGGTAAATTTTATAGTACCTACCTACCTATCTCCCTAGTTAGATGGTTTGATGTTCCCGATTGCAACTTACAATGTAAGATCGGCTTCCACGTTTAGGGACGTTTGGCAAGAAGAAGTTACATAAATGATACATGGTACATAAATCCGCCTACCTATTTCTCGATCTCAACGGAATTCAATAACAAAAATTGGGACAAATAAACAATGAGAAAAGTGATTTTTCCAGGAGAAGGCTTAGATAAGGCAGTAATGACACCTCATGGATACAAAGATCGGCTGATGTTCGGTTGCGTCAGTCATTCCGTCAGTCTCCTTGGTCCTTGACTGATTCCATGAAATTCAACTCCCGAGTTCTCATTTCCTCTAAGCGATTCACTTGGGTTCTTTCCACAGTACTTAACTACGAGGTACTTTCACATCGTCTTAGCCTCACTCTTCCCTCCTACCTTCAAACACAACCTACCTCCGGTTTTTTCCTTCTTTTAAAGCTATAACCGATAATTTTCGACAGGTTCGCATGCAAATGAATTGGGAGGAACCTGAGTGATGAATTATACAGCGGAGACCGCGAGTTTTTTCTTACCGAGAGTAGATGTGCCTTATACAGACGCGAGCAAGTCTGCAAACCCGTTTTCCATAATCGAATTTCATACTTGAACGAGAACAAAATCTTTATTCGGGAAAGTTGGGATCTACCAAGTGTTATGAGGCACAATAACACTGACTGCCGTTATGTTTCTTACCTACCTACGCACTTGATTTTTCATCGCGTGGATACCTCGTTTAGATGAATGACCATCTCTTGTTTTGGTATTATAGGCTCTTAAATTGTTAACTAGCAATTAAATTGCCTCCTGAAAAGAATTGTGGAAATGGGTATCCCGTTAGTATCACAGTAAATAACAGGACATGATAGCTCTTGCATTGAAACTTTCCTACTTTCATGTCCATACATTCATCGAGGTGAATCATCACCTGATAACCAAAATTCTCGCTAAATTCAGAGCACTTAGATGAATCGGCCGATTTTTTGGCGATAACATAGAAAAATCAAATTTCAAAAAACTTACGAAAAAACGATGTGGAATAGATACAGCGTAAATTTAAATTTATAATAAATGACAATAACAATCAGCTCATTCTTCTAGTACATTAAGGAAGTTCGCAAATTTCAGAATCATCTTTGATGAAAATCTTTTTGGTGTATTACATGCAGACAACCATATAACCAATTTATAGTATACAGCACCCTATTGTGCGATTTATTGCATATGAATCAACTCTAAAGTTTAGCGTTGGGATGATGAAAAACGTGACAGAAGCGAATAATCGTTAAGAGTGATTCAGACGGGGGTTCTTTAATAGGCCAATTTTCATACGACCCGCCTCAAGTCTATTAAAGTTTATGGCACCTGAATGAGGGTTATCAAGATGATTGTTCTTCATGACCCATAGATGATTTTCTCGTTATTATTCGTTTTGATTTCGAGGTAACACGTTTTATGGTCATGTACATCATTACAGTAATTTAGGATCCCGAAAATCATGTAGCTGAATGTTAAATTGTTTGGGCAATTAAATTTATTATTGTTCTTTGGTTCGAGTATTATTGCCAACAAAGGTGTTCTATGAACATATATTTTGTAGGCAAAAATTGAAACTTGAAACTAGTTTCTAGGTATACCTAGGTACTGTGGCGATTTTAAAAATAGGTAACAAAACACTATTTCACATCCCCCAAATAATGTCATTCTCATGAAATGTTTGCACCGGTATCGGAAGCGTTGTGTGATCACTTGAATTTTCTGGAATTGTTATGGATCTAGTCCCCAAATTCTTAGTGATGATGTTAAATCGTGTAAATCTCCCCACGGATTCGTGTGGCTGTCAAGAATGGCGTAATATTTCGTTCTCAATAAAAGATGGTATTTATCGGGCGAGGCTAATAATTTGTTGACCTTAAATAGCCGCCAATTAGGCTCCAGGTCCAAGTACAATATATGTATGTCATACTATATTGGTTTAAAAGTCAACCCGTATGGTAAGTATGGGTACATATAATAGGTAGAGGTACCTATATTTCAAGACAGTTGATAGGTAGTACAAGTGGTAGTATCGTTGGTCTCCCAGCTTGTACAACATAATAAGAACTGTGTTCGACGATAATCTCAACCAAGAAATTGAAGTTAAAGGAGATTGTTAACAGCTGGATCCCTAAATACCCGCGGCATGACGGTCTTACGTCGAAAATGTGATCCCTTTCCAGTTTACACATCAAGATAAATTTAGTCCCCTTGGAAACACGTTACACGCGCAATGAAGGGAGCACATTCAGGGTTTGAGGACCCCAGTAGGAAAAAACCAACCTTACGCACGGACTAAGCCAACGTCAACAAAGTTTTTCTCACCTATGTAGCTAATTCGAGCCAAAAGGGGGAGCTTCTTCTGACAGCCCCCTTACAAGTTTATCGTTGGACACCTCATTACCTTCCAAAAACATTCAACTTCGTGAAGGAACAAAAAATGTGGGGAAGAAAAAAAAAAAAAATAAAAAAAAATAACATCACTAATATCTCCATGGAAATTACCCACAACATTTCTTCCAAGAATAATAAGTTTGTAAATTTAGCTAAAGCCAGTGTAGAATATAGTCTGGAGTGTAGAAAACTTCTCCTCACATCAAAAATTTTATTATTTAAAAGTCCATTCAATAACATCAGTAACTAAAACCATGCAAATGGTTAAGTAATCAACAATTTTGTACAATGGTTTTTTTTTAGTTTACTGTTGTCAATGGTTTACTACCTTGGAAAATCATTGAACCTTTTTTGGGCTACCTGAGTTATAAGTTAGGATGGGATTGGTGGGTTGGGAGGCATTTTGAGCAATTACATCAAATAGTCTCGAGTCATAAAGAAAAGTGATTGAAGTCTCTGTAAGGAAGTTTATATATTTATGCAGGTTATAGAAAATGTTTAATCCACCCAAGGAAGTTCTTCTTCTGGGCGTCCTGCATACATTCAACATTTGTCCTAAATTTATCGGAAAAAAGAAATTGAGGAACATGTCAAATTTTCTGTTTACATGCCTTCTTTTCAATCAGTGATAGCTTAACTTCATCAATGCTTGTATAACTTATAATTACCCATGAAATAATGTGACCACCGGCGCTCGCATAGATTGATTTAAAAAAAGTCCCATTCATGCAGGACGAGTTGATGTTGATGAGCGCATTTTCAATGAATCATTTTAACCGATTTGGTGGATGTTTCTTATAGGACATTCCACGCTGAATCCGAATATACCATATTTATGTTCCTATGTTTAAGATAGTAATTTACACAAAAAACGCGTTTTTAACGATTTTTGACTCTACATTTCCAAAATTTTAACCCTTGGAGTACTCCAAAACCCACCACTACCATATACACCACCCCCTGTTCTCCATATATATATACATATGTATAAAAACGTGTTACATTTCAGGAATCGTTTTAGAATAATATGAAACGGATTCCCATGAAGAAAGTTTTCAAAAATTTGCATTACCTATTTAAATTTAAAGCCATTGCATGGCTTAATTTTTTCTTTTTGGTTTGGAAAAGTCGCTAATATCTACCTAAACCTACTTATTCGAAATAGTGAGCAACGGATAGGTACATCATCGCTAGGAGTTGCTCACGGTTCCTAGTTGTATTAGCAATAATAGAGGGCTAAACGTAGTAAACAAACAGATTTCAATCCCACTGGCTCTAATCCATAATCCGCGTTTCTCCAAAGGCTCTACTCGAGTTTGACGAATCGCTAGAATGATCCCACTGCGAAGTCTATCCATTTTATTATTCCTATTTTAATTTACAATGCAAAGTGCCTCTCTTATAAGTTTACAGGTTTGTTCCGACCGAATGCCCCAGTCTCGAAGCTCGCTATTGAAAAGATTCCAGAGCGAGACGCTTTTGGAAGCAACGGAGCAAATCAGTGGACGGTTCTAATTTTTTGGTGTTTTTTCAAACCTTTACGATCTCTTAGCTGCCAGTAGAGGAGGATGTATCAGACGGAGCACGGGAAATCGTCGTAAAAGGTTTTTTTTCTTTCCATTATTTCATTTTTCCATTCGGGCTCGATTGTTTCGTCTTTGTCGCCCTTCGCCGCTCATTAAAACGCCGTAAAGGAAAATGGAAGGAAATGACAAAGCTTTTTCATTTTTAAGGATGACTGTTAGAAAATGTTATTTTTGAAATGGTAGCTTGCATTCTTGGGAAGTAATAGTTTATGAACTTCCAAGTCTACAGCAGACAGATCTCATATATAATTGAAATTTTCATAAATGGCTAGTTTAATGCGATGTATGCGCTTTTCGAAAACGAAGTGAGAGTGGTTTATTTTCCAGTTGTGAATTTCAGGATGTCACAGCAAAGTATTTCTTTCGTAGCAAGCTAATTCCATTTCACCTGACCTGAGGAAGGTGCCTTAGCCAGCCCCGAAAGCTATGAAGAAGTACTTAGAGAGATTGCATCTCTGAAAATTTGGGCCAACTCGTGCCATTACTTTTGTCGAAATTCAAGTAACTTCTTACCTACCTAACATTTTCAATTGTGTATAATTATTTTTGACTCTATGAATATAGCTACCTGTCACCTTCCAAAGTGTACGAATCTCGTCGAAGATTTTTCGTGTACCTGCGATTAGGCATGTGCAATCGTGGGAATAGTTGAATCAATATTATATCCACAACCGATTGGTCCACATTTTCATTGTAGTTAGTGGGTACACTATACCAATTGAGTGTGTTAGAAGAAGGTTACAACAACGAATCGCAAACTCGCAAACTTCCGAGTACTAAAAAAATGTGACAACTCTCGGATAATAATAATACAAGTAGGTACCTACGCATTGTAAAAAAGCAATGATTGTGAAATTCGCGATATATTTGAAGTATATAGGTCGGTATGTTACGCCAATATTGGATCCTTGTCGCCCATCTGATCTATTACAGAAAATAATAAACCGTTGTGTAATAATTTACAGCGTTTTTTTTTCGTCAAACCAAGAAGGTGTTTCCTTTGAGGAGATTCCTCAGTTACTTCAATTTCGTGACAACTTACAAAATGTGAAAACTCTCGGATAATACTAAAAACAACTAGGTAGGTAGGTACCTACTCATTGTCCTCCGTAAAATGATCGTGAACCTCGTAATATATTCAATGTAGGTAGGTATTTAACTATACCAATAGGATCTATGTAGATGGGTTATCTATACAGAAAATAATAAACCGATATGTACCAGCGTTTGTGTATGCAGCGTTCTAGTTTTGTTCTACTTACTTCATTTTTCGAAAGTAGAAAAGTCTTCAGGTAGCTAAAGTCAGGACTAATGTATTTTTCTCACATGGCCAGTTTTATAAATTTTTGAAACCTGAAAACTCAATTTCTGATGGGTGTTGGGGTGCAGTCTCCAACAGACTCAACAATTGATAAAAGTATTGTGATTACGTGAAAATCATGCTATAAGTCGAATCGATTGATGTTTTACGTGAGATGTTTCAAGTAGTATCCGAAAATCGAATTATAAAAAATTCATCCGTCTGCTGTCATCCGTACGCGGCATTAGTTTATTCTGATAAATCTTCGATAATAGTGATAAAAGTGATGGTAGCCCTTTGGTACATAAATATATAAAGGAACAAGCCTTATCAGCATGATGGAATAATTTTATCCCAAAATTATGTATCGGAAATTGGGTGGTATGAGTGGATTTCTGGGTGAAGAGTGATAGGATATTATACCCATCGATTCATAACTACACTGTGTATTTATAATCGATGAGCAACCTAGATCACACTGTATCTTTAAATCCCATAGCCTGGGGTGGTAAGTGGCGTATATGAGCCCCTCCCCCCCTCAATAAAAAAATCAAGTTTGAAAAAATTTAAGTATTATCACAGCAAACTGGCTCATTTCAATGAATCAACAGTCTACAGACATTTATGGTTGATTCTCAAATAACTAACAAATTCCTGTCCCTCCCTCTCAATTTTCAACTGAAGTTGATTTTTATGTTTTTCATTATTTTTATGATACTTACTAAGTCCCTCCTGTTTGATTATCACGGTATGGAGATCCTCAAAGTAATTTTAGTGACCAAGAACAGCCTAAACACGTTCACTTGGTAACCCTCCGAGGCCGTCCCAATGTTAGGATTTGATCTTGTTAGTACACCAGAGGAAATTGTAAAAGAAAAATGGCAAATTATCTCTGAAGAAAGATTGTGAGAGAGTGTCTTACGAGAATTTCAGCCAAAAAAAACCGTAAAGTGTGATGTCTCGGAGTCCTCAAAGTTCGTCCTGGCTGTCACCTGTAACATCCATGGTATTTTTTCAACCTTCCCTCAGAGCCTTTCAGTCGCGATTTTGCTTTGGAGGGGCTGTGAATGCAAGTGGCCCACCTGAAGAACATAACGGTTGGTGGCAAGTTACCTGCCAATTCAGTCTGCCTCCATCACTTGAAAATGAAGCTGTACGGCCAGAATAATATATTTGCAGATGTAACCTCCATGTAAGTCTCCGGACTTTTGGCAATTATTTAAATTTTTTATTTTCCTTCATTTTTTGAAAGGTTTTTCTAGGCTCTTACCAGTGGTATGCGGCATATCTAATTATCTGTTGACCCCAATTTTTAAATAAATCCTGAGACTTGAAATGTAACCCTCCATGGTAATAAACAGGTAACCTCTGCCGTAACAGTTTTTCTAACGGAGGGTTACAAATAGTCCATGGAGCGTTACATTTTGTTGCAACGGCTGAAATTTCGCTATTTTTCAATGAAATTGTTTGTTTCTTCTCAATTTTAGCGAATTTTCAAAGAAAATGAAGCTATTGCAATGGCTTCAAAATTCTTCTTCTTCTTCTTCAAAGTTCTTTTGCAACAGCTCGTCATTTTTAGAGTTGCAATTATGTAAGACTCCATTTTGAGGCATCAGGAGTACATACCTACCTGTCTACCTTCCATAATTGACGACTATACCTACTTCAAATGTAGGTAAAAATGTCCAAAAGTGGGTTCCTAAGCTACGAATAATGATTCTGTGAGTCAATGAAGTGTGGGTATATCTGATACTGTGATGTGATGTGTGATACTGTTAATAGGTAGACATATACATAGTTTTGTTTTGCTTTTTGATTAACAATGGAAAATAAGTCCTACCTACTGATTATTAAAATAGCAACTCTAAGAGACTGATTAGAAGAGCTTAGAAGAATAGTTATATATTTTCTACTGGCCTGAAGTGTTAAACGGCATTACATACCAGTTCATTAATAAGAATAAAAACTTCATTGCGTCAAAAATGAGTTTTTGTAATATCCATTGAGTGTTGTAATCCTCCTTGGAGGTGACAAGTAACCTCCATGCTTGCCGAGTAACCTCCGTGCCCAACTTTGTAACCCCCGTGTCATCGTTGTAACTCTCCATGGTGATCAAAATTTAAATTTGAATTTAAAACTCGAAAAACATTATTGCGTGCTGTTTTTTGTGGTTGTTATGTTCGAGGAAGGTTGTGGGAATCTGACAGAATTTTTTAAATATATTTTTTCACAAAGTTACTTTTGTAAATTTACCACAGTGAAAGTTGTTAGTTATTTGATAATCGACCTTGTAATTACATCGTTGAGTGCAATTGGTACAATGAACATTGAATGTTGATGATCCGAGAGACGAAGTCAATTTATTTTAACGATAGACATAACTAAACACTTACGTATTATAAATATACATTTGCACTATTACGACTATAATTATTTATGTAAAATGGTTAATAATGGCCATTAAAGCCAAATTTAAAAAAAATCGTCAATGGTCAATTTGGTCGTGGGTAGCGAAACGTTTTCACCTAGTAACCAGTACTTTTAACTACCAACTAGTCACAGTTTTTAGCTTTTGTTCGAAAATAACCTAAAAATATGCCTTTTTTATTTTCTTTCTTCTTATTTTTTACTCTGTTGATTATTCTTATTCTTCCTTCCTCCTGCTCACTAGGCGTGTGACTTGGCGTTTCATATCAACTGGATTGAATTTCAATGCGTTTAGTTTCGTATCATAACGGTTCGTATCAAAGTTGCCTCTTCCATGAACTTAATTATTTATTCACTCGCTACCAAGGGCTTGCATTTCCATCGCTTACCAAGAACAGAGGCGCAGTTCCAGTTTTAAATGGAGATTTCATAGGATTTTCATGAACCCCACCACCGCACCGCTTCCGGGGATAACTCAAGGACCATGAATTATTGATAGTTTGCTCAGATGAGTTAATTGCACTGTTCACCACCCTTGATGTTCATTTTGCTTTGAAATGACAAATTAGAATTTGAAATGCAATTACTAAGAGTTACCCTTGATGAGAGTCCCTCGACCGCTGGATCTCGTCCTAATACGCCAACTTGGTCTTTTCATAGTCGATAAAAAAATCTTAATCGAAGTTGGAGTTTCATGAGGCGCGAATTTACGTCGTGTCTTGAAGATGATAAAATCTTCAACTTGGCGGTTGACATTCTGACGCACTAGCAGGTATAAATAATAGATCTAATTACAAGACGAATAGTAGACTAAAATAAAAGGTAACAAGTCAATCAGACAAGCAGATCAAACTTCTTGATGATTCGAATTTTTTATAGGTGATTCGTTATTTGCTATGAAATTTAAAATCAACCAACTAAACGTAACAATATTATAACCAATATAATTGTAACCACCAAACCGAAATTTTCATAAACAATTATGTTTATGTAAGCAATACGGAAATGTCGATAGTGTTCGATAAGTTTAGGTGTGTTTTGTGGTAGGTAGGTACCTAATTTGAGAGTTTTTCAAGAGTGGATTCCCAAGTGAACAAGTCACTGGAGATCAAAACAAATTAACCCATACGAACATACCTAGGTAGCATGAATTGGTTGAACGTAAAAACCATCAAAGTACGTAGGATGAAGGAAGGTATGTGGGTCCGAGTAACGGAATTGATCTTTGGCGCGGAGATTTTCCTCAACGCAACTACATAATCCAATAACTGGGAAATCTAGGTGTAAACATATACTGGATACTATCACAAATAAAACAAAAACAATAAATTACTCTTTAATTATATATTATTACCTTGAGAATATAAATTATCATGCCATCGTTATCGTTCTGTAGTACTTAAATATCGAATACAATCATATTTTAATCACCTAATTATTCATTCTGATTGGCTCATAGAACTGAAATTGAAGTCAAGAAATGTATGGGTAGATCTACGAGTTGAAAAGGGGTCTGCACTTGAGAAAAGGTAGATAGGAAATTGCTGCAATAAATCCTTGACATTTTTTCCGAAAGGGGACCTCAAATTCACCCCTCGAAATGAATTGTCGAACCTGGGGAGCGATCATGAAGGACAGGAGGTTAGTGACACTGGTTCAATGAGAAAGGGGAAGTATAATGGCTAGTATCAGAGACGGAGAGAGGGATATTCATATGAGAGAGAGAGATAGAGTGGGGGATAGTAATGCTGGACAGGGTTAGGTAGAATTGTACATGGAAGGAGGAGGGGTGTAGTGATGAATTACGGTAAGGAAGGTTAAGGGGGGGTAGAAGTGGTTATCCGGTGGAGGTGGTTAGCCGGCCGGCTTGACGTTTCACAACTCAGGCAAGCTGCCCGGGAAAGTAGGTAGACCGTCCTAATAAGCGACCCCCAGTGGGCTGCTGGCCTTCTAGTTCTTGACACAATGGAAAATTCCTTTTCTGTAGGGTTTTTCCCTCTCGATATGATCAAGAAGGATTAGAAGGTTGAGAGGCTGCTGGTAGAAATCGGATGGTAGAGACACAGGTGGTACGTTAGAGAATGTCAATTGACCGAAACGTATACGTATAGGCAGGCACCTATATCATAATATAGTAGGATTAGTACCTAAATATGTCTGGCATATGAGGCTCAAACAAGTATTATAAAATTATTGTTCATCTGGAATCTCAATTGAATTTGATTCTAGGAACGTAACTATAAAGTAGGTAGGGAAGTAAATTACGAGTCCACACAAAAGTTTTACTCAGACATTCCCGACGCCACCAATACGTGTTGGATAGTTGATCATAGATTTTGGACAATGTCCCATCAAATGGGACGTCCCCTGAAATGCACGCATCACTGCAATAATTAATTTTTCAATAAGGAACCAAAATAATATTAATAAATAATACGTAGGAATTGAAAAGGGAAACAATTTGAAAAAAAGAAACTTTGTTTACTGTATTAATTTCTTGTCTCGAGCCTGCAGATCTGACCGTGAGGCTCTTTCCCATACACGGACAGTCCGGGCCAGCGGGTTTCCTCGAGCGATTTTTTCGACAGGCCAAGCGTTTTTCGGGGAAACCCGCTGGCCCGGACTGTTCGTGTGTGGGGTAAAAGCCTCAAGGTCTGATCTGCAGGCATGGCTCGCTGGAAAACCGACAGGCGTCACCCGTACGTGTATGGCGAACCCGTAAGAGAGAGGAATCGGCAGATTCTCAACCGGCCCTCCAGTTGGTCAGCCGATTTTTTTCACCATACACGAGCGGATCTGTTGCTGACTTTTAGCGAATTTTCGAAGAAAATTCAGCTATTGCAAAGGCTTCGAAATGTTAGTTAAACAAATTTCTCCGTGGAAATCCGTTTGAGACTTTTCTAAAACGATTCCTGAAGTTTAACACTTTTCTTACGAATATATTTATGTAATATATGTAACTGTAATATATTTATGTATATATTTATGTAACTCCAGACCAGTGAGAATAGCATTAATTATCAATTGAATATATTCTCACTACTCCTCACAGGTCCAGAATCGACCTGAAAAATCGAATAAAATTTCAAAATTTCAATAATATTAAAAAAAAAAAAAAAAGATGAGTTTGTTGGCTTAAAAACTAAATTGCTTCGAAAAACGTGTTTATTTATATAATTTTATAATTTTGATAATAGAGCACAATTTCCCATAAGAATCACTTACAAATCGGGTAACACAACATGATTCTTTGAAATTTCGCCCATCAACTCATACTGCATGACTGGAACTTCACTTCTTACTTTATCTCCTTTCATTTCAACCCCCTTTGCTTTATCTTATCGTCTGTTTAACTCTTCACGTTCGGGAAAAATGTCTGAGGCAAGTAAAGAATGGATGATCACTAAGATGCAAAATGTATATTTTATATAAATTTATTTACATAAAACCTTATTATTAATTACCCCAACCAAACCCCTATTATTAACCCCAACCCAAACCATATTATTAATTCAGTTTTTTCCCAATCAAATTTAGTTTTTCTCCAATCAGATTCAAGGTTGGTTTTATAATAAGGGCTGCTAAACACCTTGAATTTAATTGGGAAAAAACTTTGTAAATTTGATTGGCTAAAAACTAAATTTGGTTGGAAAAAAAGAAAGAAATTTGACTGAGAAACAACTAAACTTGTTTGGTAAAAAACTGAATTTGACTGGGAAATGCTATACTGGCGAGAGCTTCGCCCGTCGCCCGTGCTCGTGGCCTGTCAAGCATGCATGACAGCCCATAGCCCGCAGGCCGCCTCTCAAAAAAAACGCTGCAAATTATTACACAACGGTTTATTAT
>JAEMON010000002.1:22639471-22656850 GCA_030264115.1 Lygus lineolaris
CTCACTTTTGTAACATGGACGTATAGAATCAGTTAGTGAACCGAAAAATTGGTTGAATAGTTCCAGAGTTTTGCCTATGACCATAAATTTCAAGTTTGCGCATGAACAGTAGCCATCAATAGTGGCGATAGTCTTAGGTAATTGTCTTGGAGTAAGCCCTCAACAAACTACACTCCAAATTTGAGCGGAATCGGTTCATTAAGGAATGGAAGGAAATTCACGTTTGCGCATGCGCACAAGCTAGTAGTGGTCCGATGACTATGAAATTAATAAGGGGCTATCTAGAGGCTACCCCGAACAATCTCTGAAAATTATACCGAAATTGGTCGAGTAGTTCCGGAGTTATGGCTATGGAAGTCATTTCAAAACTGTGCATGCGCAGTGGGTATTACTGATACAATCGTGTCAAAATTTGAAGGCATCGTCAACCTTCAATAACCCTCCAAATTTGAGCGAAGTAGGTCAATTTGGAACCGAGAAATCGTAATTGCAAGAAATTCACGTTTGCGCATGCGCACACGATACTAGTAGTCCGATTGCTATGAAATCCATGAGAGTCTTTCTAGAGTCTAACCCGCATAATCCCTGGAAATTTCACCGAAATCGGTCGAGTAGTTCCGGGGCTATGTCTATGACAACAAATTTCAAGTTTGCGCTTGCGCAGTAGCTATCACTCATCTAATCGGCACCAAATTCAT
Source organism: Lygus lineolaris (assembly GCA_030264115.1). Taxonomy (NCBI): domain Eukaryota; kingdom Metazoa; phylum Arthropoda; class Insecta; order Hemiptera; family Miridae; genus Lygus; species Lygus lineolaris. The sequence goes on from JAEMON010000002.1 coordinate 22,640,170, forward strand.
AGGCGATTTTCTTGGAGTCAGCCCCCAACTACCCTCCAAATTTGAGCGGAATAGGTCTATTAGCAATTGAGGTACAGGGGTTACAGGAAATTCACGTTTGTGCAATCGCTCACGCTACTAGTTGTCCGATGGCGCTGAAATGGATAGGGGACCGTCACGGACCTAACCCGCTCAATCCCTGAAAATGTCATCAAATTCGGACCACAACTTCATAGCACCATTATAGTACCGTTATAGAACATTATAGTAAAGCATGGGACAAGGAACTGACCACAGATCGGCAGACAGACAGACAGACACGGAACTAAAATTGTTCAGAAAGCTCTGAAACGTAAAAATCAAGTGGAAATTTTGATTTTGGAGGACAAGCATTTTTTTCATTTCTTGCACGAATATAAAGCTTCCTACCTTCGGTAGTGAGGAAGCAAAATCTTATGGACTGGTCTTGATTTGACTTGACTCAATGGCTCCGTGACTACTATGCCAGACTCACCCTTTTTACTATACCCCACTATACTCTCACTATATACACCACTAACATTCCTCACTGGCTGATCACAAATCTCTTAGTAGGAGTATTCTATATCCCGCTATACTCCCACAGTGCACATCACTAATATCGGTACCTCAATAGCTGGTTAAAAATCTCTTAATACTAATATTAAATACCCTCCTATTAAGTACTCCCGCTTTATCCACCACTAATATATCTCACTAGCTGGTTAACCCGTTAATTCCCGCTGGGTAACTGTATAGTTTGTTGATCAGCTGGTATGTTATAATGTTACATGACATGTACAATAAGTAGGTACCTATGTTGTGTAGGTATGTCAATAAGAGATGGTATTTTTCACAAAATGCAATATTGTAAACCCATCAATATTACCTGGATGGAAACAACGTCCATTAAGTGGAGTAGAGTTCACTAGACAAAATATATGCGCTTATCGAATTATGGAAGGAATAATGGACGGCGATTTACATTTTGATTATTGTAATTACGAATATTCAGTTAGCTCTTTGCTACATAACGTAGCAGACAGCTTTACCACGAAGTGATTAGTTAATTATATTTTTGGTCGACGGAGTGATTAATTATGATTTACATAATATTAATTTGCTTAGTCGACAAATTTCCGAGTGCATCCCGTGATTCTTCGTGGTTCTATAGTCGGTTGAGTTAATTCGATAAACTGCTCTCAGCTAAATCAATCTGAATTCTCTCCGATTACGGCGCGGCGGACGGACGGATTTCTGTTTTATTCGATTGTTGGATTCTACCTACTTAAAACATCTTGAAGCGTGAAACATAAAACGTTTATCATTGAAATTAATTAACCAAAAACAATTAAAATTCACAACGGTTCATCATTTTCTGTATAATATAATATTTAGGGTGTCTCCACCGAGTTTTCTCCCTCTATTATGCGAGATACATAACGGAAAAAACTGTACCCTTACTACCTATTTTTTACGAGGATTTCAACCAACATGGCTCGTTTCGAGCACTAACTTTGTTTTTTTCCGAATAGGAACCCCATTGTTTATTGCATATTCGAATTCTACGCAAAATTTCATGAAGAAATGACCCCTCGAAAATTTGAGTGCTCAAAAACGTGTGCAATCACGCTCCAGATGTGCTCTAAAAGCAAGAAATCGAGGTTTTTGGGTGTAGTAACTTAGGTATCAAAATTTAGAGATATATGTATGTGGTAACCCCACCAGATTATAGGTAACTCATGCCGACTATGTTCAGGCTGCTAGGCAACCAAGACTCTATTCTGTTCTAGCTTTGTATTTGACTTTTCGTGCCACGATCGTTTCTATCTCTTACTTATATTCATTATGTCTTATATAATAAATGTGTTCCATTCATTGGTAAATATTGAATAGTATTCTCGGGTTATTACAATGTATAAAACTCAGATGTCTCATAACTCAGTAAAAATATCAAGTATGAAACATGATTTTAATTTATTTTTTCTTAAGCTGAATAAGGTGGTACTGTTGATTTTTTATGCAAGCCTCAAAATTTCAAATTTTCATGAAAAACAAAATTCTGGATTGCTCAATTTTTTTGAACGATCAAAAAAATAATATCATCACGTTATTCAGCGTGAAAAAATACGTTAAAAATCATGTATCACACCTCATAGTTTAGTACACCCAAAAACCTCGATTTCTTGATTTTAGAGCACATTGGGAGCGTAATTGCACACGTTTTTGCGCATTAAAGTTAAATTCCTTCATGAAATTTGGCGTGAAATTCGAATGTGCAGAACAATTGTTGTTTCTATCTGAAAAAACCAAATGCGTTGGTCGAATTCCTCGTGAAAAAGTATTAAGGGTACCGGTTTTTCATCTAACATAGTAGAGGGAGAAAATTCGGTGGAGCATAACTATTGAGACACCCTGTGCATCACCCATCTGCAAAGATCCTACTTGAATAATAGTAAGTACTTACCATATCACGAGGTTCACTATGTAAGTGTCCACCTGTAATAAATTATTACTATCCGAGATTTGTAAGCCCTTCATAATCAAATTCAGTACCTAGGTGACTAAGGATGTCAGTTCTGCTACTGAATCTGAATGAACTATGGTGGTAGCTTATACAAGTAAACAAGAAACTTGATTCGGTGAAAACGAAAAAAAGTAGCATTTGATCAGTTGATAGTTGATCTTTGAATTGGGAATCGCCTGATTATACCCAATTTTGGCCTAATCAGAAAGATTTGCGATTCACACTAGTGTTTCTGCCTTTTTTTCATGCAACCCTTACAGGGTGCTTACAGGGAGCGAATCGTTGGTCCTCCAGCCCTCCGCGTGGTCTCATTCGACGCTAAAAATTTAGATCTATTTGAAATCGATGGGAAAACCATAGGTTCCATCCTATGGAAGACTGACTGTAGCACCAAGCTTCGGGGCACAACTAATTGGGTTAAAAAAAAATAAAAAAATAAAAACTTTTCGTGCTCGATTCTAAAGGTTCTTTAGGTATTGAAAATAATGTACCAAAATCCGTTCTTTACGACGGAGGAAGAGGGTGGACGAGATCTACCTCCATCAAGCCACCCCAAAACACTTTCAATCTAGCCTGGAACTTACCTATCATTTTGCAGAAAACCTCACGGGAATCATTGCAGCCGTTCGAGTCATAAACCTTCACAGACAAACAAACTATAGCGTAATAGTTATATAAGAAGAAGAAGAAGAAGAGAAATATTGGAGATAACCAATACAGGGACAAAAACAACTCGTACGATTTCAATTATTATTGTAGGGATGTAGGGGTTATGCCTCCATTGTCACCAATACAATTCAAGCGCAAACCTTAAAGTCTCCTCATTGTTATTTCCTTCCCTTTTTTCTTCTCCTTATGATATTTCACTACACAATGGTCTGGTTTTCCTCAAAGCACAGTTTTCTACGAGTTTCTGAGTAGTTATCACTTAATATATGCTCAAACATCCTTACAACACACATAACTCGCAAATTTTTTCTATATGATTTCGATGAAATCTTTGGTACGTAGATGGTCCTCTCTCAATTTCCTCGTTGTTGGAACGATGACAGCCACTAAGTAAAACTGCCTAAATTATTATAAGGATAGATGTTTCACGACCCAATTAACCGATTCAGTTCATTCAGTTCCGATTTTGAGACCTATGAAGCTACCACACCACACACGCCGCGTTTTTGTTTGCTACTAGACATGGGAAAACCGGGGTGCTACGGGTCTAGAAAACCTGAAAAAGTCAAGGAAATAGAAAGTGATCAGGGAAAACCTGGAAAAATCAGGGGAAAAAAATCTTCTGGAATTTTAAGCGAAATAGTGGCTACAAGTAATTATTAGTTCTTGGTAAGACACGCTTCAAATACCTACAAAGTTTCTAAATGTTAATAAATGCGTTTTAATATTTTTCGTTCTTTTTGGCTACACTACAGAATTGATCATCTGCATTTCTGTAATGTATAAGTTACAAGTCTGTCTCAGGCATTTATGAATACAAAATCAAATTGCTCCCTCATTACAGACGATATCTGACCCTGGATTCTATCTAGAAAATAAATACAATTTCTAAAATGTCAATAGAACTAGAGAAAGAATGAAATCGTTGGACAAAATTTTTGGAGTACCTACTTCAAGGGTTCAATTTGTAAAAATTAAGGGTAAAAAAATGTGTTTTAAAAAATAGGTTTTTGATGTAAATTACCATCTTAAACATAGGAACATATAGGTAGGGTATATTTGGAATCTGAGCACAATTTCCCATGAAAATCACCCACAAAATCGGTTAAAATAATTCTTTTAAAATTTGCTCATCAACTCATGCTGCATGAATGGAACATTTCACGTTTCAGAGCGTTCCGAACAATTTTGGTTCCGTGTTGTTCTGTGGTCAATTCCTTGTCCCAAGCAAAGCTTGGTCCTATTTGGATGAAATTTTCAGGGATTGTGCGGGTTAGCCCCAGGACGGTCCCCTATTGATTTCATCGCCGTTGGACCACTATTAGCGTATACGCATACGCAAACGAGAAATTCCCGAAACTACAATTCCTCAGTTCCTGAGATTTCCTAATTTTGTCACGACTGGATCAGTAATATCCTCTTCGCATGCGCTAATTTTAAATGTGTTTTCATAGCCATAACTGTACAACCTACCTACTACACTAATTACACCTATTTTGGTGTAATTTTCAGGGATTGTACGGGCTCACTATTTTTTGGAGGAGATGGCTTTTGAAACGCATAGGAAAAATCACTTTTGCGGTCTGGAAAAGTCAGGGAATTTCGGGATCCTGTTTCCGTAGCAACCCTGCAAACGCGAGATCCCACAATAATATTGATTCCTGAGGATTTAATCTTTTGATCGTGCTGAAATAGTTTGAAACTGACCCGCAGTATTTATATGTATTCATTTTAATGGTCTACACTATCGATATGAAGGAAGCTATACAACACACCCACCTAACTGATTTCTTCTCTCTCATTGCTTCCTTTCGTCACCTCCCAACTTGTATCAATTCCAATGGAACCAACCCTTGCATCTCAGAGTGGTCTTTAAAACCACATAAATCCGACGAATGCTTTTAAAATTCCAGAAAACAAAAAATGGACGAGTTATCGAAAATGGATCACTGCAATTCTTCCCACTAATTTATCAAACCAAACATGACAGATTTACGAAGCGAAATGTTACTATCTATAGCGGTCTTCACGCTAAAAACCACTTGAAAACGAGGGTGCGGCCCAAGAACCATAACGAAAGCTTTTTCCATTAATATACTCGGTGGGAAAGGATGGCAGTGCTTTGCGTTGGAGGCGACCGTTTTCATTCTAAAAAGACTGAATTACAATAGAACGCTGGAAGGTAGTTTATAGTTCCCAAGGCCTATTTTCGGAGATTGCTGAGGCCCCAGTTGGATTTATATCTCGACTCTAATTATTTTCTTTTTTTTTTTTCCAAAGATTAAACCGCGCGAAACGAAAACTCTTAAGAGAATGAAAACAACGAGGGAATTGGAAATTTCGGATCCACGACGGTGTTCCGGAACGCCGCAAATAATTACACAACGGTTTATTATTTTCTGTACAGATCAGCTATCTGTAAAGATTCCGTTGGTTAATAAATTCCTCAAAACAAACTATTAGCCCACTAAACTTTCCGGTTGTGATCAATGATTTTATATCGTAATACAGTATTAAAATACACTAAGTTGACAATTGTTTTCAAATAGACGGATTGATTGAGGTAGAATTAGTTGAGTAAGGTACCTATTGGTAAAGTACGAAAATTATGCTTCCTTAGATATCAATTCGCATGAACTATTTGCATCACTATTTTCTTTCCTCACTACCGAAGGAGTATATTCGGGCAAGAAGAAAAGAAACGCTGCTAAGTATCACACAACGGTTTATCATTTTTCTGTATGGATCACCCATCTGTAAAGATCCCATTGATGAATTAATTCCTCTTAGTAAACTGTTAGCACAATACACTTTACAGTTATTATGATCAATGATTTTATAGTGGGTAAGTAAATACCTCAATTTATCACAAGGGTCAAAATGATCAATTCTTGAGCGTATAGATAGATTCCTAATATTATTATCATCCAAGAGTTGTAGGTACTTCATAACATCATTCAGTAACTTAAAATGACCAAACCTACTTCAAAATAAGAGTAAGGGGTGTCAAAATAAGGGTATCTTCCTAATTCATACCTAATGTGTGGAATCTGCTTGTTTTCTTACTTTTTTAATAGGTATTTTGTTGGAATTTTGTTAATTTGCGCAAAAACGCAGCATCAAACGTCCAACCTAACTTCATAAACATGGAGCCAAGTGATTGAGAGAACAGTCCGGTATAACTTGAACAAAAGACGTGCTGAAATATCAGGATTATCAACCATACGAAAAAAAGAATTTCTTGATAAAACGGATACCTATCATTTCTAATTTTTTAATTTTATACCTACCTATTGAGAGGGTACTACGTTTCATGTTTTATTATCCAGAAAAATAAAGGAGAGAATGAAAATGGAAATATGTTGATTGGTGATGAACGAGTTCCACCTCAGGGTGAGTTTCGAGCGGGACATCCAGAACTAATTTGCATCGTAAATAATTATTTTCATTAAAATTTTGTATCGAATGAGCTCATCCTTTACGTAAATCACCCTTCGGACAAATGAATTCAAAATCGAACGAATACATAATTAACTTATACCTAATGGAGTTTCTGACCACCGTACATCATAAATAAAATTCGAAGCAACTCCCGCAGTCATTACCAGCTCCGGTTCCAATGATTGAGAAATGCCCATTACAACGAATAATTATAAAATTAATAGGTATTTAATTAGCAAAAACGACTTTATTCACTGGTAGATTCGAACCAAATATGGCTTTCTCCCATCAGCCACTAAGTGGGGGGGGGGGGGGGGGGGGGGGGGGGGGGGGGGGGGGGGTTAGCATGTTATTTTTCCTTAGCAACTTGGCTGTACGAAGCATTGGGAAATAAATGGAGAATTCTGGTTTGTCGTAATTTTGTATTTTCGACTTCAATTTCGGATTCAGCTCCCTTGAAAACCCCACAGTTACAATTTTCTGCTCAAAATGCTCATTAGGTTGGCTGTAAAGGGGGTGGGAAGATCACGCGTGACGTCATACGTTATGAGGAGCGGAGGGTGTGTCATCTGTATCGATTTTACGGCACTCGTTTTCGCTCACATCGAATCATCGGGTACCCCACATATAGCACCTTTTTTCAGCAGGAACTCATTTTAGCCAACCTGTTGAACGACAGCGTGTTCATGAATTCATTGAGGATAACTAACGGAAAGTACTAAAGTACCTACTCCTACGGCCTATGAATAGGTGGAATAAATTCAACACATTCATGGTGCTACCTGCTCTTCAACACTCTCTCTCGGTGTCGAATCAGTGATGGTATCGGAAGAAAAGTATAGGTATCGAAAGAGGAGTATGGAATGATTTATTACTGAATCGGGAGCAAAGTAGAATCCATTCCAGAATACACGTCATCGAAAAAAGCATCGATACATGTAGTGAGCCAAACCGTGTGAGCCACCAGTCACCTAATTACATCAACAGTAGGTGGAAATACCTATCCTTGATGAACAATCCATGACATGCCTATATACATCAAACCAAAAAACGGGACGTCAACGCCCCAAACTCTCTGTTTGGAACACCACATTACACTCAGTAGTGAAACGTTGACAGTAACATCCCGAGAAAATACCCCCCCCCCCCCCCCCCCCCCCCCCCTGAAAAACGAATGAAACCGTCACAACGAAAATAGGATATCAAGATGTGACTTGAGATTTGACGTAAATTCAAAACCCGTGTTCGAACTCATATCGGAACCAACTCAAAACTAATAACTCACCAGCTTGACCTCCCGACCGACTACGGAACGCTCCGAAATGAAATGCGTTCTCCCCTCGCATGGCTTTCCCATATAAAAAGAGCGAGCTTTTTTCGCGTGATCCGCAGCAGTCTTTTGGGAATTCTCTGAAAAAAGGCTTCCCTCAGCACGTGTAACGTCACCCCGGGTGTAATCACACGTTGAAAGTTGAAGACCGCACACCTCGACGTGATGGAGCCCATTTTCACGCGATAGGGTGATGCTGAGGGCTGCAATTCCTTCAAGTTGACCTGAAAGGGCGGGTTTGATCCTTATCTTTGACGTTGATTTACAAAATAATTAGGGGCCTATCACTACACCGAACAAGTAGTTATCAAAACTTGATTTATACATGTTACGGGAATATTGCGAGTTATGTTTACTACTACCATTAACGACTACCGTTTAATACTATCCATGGCCTGGCGCGAACTAAGCGATTATTTCCAACTTGCCGAATTATGATGTATCAAGAGATCCAAGCTCAACTCATTCTTTCTGTTCAACAGGATGGAGGGGGAGTAAGGGAGACACTTAAATAAAAATGAATCGATTGGTGAGCAAGAAAGATGGGATTTTCGCCATTTAAATCATAAACTATCCTATTTTCAAAAATCAGAGGTCCCTGTTTCTCGACTGATAGATTCGCAATCGAGATCTCATAAAGACCAAGCGTTCAATAATTTTTAATTTTGACTGTGAAAGAGAGTTATATCCCCTCGTACGCAATCTGTCATGTTGTAAGCATACACCACGAAACAAAGAGCTATGATCGGTGTCAAGTATGGTAGCTGTGAGATGAGCACGGGAATTTCTAGGTGGAGATAGCATTCATTGACGATTACTGTTTGTGATAAAGTATAATACTGCCCCCTACTTGGAATAGGTTTATCTCAAATTCCTATTCCCGGTGTTTTATCACTGTAAAACGCAAAATATCAACTTTACTGATCCACTTTTCTGTACCATTCCCAAAATTCTTCCCTTTGGTGGCACAGAATATTCCTACTGATGGCCTGTTACGATAAAAGATCGTCCCCTCCACTTCATTTTCCCTGAAAAGCCCTCTACCATCCTTTACATAGCTCACCTTCGACCCACAACCCCTTAAAGGATTTTTACCTTTTCTTCCTTGCTCCAACCATCCACCACATTTTTTCCCCATCCTACTTACTCTTTCTACTCCCGGTAATGGAAAAGACTCCCAGGGTTCTATATAAAAACGCTTGAGGCAAATGGTATCGTATGAATCTGCAAGTATTTTTGCAAGCTTTTTTTTCGCTCATCGTCCTCTATCCTGGTAAAGCGAAGGGTGGATCGAAAAATCCTGGAAATGACATTTCCCTTCCTCGCCAAGGGTTCTTCCTTTCCTTGCTTCCGCTCAGATACACCCAACGATGTTATCGGGGAAATTTATATCGTGGTTTATATACACATGTAGGCAACGCTCACCCCTGAGCAGCTCTGATAGATATAAAAAATTCGTTGCAAATAGTCAAGCAAATTAGTCTTACCAAACTGCCCACTCAACTTAGAAAAAATGTGATAACACATAATATAATGAAAATGTAATATTTCTATGGTTCTGAATGTAAATATCAATTTTGGAACTCCTGAGCCTGAAGAGATCATAAGGGTTGACGGATTGAAGAGATTAGGCAGGTACATGCGAAATTCATTAAAAGAGTCCTAGACGGGTTCCAAGTGTTTTCACAAAGCGGTAAAACATAAATTAGCCTTGCTGTTTACAAACCCATTTGGCTATCCTTTTCCTGTTTTTCTGGCCTGATCTTTCGAAACCTATGAGAGTAGTTGATAAACATGGACTACGTAATCCGATAAGTTCCTTCAAAGTTATGCTAATCGGTGGAACTAGTCATCCTGAGCATCGAAGAATAAACGGAAAAACACCTCACACAAATTTAAAAAAAGGAGACCGAGGGAGAGATGCGGTCAACCTTAAGAATTTCACATCGCACACCGCTTGCATTGCAAATGGCCTCATTAAACCTGTTAAGAACAACTCCGCCACACATTATATCGTGTTCTTCTGGGGCAAAAACATCACGCGATCCGCACTCGCTCGATTTTCATTCCAGAAATTATATCAAGAGGGAGTTATTATCAACGCTAAAGAGCACGAATATACTTTCTATTCCTCGAAGGGAATTTTAAACTTTGGGTTGGTAAGTATGTGATTGATACGAATTATAAGAAATTGTTTCGAGACCGTTCGCTTCCCATGAGAGGTTGAACGGAATATTTAAAGTAACACCATTGCGAATCGCAATTCACCTTGTTCTATGGGATCGTAATCGTAATGCGGTCGTAATCTTTTTGGGACGTGTCCCAGTAGTAAAGCACTTCCTTATGTTTTCGATGTGCGTCAGAAGAGGACAACCTCTACATAAAGCTGCAAAGAACCACTCACAAATCTGTTCAAGACCATTCAGAAACTGAATCCATGAAAAAAAAATCATGGCACGCAGAATATTCTACGAGCTTCTCAAGGCTAAGGGGGCTAATTCTAATTCTCTCAGCCTAATCCTCAACCCAATTGCGTGCTTGTTTTCTGACCAACTCGGAATCTTTCTAGTTGTGCACTACGCTGGCGGAATATCGCATCGGGTGGGGATGGGACATGGAAACTTGCATTTTAGATAAACCTATGAATCGTTCAGAATTCATCATCTCGATCTGTCTTTCTTCTGCTCAAAAACAGTACCGGTCATTAACGTGCTCGGTAACGTTTGGCCATTAAAAAATCGGAAAGAAAGTGACAATCCAGGGTCTGTAGGTCCCTCCTCTTGGACCTGCTACTTTTTCGGAAAGGTCTCAGTATGGTCTTTCTGCTTAACAAATAAAGTTATAATATAAATTAACGGTAAATTGTCTACTGTCATCTATCCCAGCGGATTCTTTGAATTAATTTCATCAATTCAGTGCTTCTAGGTGATTGGTGCTTCTTAGTGCTTCTTTTATGATAAAAATGAACACGAAAAAACAGACTATAAGAATAAAAGTTACAATAATAAACTTGGCTTTATGCAAACTTCCAGACTATATTTTTGTTGAAGGAATTCCATTGCAGCGGTGGATTTGGGAGGCTAAAAATTATTGCTTAAGTTCCGCCTATGGACAAGACGAAAATATAATAGGTAATAGAATTATCATAAAACATGAAAATAAAATTCCCACTATAACGATACAGGGCTTAGAAAGGTATTGAAGGTAACCGAAGCTTTGGGGATATGAGGCACTTCTCCTCGTGCATGATAGTTTTTTGCCGGAGACTACTGAAATACAGTTACATATTATTAAAACTGGTGACAGTCTAACTTCGTATTATCGTAAACAATCTCACAGAATCAATAAAGCCAAATCTCGATGTTTTCATCTTTTGTTTAAAAAAGTGTTCTCTTTCATGTATATACATACCTACGTTCTTCTTTCCTCCAATAAAGAGGTGTCTCTTTTGTAGCACCTATACCGTGAAGCGAATATACTCGTTCCTCAATATCACACATTCCCCTCTTACATATTAAGGCAGGTACTACCCTGGAAAGTATATAGCTATTTTATCGTACGGACACTTTTTAATATGTGTACATTCATGCGGAAAACTCGCCTCAAGAAAAGGTTGTGCTCACTCTCGCGTGCTCCGATGCGATGCCCAGTGGAACATTTCCTACCCAACCATCATACGTGTTTATTGAATCAGATTCCTTTTGAAATCCGTCCAACTGGCAGAAATTCTCATATTTGTCCAATTTGTGCATGACTGGGTTCTGCTTTCGGGTCGTTGAACTCCCAATTTATTTTAAAACGTTTCGAGATTTAACAAGAGACCCTTTCACTCGGATGGTAGGTAATCCAAATAACTAACCAGGTACAGTGGATATTCAACAGAAATATTCTGGTTTGTTTAAAATCTCGAATTATGGAGCGGAAATGAGTTCATAACAGCTGAAATAGAAATTTTTCCGTGACAAGGCATTTGGAAATATTTACTTGATGAACCTGTTTGATAGTAAACATAATCAAATGTCTGAATAAACTTGACCTAGAGTTCCAAATTAAAGATAACAAAGTGAAAATGACTAACTACGTAGAAGTCTGCCGGGAGCAAGGTGTCCCTGATATAATTTTCATTTATTTTGGGTTTCAAGAATCTCCCGTAAAAGTTCCCAAAACGTCCTGTTTGATTAATGCTAGCTATTTATTTATCCATTTGATAACATAATTTGTGACCCATTCATGTCTTGTAAAAAGGATGATGAATAAAAAATTTAATATTATTATTAATTAATCAGTACAAAATTATACTTGAGTTGATATTTTAAGACAATTCTCTGTTTCATCGATCAACCACTAAATCACAGGAGAGACGATCAAATGAAAATGATCGAGTGCGTTGGAGCTAATTGGACGTCGGGAAACGGTTCGATTCTATAAAATAAAAAGTTCCATTCATGCAGCATGAGTTGGTGAGCGAATTTTCAAAGAATAATTTTAACCGATTTGGTGGGTGATTGGTATAGGAAATTTCACGTTGATTCCGAATATACCATATGTTCCTATGTTTAGGATGGTATCTCACACCAAAAATCTCAAAAAACAGGTTTTTTTTTTTTTTTAGCGATTTTTGAAACTAAATTTTCAAAATTTGACCCCTTGGAGTACTCCAAAAATTCTGGGCAACGAACTCATCCTTACTTTTGATATTATTGACATTTTAAAATTTTGTTGGATTTTTTATCTCGATCCCACGGGCAGATATCTTCTCGAGTGACACATATATAAATGAATAAATATATAGGTATATACATAAGAAAAAGTGTTAAATTTCTTGAATCATTTTAGAATGGTCTGAAACGGATTTCCATGAAGAAAATTGTCAACAATTTGCATTACAAAAATTTTGAAGCCATTGCAATAGCTTCATTTTCTTCGAGAATTCGCAAAAAATATATTGATAAAAAATAGATTCAAATATCATTATTGCAATAATTTTTTTCCGTAAAATAATAACCAACCGCTGAACACATCCCAGTTTTCTTGAGGTGAAACTGACTAGGTTAGTATTATTTAAGGCTAAAATTACTGTTCTTTTTTAACCGGAAAACCAGCCATTTTGTTATTGATACGTTGAAAATGGAGTGTCCTCTATCCACAATGATTGAAAAGATGGATCAGGCTGAAAATAGCTATATTGGAATTATTTAAAAAAACAAAAAAAAAAAAAAAACAGCCTAACCGAAAAAGATTGGGAGGGCCATACTGAAAAATCATCGGAATGTTTATGAGCTACCGATATGTGTAACTGATATATGGGAAGGAATCCAACTACCGTACTTGGCACCTTAGAAGATGAGATGTTTATGAAACCACCCTAGGCTGTTATTTAGTTAGTTCAGAAGGTACTCCACGATGTTTTTCGATACTGACCTCAAAAAACAAACCTCCAGTCAAAACAAATTTCATCACTCCTGATTACAGAGTTAATCTTATTATTCAACGTTTCAAAACCTCCGCACGTTCGCAGATAACGCTGTTGACGGTGGTAGGGGGTTTTTGGATCTCATACTGGAAGGAAAAAATGAGTCACGGCGAGCTGTAGGATCGTCCTCGGGCGGGTTTTACTGATCAGAATCGCAACTGTCTGGAGAACGGTGGTGATTTTTGCTTCCTTTTGTCGGGGACACAGAAAGCTGATGACTCACGCCTCCAGGTGCGTTTGGCTGAGGAAACGTCCTGAAAAATGGTGTAACGCTACTGATTAATCTTACGGATTTATTATTCTGCATTCTGCTTCTTACACACGGTTACCAACGGGAACCGGAAGTGAACTTAATCACTCGGGAAAAAATTGTGGAAACCCATATCAATAAAAAAAGAAACCGGAGTTTGGGAGAAAACGTTCATTTCCACGAAAATAATGAGTTACAAAGTTCAATGATTTCGACGGTTAGGCCATCATCAGTAACAAACAAGAACTATTTCTTGTTTCTGAGTTCTTGTTTGTTACTGATGATGGCCTAACCGTCGAAATCGATTTAACTTTGTAACTCATTATTTTCGTGGAAATAGACTACGTTTTCTCTCAAACTCCGGTTTCTCTTGTTATTGGAACCTGAAGTTTTGGAATGAAACAGTACTCAGTTATTTTCTACTGAAAAATAAAATTTAATACACAAAATTGTAACTCATTACATGTCATTTGTAAATTATATCAATTGTGAAAGATTGTGTCAGGTAGGTCAATCCTACTGAATACAGTTTTCCAGCCTATGCCGGTCCCTATTTTTCCAAAACGAGAATGGTGAAGCCGTGAATGCTGAATGATACGCCAACATGCTGAACACTTTTTTGCCTCCCCAACTGCGCAGACGGAACCTGGAGATTGAAACTTTTTTTTTTTTCAACAGGATGGTGCTACCCCACACACTGCTCGTTTGTCTAAAAGTTCCCAGGGAGGTTTATTTTCACGATTTGAGGACATCCCATGGCCCCCACATCACCTGATTTGAGCACGTGTGATTTTTTCTTGTAGGGGTACCTCATTGACCGAGCTGAAGGAGGCAATCAGAGAAGAAGTGACTTCAATCGATGTTGAGATGATGAATCGGGTGATGGCAGATTTATGGCATAAGCTGGAAAACTGCATTCAGCAGGATGGACACAGCCTACCTGACATTACCTTTCACAATTGATATAATTTTAAAATGGCGTGCATTGAGTTACAATCTCGTGTATTAAATTTTAGTTTTCAGTAAAAAACAACTGAGTAGTGTTTCATTTCAAAACGTCAGGTTTCCGTTGGTAATCGAAGGTTGAGAAGACTTATATTCATGGGGAAAGACGTCGAAACTATCTTCCTCGATAGTAGCATATTAATTGTCAGGGCGCTCTCATGGCTGAGTGGTTGGTTGTGTGTCGAGAAGATTCGAAATTAACTGAGTTCATGAACACTGTCAGCTTGTCAAAATATCAACTTATTCAACTCACATCTTCGAACTTATTAGGCTTCGTAATGAGAAGATGGCTTCGAAAGCTCCCATAGGCTGAGGTTGTGATCCATTTTGGGTGTAGTATAGGGCTATGGAGTGTTTAGTTTCTGTTTTAGCTGACTTGTAGAATTTTCCCCGTTTATTTATTTATGGTCATCAATGGGCTGGACTCCAAAGATATACTCAATGTGATTCCCTGAAATTGTGTTTTTCTCGTGGTTTTATGTTGGTTTTGGTTGGGAAGCGAAAATACAAGCAGGATGAAGTGGAAAAACTCACCAGGGTCCATAGAAATGGCTCATTCGTAGCATACTATGCGATCCTTTTGCGTTTTCTGATGATAATAAGGGTGCTTCTTAATTTGAATTGAAAATCTGGGACAAACATTATAATGTTTAATTTTCCCATTTTGACGTTTATTCAACTACCAACTCAATAAATATTTAATTTCCAGTTATTTCAAAAAATTATATCGTAATTATCGTTGATGATTTCCAAACGATTAAGAAATCAACTTACCTACAATCATTATGGGATCATCGGATGATTGTGAAACAACCTTACTTTTCTTGCCAGATCTTACAAAATAAAATATCAATTCTACTGACAAGGTCGCAGCGAACAGACGTACGTATGCTAATGAGAATGTATTGGCACTATTGTTCGAGAGTTGTGTACTACATCTTGAAGAGGACAAATTTAGTCCACTTTCACTTTTTTCTCCTCCTCATCACCCTAAAGACCTTGACCGCTAAGTAGTTGGCATACCTAAGCTATTTATTTTCAGCGACATCAGTGAACCAGAATAATAATTACACATTGAAACCCTCATTAGGAAAGTGAGCTTGAATAAATTGATAAGCGATTGATTGACTCTATTGACACACCTCAAGAAATATATTACCTAACATAAAGTTAATATAAAGACATTTTGCTGTATTTTGGTGCGTCACTGATTTCGGTGAGAATGATGTTATAGATTCGTTACCTTCCTAGTGGTATTCTGTTCGTGTATCAATGAACCGTTCTTGATCTCACATAGATCCCTATTTGTTATGTTGAAAAAGCTTGAGGAATTATTCCAATATAAGTGTTATTTAAATATAAGTATTAGTTATTTCACATCAGCAAGGTATCAGCCAGGGGTTCAGCCATAGTGTCAGTCTGGAATACTTGTGAACAAGAAACCCTTTTAACTACCTACATCAAAGTTGAATTTCCAAGGATTGGTGGAAAATAATTATTCTCAGCAAAGGTAGGTACATGTGCCTATATAGACAGGTACAGTTAAAACTTCAAGTTTTACACTTTTCGTTTTGCATGAATTTGTTCGACCATAAGGGTAGTTTTCAGAGGTGAAAACAGTTGAGGTTGATTCAGTGACCCTTCTATGTCAGCGTGGTGTACATCCTGTTGGAATATAAAGGTACCTTCAAATCAATGCCTTCCTCCTGTTATTCTAAACTAATAGTCTCATATCGGAGTTAGGTCGGAATAATACAGCTGAAGTTTGGTAGTGCACAATGAGTTGTAATCGTTCTCATCGGAAGCAGAATTCAATTTTTCACAACTTTTACGTTGATTGAAAATCCTTCAAATTCATGGTTTTGGCACACCTTATAGTAAAACGTAAAAAACATTCATGGATCGAACTCATTGCCATTGTTCATCGCATGGTCACTGGTCACCGTGTTCCCGTGTCGGACGTTTGCGCCAGAGGTGCGGATCATTAGA
>JAEMON010000002.1:22657850-22668825 GCA_030264115.1 Lygus lineolaris
TAATTGGTTCGTCAATTATCCGGCGCAAACGTCCGCCAGCCCCGTGTTCAGTTCAAGGGAGATCTTAAATGAAGGGGAGGCAAATCATATCAAAATTCGATTTCTGGCACATTCATGATTTTGGACGTGTCACTCATTATCCACTCACTTTGTATCATGAGAGACACGCCGTTAACCGGTCTATTCCAAGGGGTTCAATGGGAAATGCGCGTCGATATATTTTATTCTTCCAAAGGAAAAATATCATTGAGAGCGTTCTCTAATAATTTTCAACCCCTGAAAAGAGCCAAGGACGCCTCCATTTTCAAATCAGCGATCAGGCGCGTCCGCCCGTTTCCTAGTCTTATGACGATGGTACTCGTGTGTATTTTGAGTCAGCTCATACCTACCAGTCAGTCCTGAACCCACCTGTCTCTTCACGAATAACGAGCATGTTAAGATAGAGCAAGCAATTCTCACTCGGCCCAAATCCCCCATCGAATTCGAATCCGAACTTGGCCGTCAAAAGGACGACCCCTAATTACCCCGTTGTATGCGTCCTTTGTCGTGATCCCCCCTATCCCTCTTCAGGAAACCGGACGAACGAATTATAGAAATCCGCGGAGCGGAAACTGCCTCTCCGTCCGGGACAGCCACAAAACACGAACGGTCTCCGTCGTGGGGCCTAAACCAAAAAAGAGACCAGGATCTTCCGAAAAATGACTGATTACTGGTTTTTTCTCGTGGGCAAGTTTTTACCCCGTGTTTTGCGTTTTGTGTCGCATGGCTTTTTCCTGAGTCGTTACGAACCTTTTGTGAAGAAGTGGGGGAAAAGAGGACGAGGTACGTCCGGCGAGTTGTGAGGGACCCGTAGAGCACCTAACGAGTCGAAGGGACAAACTTTTTTTCCCTCCAATAGCGAAGTTTCCTGCCGGGTTATACGAGGCTCGTACAACTGTACGTATGACGAACAAAGACGATCTTGATCGAGATGGAACTATAAACTTTTCTCTAGGAAAACAATGGACGGTGAACGGTTGAAAGGTGAACCTTGCGTATAAAGAAGAAACTCGTGGTACGAAACCGCTGCAAATAATACGTAATGGTTTTATACCTATTTTTCTGATGGTACTATAGTATTTTTCATTCGATGGTCCGGGTGGATTCATTTGATCCATAATATAGAATTCTACTTAACTACAGCCATGAAGCTGGACATGACCTATAACCCCTATCTCCACAGGCTGGTCCACCAGGCCAGTAAGAAATGTCCGATTTTCACTTATAAAGGCGTCTCTGCAGAGATCAGTGGAGCATTTGACCCTCTTGTACCCACTCCTCTTCATGTTTAGAAGCGAAATAATAATACAGTGTGGATAAAAACTTCTTAAGAAAACACTTGAGATACCACTGTGGTATTTATAAGCAATCGAGGGATTTAGATGTCTCTTAGACCTCCTCCTGCATCAAAGTACTATGAATCATCCACATGACATACTTAATAAAATAAATATATAGTACCTACTCATATACCTTATAATACTCACCTGAATATAAACATTACAATTATAACTTTTGGTGAAAACGGAAAACACTTCTGGTGTAGTCGTGTGCTTTGAAATGGCCAAAAACTGTAGGACATAAGTCTTTTGTGTTTTCTAGTATTATCAACCATCAACATACTATATAAACATTACATATAATACAGTATAGATACTACTGTCGTCATTTGATGCTAGTTGTTTGATACACCTTATAGATTACAGACTAGATACACATATTTCAGATCGGATAGAGATACAGGAAAATGTTGTGACGGAATTTCTCTATCTTAATGTAACTCCATGGTAACTATGAAGGTACGTTTTGGTTCCGAGTTAAACAAGATAGGTGCCAACAACAATCGTCAACCTACTTCGATGAATGGAGTGATTATTTAGGGTTCTCAGATTATTTGGGTTCTTTTTGGTGGTGATTATTTATGGTCTTCCATGAGTTTCAGCGCTTTGCGGCCCGGTCCAAATAGCCCATGCGGATTCAGAAGTTCAGATTCCTCCAAAAGATCCGATTTCGCTGATTAAAGCAAATTTCAACTGTATTAGAGCATACTATGTTTGAATAGTCTTTATGATAGAGGAAATAACTACAAAATCTTATAAAACACTTATCTTCATCTTCTTAAGAATCTGATTTTCCGATCCCCCTGTTATTGAGGGGCCCAATGTGTTTTTATACATTTCAATGGTAGATAAAGTCAAATGATTATAAGGAAGAATGTGCCAAACTCACTAGATTGTCGTTTTTCACTCGAGAGTTCATAAATTGGCGAGTACAGATACTGGATTTGGGAAGAAGGAACCAAGTAGGTATAATAGATACGGCTCAAGGATAGAAACGAGGCTTCCGCTCCCACGCTCCACCTTTCTCCAAAAATCTCCTCTAATGCAGGAGACTAGAGATATCCATAAACTTCCACAGACGCTGTCAAACAATGAGCAGTGGACGGCCTGAAAGAAAACCCGGCCAGCGCAATTCGTCAACTCCCGGGCCACAGCTCAAACAAACTGGAACGCCGAAAAGGCCACTGAATGGGTTTTTGGACCTCGAAAGGGGTTTTTTAAAAATCCTCTCTTGCTGAAATCAAGAAGGCGTTCACCTTTGGTTGCATCATTTCCCTTTCTGTCGGGAGTGAATGGCCTGCTAGGTGAATGAGTCAACGCGGCCCGCTTTCTGCCGAGACCATTTTTTAATTAACTTTTCGGTGACGATGGAGATTAATGTCACAAGTTCGATAAACTGGTGGGTTGCGAGACTGCTATAGTCCTGGAGTGCCCGTAACTCAAACTTAATACTCTGCTTGTTCTTAGTGCAGTCAAATGGTATTTATTTACACGTTGGCTGCACACACAGCCAAGGTCGAATTCCTTGAAAATCCCTGAAAATTCTATCCAAAGCGCACGGAGAACTTATGAAATTTGTCCGGAAGAAGTAGGTAATTGACCACATGTGGACTTGAAACGAAAAGCTCTGTATACGCAGAATGCGAGATGTACGAAAATGTGTTTTTTGACAAGAAGAATGTCTTTAACTTCTTTAATTCTTCCCGTTTCCGTGTGAAGACTGTGTTCTTACTCGAGTGTATAACGTGGAGGGTTTTCTTTGTTATCCTCTACTCGTTATCTATCATTCCATATTAAAGTTCGCCAAAGGACTCTCACTTGTGAAGAGCAGCTCCACGTAATGATACTGTTATCTTTCCTCTACTACCACCCGTTTTCGAGGTTGTCTTTTCCCCGAGTGCCTTTGGTCGTAGAGGTTCACATCCAGCTGAAAATTACCATGCGCGGGGCGACCCCGTCCTACGTGACACTATCAGCGTTCGCTTCAGTTGCACACATCAAAGGGTTTAAAGATATCTTGTGAGGAGAAAGTTTCACCGAGGAGCTATTATTACTCCACGTTATTATCCCCGAAGCCGTGGCGAAACTTGGGTAATTCGAGAAATACGGTGAATTTAAGAAACGACGAGTTCTGAAGTTAAATGGCGGGAGTTGAACTTAGAGGGGAGGTAATCATAACTTTCGAACTGATCCGTAACGACGGGAGTGTTCTTCGTTCCAGGAAAACTATTCAAAAGTGAGGTTGATAAGGATTATAAAGTTTGAGAACTGGGAAACATTGGAAACATTTGGTGATGTATAGCTCATGGGAAAATTATTGTTTTTCGGTAGGTATCAAGTTCAGTAGGTATCCTTCAAATTCTGAATGGTAGAATTGTAGAATCAAGTGCGTCTGCTTCGCAGTATGGCGGAATATCCGTTGTGGTGTGGAGGGTAGATATTATTATTTGATTCTGCTCTATACTCACATATTCCCCCTAGGTCGTAACATATTCCCGCTAAGGGCTGTTTCATAAATGTCGGACATTCATGTTGTCTTTGGTAATTTGAGCCCCTAGGTCGCTTCGCCCCATCCATTCGTAGGTTTCCATTAGTTAGGTGAGAGTTTGTTTGGTCCCCCCAGGATAGGTATCTACTAAAATAGTTCAAAACACCGTTATCGATGTGACCACAGGAGTTTCCAGGGTTGGTTTATAGACGAAGTTGTCTCTGTTACTTTGTGGGCGACAGACCTCGTATCAGAGATATATAAATAGGTATAAATTCTGATGCCTTATCAAAAATTATCATAAATTGTAGAAGTGTGTTGTGGACAGGGTTATCTCTATGTTGATGTGTACATCTATAGGTACATACGAAAGAAGTCACCAACTGGTACACTTTTAAATCACCTTTCAAGAAGTTATACCTGCCCTCTTGGATTCTGGATTGCGTGATACTGAGCTAATGGGGTAATTGTACAGAGTAATTGTACGAAGAGGGATTAATTAATTTCTCTTTATTAGGCACCACACAGTATCTCAAAGGATCATGAGAGCTGAGTATGAATATAATCTCGGACTGAGAACGACCTACGAAGAAAACAAAGAGGGCCTTGGGAGCAACGCAAAAAGTCAGTATCAGCGAGAGATTTATGAAAACTCTTCCAACTCATAATCCTGACAACAAACGGCTTAAAATATCCAGTTTTTACTGGAAACCTTATCACACATATTAGTTGGGGTATATTTAAGCCTCTGAAAAGTAAATGCCTCATCTGAAAGAAGGCATACACGTTGAGCGGATAAGATAGAGAAAGGGAAGAGAGACTATTGTGTTTTCGAAAATAAATTTAAACTCTGGAACGGCCCTTGGAAAAGGGTCCGACTCCTCCCTACAACCCCAAAGATAAAGGGACTTTTATAACTTAATAACCTATTAATCTCCTTAATTCTTGGGCCGAGAATAACAATTAAAATGGATTAATGGAAGGAAGGAGCAAGGGTACGAGCAGCTCCGTTCCTGAGATATGACCGTCCCTAACGATCAGTCCTATTCAGTAAAGCGCCTGCCTCGGAACATAATACTTAATTTATGTTCCCAACTTAGCTTTTCCGTCTTAATGATCCCTCTTTAGTTCCCAAATACAGTGAAGAAACAAGGAGGAGCAAATTTATTAATGTTGTTAAAATGAATAGAACTCTTCTGAGAACGCTTATTATAGGGTTGGGGAAGAGCTGTTTGTTGTTCGAAAGGAATCGGCGTGAGTCTTCATATTTAATCTGATGAAAAGTTGGCGAAGGGTTGGTGATAATGAATGACTGGATGGTTTCGGAACACTGATAAGGAAAAGTGGATAAAGAGATTTTCGAAGCGCTTTTTATGATAACTGAGACTATGAATTCTCATGGTTAATAAATTACGGTTAGTGTTATTCTACGTTGAAGCGACTCGAGACCTAAACGTTTTACCTGTTTGCTACTAGTAAAATGCCACATAGGTTGGGTACCGGAAGTTACAAATGAATGATCTTCGAGGATCGGTATGATGTAGGAAATAAAAGTTTCATACCTACCACATAATGCCATTACTATAATAGTAGGAAGTGGGGAGCAGCAGATAGCAGAATGGAGTATTTGAGAAGAAACTAAAAACTTTCAAATTCAATTAAAGTTCCAATACTTACACATCACTCGCTCCCATGCTTACACAACTCGCATCTGCTTGCTTGAGCTACTCCCCAATCTTTGGGATTCGTTATTACCTTGATCAATGTTGAGGACGGAGACCATAATACCCAAAAACGTCATTTTGGAAAAAAGAAGCAAATTGTTGCCATCAGGTGTCCAATGAATGTTGATTTTCAGGTTTGAGGTACGTGCGGTTCGAATGGCGCTTATCACGTGTGTCACGACTCAGCCGATCCATCACTTAGCGGTCAGAGCAACCAGAGGGCTGTTGCAGAGACTCCAAACCCAGAAAAGGTCAAGCAACCTCATACCCGTGAACCAGTTCGTGAAACACGTGTGCACCAGAGTTTGAAACGCTGATCAGGTGCGGTATTATTTCCGTCAGGGTTTTCCTCATCCTCACCTCCGTCGATAGTAATGAGAACCTTTCAATCACCAGTGCGAAGTCTCAGGAATAGACGATATTTTTCCTTTTGAAGGTGGAAGAATGATAATACTTGCTTTATTCCACTAGCGCACGTAATCCCTCGTTGCATTCACAAAGAAGATGAAATTATTCTCTCAACGGCCAGCTTTCAAAGCACTCATCTTCACTTAATTCCATTAACAGTGGGGCAAATTCAAAATGTTTGTTGACATTTATTCAATACTCGATAAGGATAATTTTATAGAAAAAATGCAGCATGTTATCACCCAACGGTTTTTATGTCCTTATAAATAAGCTACGAGTTCGCGTCGTTCACCGCCATGTCCTTTCCTTCAAAGGGTACCTCATAAATGGGAGGTATTCTGAAGGACCTAATGTACTTACCGACCTAAAATATACATAATAAGTTCAGAACGAGTATGAAGCTAGACTTAATACACACAGACTCCTACGAACGATTGTTCACGAATGTTTTGAACATAAATAATACCTACTATCCACCCGGTGCATAGCTAAAATTTCATCACTTCCGTAACAATCCTAAAATAAAATGTTATTCTATCAGTTTCGTTGACAGTTATTGAAGAAATTTCGTAAGTAACACGACTGTTAATATCATCACTTGTGCCTTCAAACCGAAGATAATTTTTGTTGCAAGGCATTTGTCCATGTTTCACATATCTCCTCTATGTACCCAAAAGAAAAGAACTTTATCAAATACTCAACCGCTGAGGCTTATGAGTGAAGAATCAGAAATACTTTAAACACTATTTCAAAAATATTAGATATAGGTATTGACGCATGAAAACACCAGAATAGTACTTTACTGACTCCAATTATTTAGGTAGTTAGTATATCTCCTATTCAGGTTGTATTGTTGAGAGTGAAGTTAATGTGTGATTAGGTCCTTTCAATTTAGATTCATGTCGCTCAGCGGAAATCCTCCTCAGCTGATCTCTGAACTCAATTTTTGACTCATCTGATCTGGGAGCTCAATTTTCAACTTAGCTGAAATGTGAGCCAAATTTTTGTCCCAACTGGTCTCGTAGCTCAATTATCGACTCAGTTGATCTGGGACCTCAATTATCAACTTAACTGATCTATGGCCTGCATTTTCGACTCAGCTGATCTTGGAGCTCAATTTTCGACTCATCTGATCGGTAATGCTCCTTACTTGGTCGTTCTTACCCACCAGTTCCACAGAGGCTCCACACTCTCTCTAGAAACGCTTGGTTGTATGTGAAAAGCTTTATCTGTATCGCGGTGTCGGTGTTGGTGTTGCGAATTCCAAAAAGCGAAGTCCAAAAACATATCCATGTTAACAAGCGCTACCTTAGGGTCGTATTTTCCAGTCGTTTTTCGGCAGTTGGATCATGGCTGAAGCATGGTCCACGCTAAAAATGTACGTTAGAAATTATTTGTGTTATAAACAAGTTAGAGAATCGTTCCTTGAAGTCTTCCTAATGTTCCCGGAAGAAATGCATACCTGCCTGAAGCAACGTGCTTATTTGAAGTTCAAGAGCTTCCTATCAACACTTTCCGCTGAGGTACCTTCTTAGTTCATTATCATTCATTATCAAGCAGGAATATAACTTTATGAAGCAAAATTTGAAAAAACCTGTCAAAGATGAAAAAAAGGAAGCGGTATGATATCCGGGTAGTGGAATGTCCTACATGAGCAGAAGCGTTTTTTGACGTCAGTCTTTTCAAAGAATTCCATGGTCCGCAGCGCACCGACTTACGTGCTCATCAGCGGGTGAAATTCGGACGTTCTACTGCTTCGCGGATGACCAAATGCTTAATATGGGTGCAGCATCTGATGCTTGACGAAAAACTCCGAATGTTTCGATCGATCAAGATTCAAGTACCTAGAAGTACCAGAAATCCGGGGTTTTCAGCTTCCAGTCTGCCTCATAGTGATCTGATATGGAAGGAAATATGGGAATGTCTTTGAATATTATTAGTAAAACATTGTTGGGTGATTGTGTTTTCTGGAGGCAACAATCTTCGCATGGGAGTTACGATTCGGAGAGGACGCTGCCGTCCGATTGGTAAGTGAAATACTACCTCGTTTTCAAACGTCCATATCCAAATATAATAAGCGACTATATATGGTAAAGCCACCGGGTTGTGACAACTCTCACTTCGGTAGGGGTTTTGTGAGAAGCAACTTCCAGTGCTACTCAGTTTTTGTATGTGTAATAAGGGTCTATCTGGCGTAGGGTCCGTGGATCTATTCGATGTCACCTCCAAAAAGAGACTTCGAGGTAGCTGGCTTGCCAGACATACCGGCAATCGGGGTCATTGACGCTATCACGTCCTAATTAGAAAGACAGGTGCTCGACGGGGTTTTACATAAGATCTCATTTTCACGGGGCTAAGTGCTTCCAAGAAGAGCTGGCCACAGACCAACTTCAGGTGCTCTTGAACTGGCTCGTTTTCACTGCCAAAATTCTTCATTACAATAATCGCTAACCATCGCTCGGGAGGATTTTTTCCACTTCTTTTCGGAACGAGAAGTAGAGCGTGTGGGGAGCTACTATTGAAACTCTGACGTCAATGGAACTCCTAAATTTCTCCTTTTAGACATTCTGGAGCCCTCACGCGCTGGTTCGGACTGTTCTCGGCGTTTTTCACGCGGAGTCGCAAAACGAGCTGATGTTTTGCTTCCGAGTCTACCAAGGTAGCGGAAGCATTGTTTTCACTTTTGGAATTTGAAAAAAATTTTATCTCCAAAATCAAAATTTCAACTCGCGTTTTACGTTTTAGACCTTCCAGAACAATTTTGGTTTCGTGTCTGTCTGTCTGTCTGTCCGTCTGTCTGTCTGTCTGTCTGTGTGTCCCAGAATCCTTGCAACACGCATAACTTCCACAATTTCCATCCGATTTTGATGAAATTTTCAGGGATTACGCGGGTTAGGCCCTAGATGGTCCCCTATGAAATTCATCACCATCCGACCAACGGTAGCCTCTGCGCATGCGTGAACGTGAAATTCTTGAAACATAAATTTCTCGCGACCTAATGGTCCAATTTTGCTCAAAGTTGGAGGGTAGTTGAAGATCGATGGTTTAATGATACCCTACGATTATCATCAAGATCGGATCAGTGGTATCCACTGCGCATGCGCAAACGTGAAGCTCTCATAACTTTGACAATTTTTATCCGATTTCGATGGAATTTTCAGGGATTGTGCAGTTAGTAATCCATTTGATGATTTTTTTAAATATAAATGTAATATATAAAATCATATTATGGATACGAGCAAGCTATGTGCCACACCCAACTTGGCAGACGTTTTTGTATGAACTGACTGCTTCATCTTTGAGCTGCCGTGAATATTGTAAATCACCCGAAATTCCGAGCTGGGCGTGAATGAAACTATAATTCAGGCGGATCAAATAGGTTCGGTAGGTAAAACGGGTATAGGTATTGAAAACTGACGAAATTATACACAGGCCTAATATCTGTGTGAATAAATATCATATCATTTTATGTAGATGGTGCAATCATAAAGCGAGATTGAGGATGTTCGGTTCATGCAGTTTTCACCTTCACCACTGCAGGTTGAAAATATAATATTTGCGCGGAGCTCAAACTTACGTTTGGACCATAATAATAGAACATTGGTTGTACTCGTAAGTTTAGAGGGATGGGATACAGACAACGATATGAGATTTTGTAATTATTATTCCTGCAGTGAGGTGACACAACGAATTGATACCAACGTATAACGTAAGCATATACATATCGCACGAGTTCATGTGAATATTCAACTTACAACTAATTTTGATCACTTCTACAATTGTGCTAATAAAACGTCCTCAAACCTTTCATCAACAATGGTGTTTATGAGGAGTAACTCACGTTGATCGCCTACTTTGAAACTTGGCTTCTCGAAGGGTGTCAGACATTATTTTTAACCAAGGTAGCTAAAATTTTTGGAACTACGAGTAAATGAATAGGTTAAATTTGAATTGGTACTTTCGGGTGCCCAATGACCATCCAGCGGGGTCTTCATGGCCACAAAAAACAAACAACCAAGTAATCCTTCAGTTGAAATACTTATGGGTTTTAAAGATAGAATAATGGGGTCTGAGCATTATTTTTTTTTACAATTTTTATTGAGAGGGAATCGATTCAAAATGGGCAAAGTGGGGTAATTTCATAATTATGTGGTCTCCCTATTTTTTTATCGACGAAGAAAAATGTGAACGTTTGAAGAAATGCGCATGGAAATGGAGTTCGCTGATTGGCCGAAGCGCATCCATGCTACGTATAATATCCACGAACGGTTTTTGAAAGGGACAGCATCAGGGGGTGTGACGTACGTACCTCTGGAGGTACGTACGTCACACCCCCCCGCGAAATTCAAAACATTAACATGACGATTTCTGCTCCCACATGGAGTTTTTATGTCCTGATAAACAGTGTTTACTAGTCATGGCAACTCATATAACATAATTAATGGGTTTTTTTTTCCAATTTTTATTTCTCATGCGCAGACCCCCTTGACTAAGAAAAAACCTAGGGAGGTATGGTGCTTCTCACGACTTTCCTTACCCGTCAAGTTCCAAAAATGGCTGGGGTATTTGTCCTAATGATTGCTGGGAAAGCTGGGAAAGCTGAGATTCGTTTTGCATATATAGGTAGGAAGGTGCCTTATATAGAAATCAAAATTCGAAATCACAATTTGTTGCTTCGTAAATTAGGGTAATAATTGCAGCCATAGTTTATATACATGATTATTTATAAACACATATATTTATTGTACGTATATATACGTATAGGGTAGGTGGGGTTAAAGCCTCACATGGAGTAAAGCCACACATCGGCAGATCCTTATTAGTTAAAATGCTGGCCAGAGGTGGCAGGTTGGAAGTGAAATTTAGTTCTCCAGGGGATTTCATGGTGGTTGGACAGTAATTATGAAAGAAATTTGTTTTCCACTATCCTGATGTAGTTTTGACATTTTCATGTCTTTGCTGTGGCACACAACCAA
>JAEMON010000002.1:22672670-22682837 GCA_030264115.1 Lygus lineolaris
TCGTAACGGTTTTTGAGTTATCTGCCATATGAAAGACATGAAAATGTCAAAATTTCAAATTCTAAATTTTAAATTGATAACAAAATGTGAAATTTTTGAAATTTAAAATTTCGATAGGTAGTGTGTTGCAGAATTAAAAAGTTGAAAGAATGCCGAAAACAGATTTGAAATTGATCGATTATTGACTGAGAAAAGTTGGAGAAATGTTCACACCACTGGCGGAACCCCCTTAAGAGTTGAACGTAAAAAAGAGGAGAAACACGAGTGTGAATTGCAAATCTTCACGAGTGGGCCAAATCCCCGTTCAAAGATCTGCTGACGAATTGCGACTTTTTTCTGGTTTCCACCGGATCGAGTTTCTTGTTTACGTTTCTAATCTTCCTTAGTTACTGAATTACGTTACGAAGGACCTAGCATTGACTCTCGGATAATAATAATTACAGGTACTCGAGGCACACGAGAAATGATTATTGTGACCCTCGTGGTATAAATTTCGGTAGGTACTATTATAGCAATACGATCTTTGCAGATGGATGATCTATGAAGCAAAATAATATACCGTTGTGAAACAATTTGTAGCGTTTTTTGAATGCACACATCTTATCAAAATACTCTAGTTTCTTACCTAATAGGCGGAATTTTTCTTCTGGCCGATTCTCCGTGGCCCACATTTTGTTTAACGGTGCTCTATCTTATTGTTTCCACTCATAACAGCTTTTTTGCTATTGTCGTTCAACTTTTAAACTATTTCGGTGCATATATAGACTTTTGAAATAGTTTCTATAGGATGTTGACCAGTAGTCGGAGGATTGTAAATCAGAATTGAGCGTCCATTGATAGTCAGTTACGTTTTGTGATAAAGCTATGTTTGAATGTCGAAATAGGTTACCCTTTTTAACTTCCCTCCAATTACCACCTTGCTTCCATATATTCGTAGATAAACGTCGTTACGCTCAGAGCTAATCGAGATGAGCCAGAAACCCTTTTACTAATGGATATTTTCATTATTAATAACCTCGTCCGTCCATCCCCTACAAAATTAAAACGATAAACGACTTCTAATTCATTCGAAAACGAACCGATATGAAATAACACGATAGACCGAAATTGGGACAAGGACTGTTCACCTTGTGTGGAGGGTAGGTGTGCAAATATTATCGTCGCCCGAATGAGGGAGCCGTCTGCCTTATCAACGCATATTCCGAGAATTCAGGTCGTCCCTAATTATTACTGCGTACTGACTGTATGAATAAAAACCAATTTCTGGATTCCCCAACAATATTGTTCTATAATTAAATTGGATTCTACGACTTTTTCTTAGGTTCATTTTGAAAGATCTTAACAAGAAGAGACGAGGAGCTCTATTTTGATACAAGGTAACAGTAATCTTTGAAGCTGAATAGCTATAATGATGAATGGAGGTGATGATTTATTAAATGACTAATTTTTGTCATTTTATGATGGGAATGGGGAGGAGCGTATTCCATCCATTTCAGTTGTCTAGAGGTTGATATCAATACGGTCCTTTCAATAGCAGTAGAAACTCAAGGA
Source organism: Lygus lineolaris (assembly GCA_030264115.1). Taxonomy (NCBI): domain Eukaryota; kingdom Metazoa; phylum Arthropoda; class Insecta; order Hemiptera; family Miridae; genus Lygus; species Lygus lineolaris. The sequence goes on from JAEMON010000002.1 coordinate 22,674,222, forward strand.
CGTTAACTCATAAAATACCTACTTAAACATTATTACAAAATAGGTATCAATATTGGTAATACCATAAAGAAAACGCTGCAAAATATTACACAACGGTTTATTATTTTTCTTCATAGACCCATCTGCAAAAGATCCTTGTTATGGAGTTACTCTAATTTATTAGTTATTTCGGCAGATGTTATCCAAATTGTTTACTTGATCATATGTTTTAAATAAAATTTCACTTCTCGTTTTGAACTTCAACTTCGCTGATGTGTTTTTCATGTTTCTCTAATTTTAATATTATCTCTCTATTTCTCTAATATTTTTCGTTAAGACTATTGCCGATTAACTAGGGTAGGTTCCAATATTAGGGCCTAGCACCGAATTTAGGAATAGTCCGTTACAATCCTATTGGTATATTATAGTATGTACCTACCAACCGAAATTATAACATGGGGTTTTTCAACCCCCCTTCAGAATTTGATGTTTTACGTTTAAAGAGAAGTAGAAGTACGATACAACTTTACCACACATCCATACCATACAAAAACCTACTCTCGTTTGCACCTTCGTCATTGGAAAATTTACGTTGAATCAAACAATATTATTAACTCTCTATAAATATCTTCCATAAATACCTAGTTATTAGTTAATTTGTATGAAGTATGTCTGCTACTTTCAATGAATAAATTCGTTATTTATTACCTAACGATCTGTCTATGATCTGTGTATATAATGTTAATGATTTCTTACAAAGGACGATTTTGAGAGAGGAAGGTGTGGACTGTTCATGGACCCATGATGTGCCAAGTCGTACTTACATAGTATTGGGAACCATAAATTTGAGCATAAATTTGTGTATTCATTTGTTAAAAAGTGTCTGTATCTATACAAACTACTTTATTTGGGAATCCACAACGCCGGTAAGTTACCTACTTCCCGTTGTCATTGGATCCAATTGCCTGGAAGACAAAGCGTTAGGGATGATCTGAACGCTGATTTGGATTCTGTTGGCAAAACTCTTGAGTTCTGGTCATTCGTTTTCGAAAATGTACATTTTTCAAAAATATTCAAATTTTGAGAGAAATATAGTGGACACCATGAAAGACGGTTCAAAAAGTTCCAGTCATGTAGCAGGAGTTGATGAGCGAATTTTCAAAGAATCATTACAACCGATTTTTAGCGGGAATGTTGGGCTGATCCCGAATATATCAGATTTATGTTTCTATGTTCAAGATGATAATTTGATGAAAACATTTCTTTAAAATAGGGGCAATTCAGCCCTGAATAGTGAGGATATACACCAAAGAGTAGGTACTTCAGCATGGGGTTCATTATGAATGGATGGACCTGCTGAAAAAATTACCCAGTTGATCTCCCTCTCATTACCAGAAGAGGTACGTCATCCGGGGGGGTATAATGTACGCCGCGAGCAACCTGGTAAATACACGATCGTCTATCGTATCAGTCAATGCAGTATATAAGTAACCAATCTATTACAATGTTGAGTCGGAATGAATACATAAATAAATCACACAGATATCAATATTGCGTGTAGGTTCATTGAATAGGTGAAGGATTAGATTAAACCAGAAGGGAAATTATCAGTCTCAGCGAATTCATGAAATCTCACGTCACAATATTGCATCACTCAGGCATTCCTCAATCAACAAGGATGATCCAAAATTAGGAATGATCACATATTTACATTGAGATTGGGTGATAATAATCGAGAAATAGGAGTTTTCACAGCCTTTTTATGCGTCAACAAACCGGTCATTACAGGAATCTCATAATCCACAGTTTTGGATGAATTTATTTCATGGTCGATTCTTGTTTCTTGAAGAAACATCCTACCTAAAAAGGCAAACTATACGTGAGGCAACGCTTCGTCATCAGTGATCGTTCTGAGAAACTCGTACCATGAGCCTGCCTTTGGGCATGCTTTATAAGTAGGGATGGTAAGTACATGGGACTCTAAAAAATATTAGAGGGGAAATTCAATTTTCATTATCGGTCTCGTCCAAGTTTTTGGTGGCTGAGCCCTAATATTATGTTATCATCTTATTCCATTAATACGTAACTACACCCTTTTTTGGGATTGCGAAAAAGTGAATTTCGTCTAATGTCATTATCCTATGACCAGAGACATTTGTCATTTATTATTGCGATTGATGTCATTTACTCCACATGTCATTTATGTAATTTTTTAGTGGTTTGTCACTTATCCGACTAAAATGGCAATTTTATGTCATTTATAAATTATTTCAAGTAATTTATTTTACAAGTTTTTGCTATCCGCGTAAATTCTAAATCATTGTAAAACCTAAAAAAAGGAAGGGAAACTTACAAACACGTTCTGAAGGGACTAATTACGATTTATTTCAATAATAATGTTAAGAAGAATTAACAAAATTTACAAGGAAAATCATTCTAGAATCATGAGAACTACGTATTTACAAGTTTAATTAATTTATCAGTCATCAAAAATCATTATCAAAATATAAAATCATTTGGGATTCTAGATTTTTATCAGTAAAATTAGTTCTCTTTTCACTAAAATGCATTTTAAATTTTGAAGACGATTTCTCAACATCAGCAGAGGATTCAGGAGCGACCTATTTCATAAGCAGAACATCTTTTACCGTCCATCCTTCAGGTAAAGTTCGTCCTTCTTTGCCTCCCAGCCTTGATGCTATCGCAATTATGTCCTCTCAAGCTGGATTACGTTTGAGTACAAGTCCTTAAGCTTGTCCTCTGCCTTCATCCCAATCTGTCCAGTCCACTTCTCCTTGCAGAACTCTTCAACGGTTTCCACTGCTTCGCCGAGGGATGTCTTGGGACATTCTAATCCATTAAAATCTCTCATCGATGGGGTTGCTATTCTGTCTTCCTCGTAAGGGACCTTAAAAACGGTGACCTACAGAGCACAAACGTCAGATTTATGTCATTTATTCGAAAAGTGGCCATGTCATGTCATTTCAGGATGTCATTTAACATGTTTGTCATTAACTCGTCTCTGCTTATGACAAATTCGTAAAAACCTCTCAAATTTCGATGGGGACTTTGGGTTTAGGTCTCAGATGGGCCCAGATGAATATCGTTACATTAGGACTGCTACTATAGTGGCTGCACGTCCACATGCAATTAAATATTTCTGCAAGTTACGGAGTAGTTTATAGATCTAGATGGTCACATAAGAATAATTCCGTCAATGAATCAATCGTAAAACTTGTAATCGTTCTCAAACGTTGAAATCACAGCCCTCATAACCCAAAACCAAATTTTGATGATGTTTTGGTACTTTCTCACAAAAGGTCTCTCTCCTTATGGTCCCCTATAGGAGGTCTTAAGCTTGTAAGTCTTGACTCGGGAGGACCTCATTTCGGAATTTAGGTACTGACCAGAAGCTGGCAACTCGCCAAAATTGGCGATGTGTTCGAATTAAAACCACCGTGATTTCTACTAGGTATTATTTTAAGGATCAGCCGGTAACTCACTTTCGAACGGGCGTAACTTACTTCAAAAGAGCTCACGCCGGCCGGTGATTCGTTTTGACGTTTTCCGGTTGTTTCACGTTGGTAACATTCAGTTGGCTCGAGTTCAGACGTTGTGCAACTATTTCCAAGGTGAAGCCGTTAACCTCTTTCCTAAGCTTTTAACGAGTATCTGTGGCTCCATTTGATGCTGGCCGGAGAATGAAAAATACAGTTTAGGTTTGTGACTACTCCTAGGGTGGCTTTCAATAAATTGATTTATATTCCCCTTGAAGTTTCGGTTGAAACGATCGATTCACCATCGAGGAGATGGAGCGAATAGGGAGATGGGAATATAATGGAAGTATTTATAGTAGCAGGGCGGTCCTTTTATGACAGAAATAATTTTTTTTTTCTTGTTCTACATTTCCTGTGGGACACCACATAAAAGTGTTTCCATTTATGAGAAAAAGTTGATTTATTTATGACATTTCAAATGATATTTAGGTGATGCTACCGCCATTCTGTTATGAAGGACCTACAACTTTCAGGTAATAATAATATTACAGGTTGGTACCTACTCATTGTAGAAAAGAAATTATGACTGTGTATGGACCTTGTGAGAAAGCGCATAGCGTACCGTTAATTCAATCTTGATCTTCAAGGGTCCTACCCGCCTAATCCCTTAAAAAATCTGAAATCATCAGAAAAAATTCTGATCCTCCCTTTGGAGGACAGCTGATGATGTCCGCGACCCTGGATGGAAATTTAGCCTGAAATGGATGTTTACTTTACTTTAATTTACGTATCTCTTCAAATTTGAACAAAGTTGGATGAAAACTCTGGAAGATATGTATGTAATAAGAAAATGCGGACAGACAGTCACGGAAATAAATTTGTTCAGGAAGCTTTGAAACTTAAAATGCGAGTAGAATTTTCATTTTATGAAGACAACAATTTTGTCGATCCCCAAAGTGGGACCAAAGTTTCTGCAACCTATCTTCGGTAAAATCGAAAGCCAAACAACAAACAAACCCAAATCCTTGTGCTGTTTTTTTTCCACAAATGCAGGTTCTAAATGATCTGAAACGGATTTCTACCTATATAAATTATGTGTTTCTTTTCCCTCTCGCTCAATGTTGATCGATCCTGCTTGAGTCTCTTTTCTTGCTACTAAACCTCCTAATATTTCCTCTTTTAGCTGCTCGCCTGTTGTTTTTCTTATTTTTCGTAAAACGTCCTCCTCATTTGTGGCACTTCTAAGTCTGTTCACCCCTCTTATGAACTACCAGCTTACAAAGTACCCCCCGGCGGCAGAGGGAAAATGGGTTACAAGAGATGGGTATGAAGGACCATCGCATCCACTTCAAGGGATGAAAAAGCTGTATGTGGTGGGTGGATGGTGAACAGGGTGGGGAGGGGAGTCTATTCTTCTCGGGGAAAAAATCTCAAGAGCCGAAAAACGGTCAACGACCCCTGGAAATTGAGAGGTCGCGATAACCCCCGGTGAACTTTTGCGGGATTTAAAAAGCGAAGTGTCAGGGAATTTTAGGTTGCTTCACTATTCACTCAAAAAACGCAGCAATTTATTACACAACGATATATCATTTTCTGTATAGACCTCCCATCTGCAAAGATCTTATAAGTACCTACAGTAATTATATCGTCAGGTTCACAATCATTACCTATTTATTCTGTACAATGACCTACCGGTGAGCAATTATTATTTTACTACAATTTTACGAGGTCCTCGTAGGTCCTTCATTGTATACTACGAGTATAAAACTCGAAGTTTGTTTGTTCGTGTAGGTACCTACTTGTGTGTTTGTATGCTCCTAATGCTCAGCCAAATGACTGGACCAATTTACGTCCTTCTTATTTCATCATGATCAGCGAGTTTCGAACGAACTCAGCGGCTAGGTTGAAAATCCGTGGGCGTCCCCTTCCATCGTGAACGAGGCTTTCCTTGGTGACGTTGAGTGAGTAGATGAACACATTTGCAACCAGGGAAGGTTCGTGTAATTTCAATTCCTTCCCGCTGAATTCGAAATGGAACTTTACGTCACGATTCCAACGGTACCAGATGGTTTTTTGAGAGTTCACTCGTTCAGATTCTATACATCGGTATAGATTGTTGAATGTTGGTATAGTAAACTTTGTATGAATTCGGTAGCATTTTTTTTTTTTTTTTTTTTTAGAAGGAGATAATAATTTAATTAACAATGGCTTATCGAAGGTAAGGAACGAACAGTTCGTTGTAAATCATTGATCAGATTGATCTAAAAGGAATCATGCAGATGCTTCATCTACAAAGAAAAATAATAAACCATTGTGTAATAATTTGCAGCGTTTTGGGTTCTATTTATCTTGAAAATTAAAACATCTAAAATTTCTAGGGGCCTACAAAAAAAATGTTCTTGCTTGTTGCCAAAGGTTCATTATTGGAAATAATAAGCCTGAACATTCTCTGGGGTGTAGATTCATGTGTAGTTTATAACGAGTTGTGACTCCTAAGTACTTGGATTGGAGCTGCTTGTTCGCCCGTTTTCTGTACGAAGCTACAGGCCGCGTGAGACACACTAAATCTGCTGCATACATTTTGGGGGCGATTGTCATGACAGTGCGATTGTCGTTATAGATAGAGTGTGGTGACAGTTGAGGCCAAAAACTAAGAGCATAATACAATCTTACCCCTCGCCAACTCGCCTCCAGTTGTCCCTCCTTTCCTTCCCGATTCCCACCGTCTCGTGTACTAACCCCCCTCCCCCTTCTAAACGTAAGGCCTTGGTCTGTTGACCACGTTAATACCACATTTCGGAGCTTTTCGAACAAATTAATTCTGTACGTTCTCTGCATGCCGCTCTCTCTGACTGTAGTATGGTTGAAACAGACGTAATTTTAAGTTGAGTAGGTAGGTATTTCAAATAACTATACCATATCAAATTTTGATATCACAGGGTTAAGGTTACCTAACTAGTCAATTGGATTTTGAAATTCAAAACGTGAAATTCCTACCTATGCAAGTTTGATGCCTCTAGATATTTCTCCATATATTCACTAGACGTATTAATCAATATTTTGAAAATTCCGATGACACATGGAATGCTAGGAAAACGGATCTTCAACTGTGAAATAAGTATGTGCCAGTTCAGAGGATCCCAGGCTCCCCTTGGCTTTATAAAGCCGTCACTAATGTGGAATCATTCATTATGAATTATGACCTTGTGATACACTAGTATGACGGTATATCTACTATATTGGTGGTTTGTCATCACCAAATCTCCTCACGGTTCATTAGCTCTATACAATGAATATCTCGCTTGCTGTATATTATTCTACTCCGTTCAGTTGATCAGTTGTTGCTATCTACTACGTTTACTGCTACCTAGAAGATGCATGTGGAGCAAGCATCCAGAATACTGATCTATGCCGAAGGTAATATCTGTGATTATAAGATTGTGGGTAACACAAGAGCAGGCAAGTTCTAAGCGCCACAGCGAGACCCTCCTTTCCTACCTAGCTACTAGCTTTACCGTGTCCCCATCAGGGGCAATCAGATTCGAGACCAAAGCTCTCCTTTCCCTCTTACACCTGAGTGACATCCTTGAGAAAATACTTCCGACGAGGCCCCCGGAAAAACTTCCCGGAAAAGGAAAAAGTACCCGCAGTCAGCCGCTTGAAAAATCCTCACGTGCAACAAGGTCAACGTTAAGTTCAAGTCAAGCTAAGTTCTTAGAACCAATAGTTGAATAATCAGCTCAATTTCTTTGTTGTTTCGAACGGAGCAGAGTTATTGATAACCAGTCGGTTAATTTCCACAGCTTTTTTCTCATCCAAACGACCGATTGTTGATGGATGAAGCGATGAAATTTTATACACACTGATGGGTGAGGGAAAACCCTGTCTCTGTAGTACAATGGGTGGTTGTTAGTGAAACATAACGAATTTGATCAGTTGTTAATCGTCTGTAAACGATCCTTTGTTTCGCTATCGGTAGGAATCGTTGTATTACAATAATTCCAGGTTGGGGGAATCCAATTTGCCTACCATAATGATGATAGTTAAGTGCATGTGTGGATCTACTAATTTTCAAAATTAGCAAATTTTCAAAAAAAATTAAGCTATTGCAATTTTTTTTAAATTTTCCTCTTAGGAATCCGTTTCAGACCATTCTAAAACGATTTCTGAAATTTAACACTTTTTTATAGGTGTTTTTCTGTGCTTTTTCGTGTGTGTTTTTACGACGGACGGAGTACGGTGGACAGACGGATTTTTTTTTTTTTTTAATTTCGTGCTCGATTCCGAAGGTTCATTTGGGTAAGAACCGCTGACTCCAGTGGCCAGTGAAAGGTCGAATGACTTCCGCTACATTTACCTTCTGTCACGGAAAGCCATCCATTTTTTTTTTATATCGAATTTGCTGCTCCCGATCCGTTATGTTCAAAATACGTATGCGTGCTCAGCTTAAGGTACGATAAAATACAATAACGACTAGTGGTAATAGGAACGGTAAATAGGCATTGTCAATATGGTTAAGCCGAATAAGTTACCTACCTACCTGTTAATATTAATTATAACAGAAATAGGTAATAATATCAGTTTGAAATATAGCATTTCCCGTTTAAATTTAGTTTATCATTCATAATGATTATGAGCAGGCTATTCATTGGGATTCGTCCGACCTTCCGACACTAATAATGTTTCCTAATGCTTTTCACGCACAATGAATCGTTGCAAGGGAGAATATAACTATTCTCTATTGTTATCCAACTTACAAAAATCGTCCACCACTCGTTGGAAAGCGATGAATTTATCACACACCACACCACATCGCATGCTGCAAATTTCACCCTCCGTAACCCTCCTGAGAAGTACTAATGCATAGGTATACAAACAAAGTTAGTTGGAGTTTTCAGTTTGTCATTGTGATAGGTACCTTCACAACATATTTATGAAGCAGGCTATAGTAGAAGCATGTTCCCTGTTAATTTGTCTATTAACACCAATGTGTATCAGTTCAGAAATATAATAATGAATAGTGTACTTTGATATTCATCTCAAAATAATCATTATGAATGATCCCTAGGTCTTAAGACAGCCAGTTTCTTTTCCGAGTCAAATTCAATTTTTTCCCGACCAAATTCAGTTTTGGTTTATT
>JAEMON010000002.1:22682847-22704104 GCA_030264115.1 Lygus lineolaris
TTGCAGCGTTTTTCTCATTCAAATTAAGTTAGGTACTCCCCAATCACATGCAAGGTAAGTCCTATCATGATGGCTGCTGAACCTCGAATTGGATTCGGAAACTAAATTTGGTTGGGAGAAAGTTAATTTGATTGGGAAATGCTGTATAGCTGACGGAATATGACGCAATGGGAACTCCCGTAAGATCAGCGCTTCTTTGGTGTTCGTCAAGTTTAGAATATGGCCCACTGCCATGTTAATCACGAGAGATTGTTAAAAGTTGAGTTTCTTGGCAGGCAGTTTAGTCGTGTACTACCGTTCCTCCGCAATCTCTTGTGGCTTTCTAGTTTTCTTATCTTGGAATAACCGCCAGATGTTAACTGCTGAATATCGATAACATTATTAATGAGCTAGCAAGGTAGGCCCTAAAGAGCCTCATTTACAGCTTGACTGTCGTTAATCGAGGTAGTGCTGTCACGAAATGGGTATGATTGTGCTTACCTACCCTAATTTTCGACGCCTCATTATGTTCTCATGTTACAATAAATTCATTCATTAAAACTAGCAAAATAATTTGGGATCCATGTTGAAGCAACGTACCTACCGGAGTCCACCATCTTAAGATAATTTGGAGTTATATTGGAGAATATACCGTCTAGATTTCGTAGTCTGTAACCGAATTGAACCTGCTTAACAGTTACTAGCTATAATTGGTAGGTAGGTACACAGGTACAGCAAAACCAAGTGAGGAAAGCAAAAAACGTCCACTGTCGTCCACTAACATAAACCTACGTCATGACCCCAGGCCTTACTAATGACAATGTTTTTTTTACGGTAAATTGTGAAATGGCATTGATTTACAGCAGGAACAAGTCAAGGGCTTGGATGAAACCCTGACTTTACCGTACGAACGCTCCCAACGACCCAATACAGGCAACCATCCACCAGGACACCCCGCCTGATCGGCTCGAACGAACGCGAACACCTCTAATTCAAATTCGTAGAAGACCTTACAAAGGATCATCAGTCATGAATAATGCGAATTGGAAACTTTAATATACGAAGCTTGAGTACGATGAATCCACACATAACTGCTTGTCACCTCTGTGCCATTCATTTATTTATTTAAACTAACACGGTACAATTGTACCAATTACATAATAAAACATGCCATTGTTGTCATCTCAAATTCTAGGCATTGTACGGGTTTAGTTTTCCTGGATTTTTTGTTTCTTACTCTGTAAACAGAAAAAATATGAAATTTACAGCAATAAAAATTGAAAGCTCCAAGACCTCATACAGCGAAATTGAAAAATGGAATCTGAGCCTCTGGGCTGAAAATCTTTGTTTGAAAAATAGTTTCCCCGTTACGATAAGTCTTATCACGTTTCTCAATGCTCTCACGTGTTCATGGCGAAATGCCAGATCGTAAACCAAACTGTTGTGAAGCTTAAAACCGGTCGTGGAAAGCGGGGGCCGAGACAGCGCGTCGGGCGATAAAGGAAAGAAGGCACCTCGAATCGGGAGATTCTTCATAAAAGAAAATTACCGGTTCCTGTCCCTCGGGGGTTGGGCACCTATAAGGTAATAATATATCATCTGGTAGCTGCTGGGTGAAATTATATATCCAGTAAGAGCGTAGGGAAGGGGAAGGAGAGGTGCTAGTGGCCCGAATGATCCACAAGGGCTTAGCAATTGAGGAAAGCGTGAACAAAGTCAAGGTGACAAAGTTTGCCTTCAATATCTGGGTCTGGTCTCAGCTCGGGTTTACTTCGTTTCAAGGTAGAATCAAAGACCTGATAGGTGATTATAACTGAACCAGAGATTGTTGTAATAAAAAGAACTGAGCTCATATAAAATTGACGTTAATTAGTTTCGTAAAATAGTTTCTCTAAATCAACTTAATTACGTAAAAAATTATCCAACAAACAAATAGGAGACTCAAGGGTAATAAGAGTATTTTGTCCAAGATGTTCGAGGCAAATTGGGATAGGAAGCACAGTGTCTTCATGGGTGTTCAATTCTTCATAGATAATAGCCAGGTCGAATTAGTAGGTAATAATAGAAGCAAGAGGTCAGCTAGAAGATTTTATGTTTTTAAACTGTTTTTGGGGATGCTAGTAACAGGTGATGTAAGTTTCCCAACTAAATATTCCGATACTGACAAACATTCTAGAGTAAAAAAAGAAGAAAAACAAGCTTTCAGAAGATTATAATATAACGTAAGTAATGTAATTAATTATGTATTATATATTATTATGATATAATTGATGTAATGTAATTATTATGTAAGTTACTTCAAATAAACTTAGAGACCATACAAATTCTGGGGCGAATGGGTAGTTATTCACAATAGTTATTAGGTATAAATTATCGCATCAATTTGTTAAAAAAGAGTTCCATTCATGCAGCATGAGTTGCTAATCGAATTTTTAAAGAATCATTTTAACCGATCTTGACTCATATAGAAAATGTCACGCTGATTCCGAATATAATTACCATTATGTTCCTATGTTTAAGATGGTAATTTACACAAAAACCTCAACAACACGTTTTTTACTCAAAATTTTCAAAATTTGACCCCTTGGAGTACTCTAATAATTCTGGCCAACGAACTATCCATTTCTTTCGACATTATAGACATTTTGAAATTTTTTTGATTCTTTAGATCGATTCCAGGGTCAGATATTGTCTGGAGTGACACGTACATACAATACAATACAATACATACATACACACATACATATTACAAAAAGGTGTTAAACTTTAGGAATCGTTTTAGAAGGGTCAGAAATGTATTTCCATGGAGAAAATTTCAATAATTATGCATTATTAACATTTTGAATCCATTGCAATAGATGAATTTTCTTCCAAAATTCACTAAAAGGGCTGCCAAAATAGGGTATTGGTTTTACGAAATTGACTTTTCCAACAAAATACAGTGACTTTCGAATGTATTTTTTAAACACCTATAAAATATATAACAACGCACTGGAGGCTTATTGTTTCAGTATAATAAATAATAACCTACCTATTCTTACCTAATTGTAAGAATATTACTAATCTGATCGCACCCGGCTGAAGTTGGTGGGCTATTGAAAGGAATGGTCGTTGGAAATCAAGCTCAGTACGAGCCATTATCATGAGCGGCGATCACCTTGAAACCAAGATGTGGAGATGATGATGCGAGGCCAAGGTTAAACCCCCGCGAACCGGCGGTGAAGGGGGATATCTTGTTTCTCATTCCCTCTCGAAGAGATTTCAAGCTGAACACCCATCTCCATCTCGCTCGCACGATCGTTCGGTGCGAAGGGAGCGGCTTCGCGAACTCCCCGCTTCCACCTCGCCGATAAGACCTTCGGTTGAAGGGAGAGGAGTCAGAGAGAGAGAGAGAGACAGTAATAAGAACAGAGAGAGGTGGGTAGGTTGCACATGGACAGAGAGGGATAGAGTGAGGAGGATGGAGCGTAGAGAGAGATCGCCATGCAGATGGACAAGGAGGGAATGATGGGGCCGGGAATGGTGTTTCCAAGATCAGATGGTTGCCCTGTACACTGGAGACACACTGGCTGGTGTGAACGAGGCTGGCGGCGAGCCAGCTGGAGGTTCCCGGCTGTATCTCTCCCGTCGGTATCGCCGCAGCCGTGCACTATTTCTACATTTTCAACTATTAAACGACATAGTAGATGGATTTATTCGTAAGATATGCAATCCGAACCCCAAAAATCAGTATTAAAAACCATCAAAATTCAAATTTGAATGATTTTTCCAAATGTTTACCTATGTGGAATGGGAAGTTATCAGTTTGGACACTTCTTCATTTTTTTTTCAAAAGTTTATGAACATTATTTAATGACGAACCCCCTCCTCGCATCCTTCCTAATCTTTTGAAGACGTTTGAAATTCGAGGATTAAAACAAAGAGGAGAAATAAAAGTAACAACAATCGTTGAAAATGGGTGATGGGTGAACTGGTTGGGCTTATATCAGGTGTAACCGACCCTAAGATCCTTAGCCAATTACCGTGCATTTACGGCACTACGGCATCGAGCGGTTAGTTCAAATCGTCCAATCTTTCATATGAATCCATTATTTCACACAAATCAACTCGTTTCTCAACTTTTCAATTCTTTTCACGTGAAGAGGAAGAATATTAATAACACGATAAGTGCAGCATGAAAAACGCTGCAAATTACTACACAACGGCTTATTATTTTCTGTATAGATCGCCTATCTAAAAAGATCCTATCGGTATATAGTAAATGCCTACCTACCTTAATATACCGTGAGGTTCACAATCATTTCTTGGGGACAATGAGTAGGTACCTACATGTATTATTATTATACATGAGTTGTGTCATTCATTCATAATGAAATTCAGTACTAACTAAGCTCCATCGAAGAAACTTGGTTCGGTGAATTCGAAAGAATGTTGTATTCGATCATCAGCTGATCTTCGAACGGGAATTCGGCCTACTCGGAGGAATTGCGATTTAAACTCGCGTTTTTGCTCTTTTTTTCGTTCCTCCTTACAGGGAGCGAACGGTTGGTCCTGAAATGCTCCGCGATGGCTCATTCGACGCTAAAAACTGTAGTTTACATGAAATCTGACGAAGATGTGACTATACTCATTTTCCTACACTAAATTGATTATTGATGAAATAATTTTAAATTAACTAAGGTCGTAATTAAATTAACTAAAGTAATTAAATTAATTATTGTACTTGTGTACAATAATTTGTGAGCACCAGGCTTGATATTTGAAGACCAAAACTGTAATCAGTTAACCCTCTGGTTCTTAATAAGTACTCGAATTCCTCTGGAAGATAAGTTAGTTCGTAATTTTAGTGGAGTTTTCATCAGAACGGCGAAATTCACGATCATTACCATGTGGTTTGTAGTGATTAAGGGTGGGCGAACGCAGCGTGCTGGACTCTGGTGATGTCGTATATTAATCACTATGTCTGTGTTTCTACCATCAGTATTTTGGATCGTAGGATTATGTTTTCAGGCTGTTGAGATTGGACGTGTTTCGCATACGTACCCATGAACCGAGGTGATGGATCCGCTGATCGTACCAAGGCCAAATTAATAAGATAATCACTCTTCAAGTTTCTTTGAAGTGAGGTGATGGAAACCTGATAGAATATTGGAAACACGAACCTGAAACCCCAGCAGAATTTAAATTTGTAGTTCGTAGAAAACAGAAAACCGTAACTAGGTAGTTATTGACTGTATCGACCTACATTCAACTATGTTTATTGTTACGCTGTATCGCAATCAAGACAGTGTTACCGTTTGTATATATGATTAGGTTGTAAGTAACCATATTAATTGGTTTCTTCGTTTCGTCCACGATGATTTAGGGACTCGTTGTTTTAGGAAATTCGCATCATGCGCTTACGCTACCAGTGGTCCGACGGCGGTGAAATTGATAGGGTACCGTCCAGGGGCTAATCCGCACCTCCCTGAAAATTTAATCAAAATCAGACCATTTTCCTTTTTGGAATCAATTTTTTCAACTTCTCATATGAATAGGTACATAGGTAGTTTTCTGTATTCAGGGAGCAAAAATGTTTAATTTCCTTTCAAATCTGGAAAAACCAAATCTAGTGGTGTAGGAATTTCTAGCTCATCAGAAAAATGTGCACTTGGTTTCAACCAAACACTGAAATGTTGTCACAAACTACTGGAAAACAAAGTCCCTAATCCTGATTTAACCAGTTCCTTTATATTATTTTGGTCTTTTAGCAGGCGTTTTTCTATGTTGCAGGTAGCTGTTGAACAACAACCTTGATCGAAGTACGCCTGGATACAATATTATGCTAGAAGCTTGATAAGAAAAACAACTTAGAGCAATATCAATTTTTATAGGAGCAAAAAACAGGTAGGCAGGCCCGAACTATATTTTGGACCTGTACTATGTACCTATTGCCCAAGGTCTCGAATGTGAAGTATTCTGATGGGAATTCACTGATTCCCAGCTGATGAAGTGAATCGACTTGGTACGCATGTAAACCAGCAGTTCGAAATTTGACTCCCTTTTGGCAAACATTCATTTAAAAGCTGATTATGCTCGCCTCATAATTTCCTGCTGAAAGAGCCTATAAGCGGTTATCTATCTAATTTTCCGTTCAGGTCCAATCTCATGGAGCATAGGTACTGCCATTTCCAATTACCCCCGTCCTTCCCTTAGAACGGGAAGGTTTACGATTCAGATAACAGACTGGACGTGTTTAGGGTCCCCAAGGCAGATAAGAAAGGGACCAGTGCACTCGATGCCCCTCCAGCTCAGCTCGTTTGGCGGCAATTACGCTGAAGTTTGCTGGAGCCCAGAGGGAGTCATTAAGGTTCGGTTCTGCGAATAAAAGGTCCCCACTCCCCTGTCCTTCTGGCTGCACCACATACGTCCGTTTTTATTTGGGATAACGACCGTTGAAAAGTGCAGTTTCGAGTTCTTTCCAGAGTTCGCCCTTGAAAACCGCCAATCATACTTACCCGTTCGTTGCTTCCGACTCTTCCACCATCCTCAACTTTGAGCCTTATCAGGATTTTCGATGGATGGATCTCTCTAGTCAGATGCAATTTACTACTAGATCAGCAAAATTCTTGAAATCAGAGTGTTTGAAGAATATTGCAATCTATCACGTGAAATGCTTGCATTTTGTGTACCCATCATGTTCAACAAGTGAAGATGACGTTCGTATGAGATAAGCCCGTGTGAAGAGAGGTGTTTGCTAGTTCCTTCATTTGACGTTTATTCTGTCACCTCGAGGAATTTTCCACGTTGAAAAAACACACATTCAAGTTTAATTTTAGACTGTCCCATATTCCTATCTTGACTGGAAACGGGTGGCTTATGAACGCCGAAGGTTATCTTCTCAGTACAATGAGTGACCTGGTACAGTGCAAATTTGCTCACGTCTAAATTGCAACGAAAGTTTTCGAGAATTTATCGAATAAGTGAATTTTGGTAATTGGCACAGATAAGAACATAAAAAGGATTATTATAATGGTACGTGTATATTAGGAAACTTTTATTTTATCTAATTCCATGTCAAATGTAGGTGTATGTGTGTAGGTCTACTCAATTCCACCAGGTTTCATTGGATGAAATAATTATCAATTGAATCATCGTTAGCACTTCATAACAAAACGTTAAAGGCCGAACGAAATTCTTGAACAGAGTGAAATACATTGCCAATTTCCACCTCTGAAACAAAAATTGCGCTCTACCCCTTTACACAATACATTCAATAATCACAACACCGGAAGTTATACATATAGACGACTGCTGTGTATGACTGCTGTCTACATTTGTGGACCATTTTGACATGTACAGAAAAGGGTTTTAGTAGCCCTGATGCTAAGGCCTAACCATCGAACTACTGGGCCGAATGTAGAACTACTGGATCGTGCTCTCTGAGTTAAGAAAACGGTCCGCCTGGCAGCGGCGCTTCCCCCTCCCCTAAGAGGCAAGAAACGGCCGCCTCATACCGAAAATCCATTTTCTCCCGACTCTCATTGGGTGGCCCTCATTGGTTTATTGGTATTCCTTGAATACCTTCTCGGATAGTACGATTTCTAACCCGTATTGTTTGTGGATTATACTGGTTGAATTATACTCGATTGGCTGCATTTCCAACCTGGATTGAACGGGTAGTTCCATGGGTCAGTAATAATTTCGTTGGCATACTCAACCTGCAGCTAACTCCTTCAGGTATTTTACAATACGACAGAAGTTCCATAAGTTAAGAAGTTAGATAACTGTTAATTGCAAAGGGTAGTTGATGAATAACAGAAAGAACACCTTGAAAAAACATTAATGTGTGAATCGATACAACTTTCTGTATGAACGCCAGGAATAATAA
Organism: Lygus lineolaris; assembly: GCA_030264115.1. Taxonomy (NCBI): domain Eukaryota; kingdom Metazoa; phylum Arthropoda; class Insecta; order Hemiptera; family Miridae; genus Lygus; species Lygus lineolaris. The sequence goes on from JAEMON010000002.1 coordinate 22,690,697, forward strand.
TCTCAAAATAGTATAATTATGACATCTCAGTCATTAGTACCTCGGAACTAATACACATTGGACACTTTAAAAAAGTAAAATAAATTGACGGTATTTTAATTTTTTCAATTATATGGTATTTTTGTCCACTACAAGCGCACACGGACGAGACAACACACAAATCATGTTCGGCTCATTACTGCCTTCTCCAGGGGATAAGCTTGTGTAACATTACAGATGCCTCGAGTTTGGAAATTCATGTTTGTACTAGAGGTACTAGAGGTTCGTGTGTGTAGTAGAGGTATTCAGGTTTGTAGGGGTGAATTTCCTATGCACATGGAGGTTTTGCTCACAGAGTGATTACATTATAGGAACCAGAAAGGGACTATGCCATGCCAACATGCGGCTAGTTGGGTCTTGAAGAACAGGCCACATATTATTAACTACATACTATTATTGTTCTATGGAGGTTATAAATAGAGTGTTATAATAGTATATCATAATCTCATTTCATTCTCCCATTTCAGGATACAGTGGTCCAGTGGGTTTACTGAAGTTTCGTACAGGTAACTCCATGTGGGTACGAAGTACCTACCAGTATCCACCAATCAAATCATGGGGCTAAAGGAGTATTTTTGAGATAGTGTAAAATCAATATTTCAATCGAGATATAAACACTTTAAATTGTTTGCGTTTCAACATATTTACCACTCTCAACACTCAAGTAATGATCCCTCTATTAATCCTCACCAGCGAATCATAAATCATGGAAATCGCACTTGTTGTGTTCGAGGCGCTTATTATGCAACCTAGCGATTAACTCGGAGCTCGCAATTTCTCTTCCTTTGTGCATCGTTGACGTTCGTAAACCCAGCGCTAATTTACGGCTGCTTAAACTTGGAGATGTTGATGCTGACTCAATTGCTGATCAAGACGGTAACGGAGAAAGAAGTAGCGTGGAAGATAAGCCGGCAGGTTTTATCTCTGAGAGCTCGCCGATAAGTAACGTCCGTAACGTGATCCGAGTTTACATAAATTTATCAAACGCGTGATTCTGACGAAACGGTTGTTTCTCCATGATACACGGTTTTGAGACAATAGATATGTATGGAGTTGCAGCACCTGTGACATGTTTGATGTGTGATGCTTGTTTCCGTACATACCTAGGTAGGTACCGTATTTTTCATCTTATTAATCTGGGAGACGATACTTCTCCCTATCTTTACATGAATAATAATCCCGAAAATCAACAGAATAGACAATAAATGATCATATCCTGATTCCGAAATGGGGAGAGAGTGTGTGCATGTAAGACGTATGCGTACCCAAAGGTGTCAATTTTAAAATGAAGATGAAATTGATGATGCTTTATATATTTCAAAAAGTTGCATTTTCGAAATATTAATCGGATTCAGTACCTCTGAAGACCCCCCTTTGCCAATGTTCAGCTTAAAACAGTTTGGACGAACTCACGAGTGGAATTCAAATTTTTTCAATGTCCAGTGATGGGAGTGCCACACGGAGGGGTAGGTATCTATGGAGCAGAATGTCGTTCATTTACATCCTACTAAAACAAAGAACGAATCTAATAAGGTTGTAACCTATAAGCTTGCTTTTCTTGTTTATACAGGGTGTCCAAAATCAAAACAGTAGTTGAAAAACCCCCGTTAATTTTAGGCGTATAATCACAAACTGACACATAGGTACAAACTACAAACTAATTATACAAACTGATTTTTTTTCGTGCATATGCAATGCACACTAATTCCTTTTTTTCTTCGAAAACCCTTCATTTTTTTTTTCAGGTTCGGATTCTATTTTAAAGGTCATGGGGAAAATGACCCATCGCTCGAATTTTTGACCTGAAAAAAGTAAGAACTGGGAAGCTACATGCGAAATATGCACACACCCGTGCAGAACCGTGGTATTTGTGGGAGAATTCAAGTACAACATGTTGTGATACATGACTTTCGGGTTATTTTTCCACGCTGAACCTAGTGGTGATATTAGTTTTTCAATTCATTATCACCCTACCGAGCTAAATGGGCGGTCCAAGAGATTTATTGACAAGGTTGAAAAAGTTGATATTTTGACGCGTGAAAAAAGTGACATCGCCACTTGAATTACCCTAGGAAAATACCCCGATAATCGTGTATCACACATCTTGAATATGTTTACAAAACAACGGTTTTCACCGTTGTCGGTTAGGTAAACACCGCAGTATTTATTATATTAAATAGGCCCAACATGCGAATTATCGCTTTTACTTCCTCACTACCGAAGGAAGAAAGCTAAATACTTATTTTCCTGCAAGGAGTAAAAAAAATCGTGTTCTCCCAAATCAAAATTTCTAACGCTCTTAGCGTTTCAAAGGTTTCCCAACAATATGGGTTCCGTGTCTGTCTGTCTGTGGTCACTTATCCACACAAATATAACATATATAATATTTCAATAGAAAAAATGGGCTTCAAACTGTCGACTTTGTAAGTTTCCTGGATTCATCTGTCCAGGATGAAACAACATGGAATGGCCTACTTTTTACCAAATTCTGAGAACAGTAATGAGGTGTTAAATCATCATGGATCGCGATCTTGGAAAGAGAGGAATGGAATGGAGTGTAGTGGAGCGAATGATCCCGCCGTAGCGTCCTCAAAATTCCTAAAATCGAAGAGGGAAACGGAACGAAACCCTTTCGAGTTTTATTACAGGGCACTTGACAATAATTGTTGTTGACATTGCACGTGATATTTGTTCTGCTCTTGACACGATGCTGCACTTAGTTTTCAGCCGTATCTCCCTCGGTCGGCCTAACCGCAGGCTATGGGCTTTGGTGAGCCTCACGCTTCGAACTCAATCCTTGCCTCTCAAATGAAGTCTACCCAAGCGTAAAGGCTTCATTTACATGTTGTGTGGAATATTCCAAGATAAGATAATGTTGAGGTGTCTCTAGTGAAGCGTGGGTCATTGTGATATCGATATAGATTAAAGGTATTATTACCAACACACGATATCTATGTACAAATTATCTACAATTAATATTGACGATTCTTGCACATTCTATTGTTCTACTTCATCGTTCTCCCCAGCGAAGAAATCGACCGACACCTTTATTTAATTTTAGTTTGGTTTGCCTTTCAAAACGTACCAATCAAACTATCATAATGCGCATTATACTTATTAGGCATCTTTAAGGTAAATATATAGTAACCTTATGTCAAAAACAAGAGCGTTCGTCCAAAGTTTTGAGTATCAATAACCACTCATATTCTGGAAACTTGCAACTTAGTTGTTATTGATTTGAGAGTTATTTTCAGCTCTAGAGAACTGACTCCTGCCTAGCCAGTTGTCTGCTTGAAAGTATGATCATGTACATTTATTTTATTTTTTCTAATTATTTTATTTCTATTTTCGGATAGTATATTTCTTTCGAATTTTCTGCCTTATTTAAGCATTTCAATTTTCAAAATATTGCACTTCACATCTTCAATTAATTCCATTAGGTGCATTAGGGATGGCGATCCCGCGGGATTGGCAGTTCGAATTCCGCACAATCCTGCTGATCGCGCAGCCTCTTTTTTCCATTTATTCATTCTTCATTTACTACTATTACAACTTGTTGCTACTGAGTGACAATGTTTTGCCGTATAACTTCTGATCACATTTTGTCATCTTCATTTAGAATATTGTTTTCGTTCTGTGTTGGTCTGTCTGTCTGGTGGTATCCAGGTTTTATTCGATTTTGATAACATTTGCAGGGATTGAACGAAGCCCTAGATTGTCCGTTTTGAATTTCATTGTAGGGAAGAGTCGCCTACCTTGGTCAGTTGATCATTTGAGTCAGTACCCATGAGGAAATATTTTACCTTCTTTCTTCAATGTTTAGGCCAAGGGATGACAACTAACACTGTGTCAACAGTTTTTTCGCTTTGTCAAGCTTTTATCAGCTGTACTTTGACAGCAAAGTTTTTGGATTTTTTGGAAGTTTTTGGACTTTTATCAGGTGTACTTTGACAGCAAAGTTTTTGGATGTTTCCGATGTCGTTTTCCAAACAGTAGGTTCTGGCAGGTCACCAGCAGGTGAATTATGTAAAACTTTTTTGTGACTTATCATTTATGTAGCTTCCAGATGCCAACATCTAAAAACAGGGTGGAGTGGCCCCTAGGAGACAAAGCTCAACTGAAAAAAGCTGTGGTAAAAGTGTGATTTTAAGTTCCTGTGAGTTTTATTTATATTAAACTGTTACATCATGGGTTGATTGCTTGATTAATACACTTATCCTAGACCAAAAATGAATTCTGTCAGTCAGAAGGACCAAGAGAGGTACCGGACCAGGCCAAGGGAGAAGCTGGGTTCCTACCTTGGCCAGTTTGTAAGGTTTTTGAAAAATGAATACCATAAATATTTACTGACATTTTTATCGAGTGATACTTGGTTCATTCAACAGTTGGATAGTATCACTAACCACTTCCGTCCTTCTCGTATTCAAAAACCAACCTAGGTATAATGATTTTCAGGAGGTTGAAAAAAAAGTGAGCAAGGTAGGTGACTCTCCTCTTCTTATCTATGGAAGGTACCCAATGTGCATGCACAATTTTTCCCGGGCTAATGTACATAATTTACTCCAGAATAGATTGATAATTTGATATTCTAAACCCTCCTACTGAACCTTAAGGGGCCAAGGACCCATGTAATTCAGTTTTTCACATTTTTCTCAGCCAATTTTCGTCCGATTTTGATGCGGTTTGCGGCATTCTTCTTGTCATTCAATTCTCTAGGGAGAGCATTATGTATAATTTTAAGTCGGTAATTTTGAATTTTTCACGTCCTTTTTTTAAAAGTCAAATTGGCATAAAGGCACATAGACTCCGTAGAAAATAAAAAAATAGGAAGAATGCCGAAAACCGCATCAAAATTCGTTGGAAATTGGTCGAGAAAAATGTAAAAAAATGTGCATCGCTAAAATGGTTATGGGAGGGGGTAGAGGGGAGGTTATCCGCATTTTAAACTTATTGGTCCTAAGTAGTAATAATGTTATAGTAAGAGTTCTTATAAACCCCTCGGTAGCAGAGATTTTTGCATTTTTTAGGACATTTCGGGCTCCGTCCCTTGCCCCCTTTATATTAACTCTAATTCGGTGATATTATATTCATGTATAATCGTGTTATGGGAACCTACTTTTCGGTTTCATGGATTTCTGCGTTATATTACTTTTCTTTTCTTGTAAGTAAGCACCCGCAATACGATCTAGTGAAATACAATCCTAGTAAATACAATCTTCTCAAGGTATTATAGGGTAAGATGGATATTTGATCATGGTGGAGAGTGTGTCCCTAAGTCAGGGTTCATGGTTTCCTACCACATTCAAATACGACTTGTAACTCATTTGAATGAACATTTTTGTACTTTCTCTCTTAATTTTCAGATTAAAAAAAAAAATCCCTCTCATTCTCTCTTATTCATTTTCAAACATTAGGTAATTATAATCCATGTCATGTTGAGCGCATTGAAAAGAGAGAACTGAAGTTTTTTTGAATTACATAATTTAAAAAAATAAAGTAGAATCCCCCAAAGTGCAGTATCCGCGGATAATTCAATCCCGGGGTTCAATTTTGTTCAAATCGCTTGGTTCCGAAAAATCTCCAATCCTGTGCAGGATTGCCATCCCTAATTAGGTGTTGTACGAAAGGAGGAGTCCTGATGGGGGAAGTTTCAATTATACTTAAGTACATAATATAGCAATTACTTATTCTATTCTGAATGTACTTAGCAAAGGAAATAAGTAATTAGTTTCGATTGATGGTATCAAATTCAAGCAATCTTTCCAGAGTAGTGGGAGGAAAGAGTTTCAAGTCTTGCTATAAGCAGCTGCAATGATTTGTGAAAAAATTCCCTTTTTCCAGAACTTGAAGCAAAAGGTGTGGATAACGACCGGAAGTTTTGTGGAACAGACCCATTCTCTTCTTCACCGTCCGTCGCGGCCTTGGCCTTTTTTTGAACCGTGACGGGCACTGAGGCGATGCAGAACGAAAACTCTCACGTAATGACTTTCGTGCCAATTTACTCAGTATAATACCATCTTAGTTAAGGGAGGCAGGTTTGCTTTGTAATCAATCTTTTCACGAGGAAACAATGGGGGATTTTCAGATTGTTAATACTCGTAACATTCTGTAAAATAGAGCTTGATAATTTCAATTCTATTGAAATTAATTCAGAAAATATTCTTACATTGCAGAACACAAATAGTAGGTATACAATAAATATTTATTCTCATTTTCTTAATTTTGAATTCCTTGAGCCTAAGGTCCTACTGACCTGTCCAGGCCTTTCATTTCCAATTATTTGGGACAATTTCACTTTTATATTATTATCATGTTCCATAACAATTACAACGTAATGTAGCTCTTTAAATTAGTTCTCAAAATATTACAACAAACTTCAACCAACTGAAATATTGTAACAACCCTAATGATAAAATATTTCAGCTTACTAAAACTATCTTCCTAGGTATTGAAACTTATTAATAATGTAGATTGTTTTTTATCCTAATTTGAATTTGATTGCAATTTCGTTTCCATTTTTTTCAATTTCTAAACATTCTAGAGCCAGTTTTTTTAATTTGTATGAATGAGGATTTAGTTGAGATCGGCAAATGTTCGAATAGAGATGGCGCTACCCAAGGATGTTGTCAGGTGGAAAAATCATTATTTGGTTGTGGAAAGTGGATGACATAATAGTTGGCATTTGCCCTCGTTGGCCGAGCTATAGATAATAAATAAGTGTTATACGTGTGTAATGGTTCTATGAACATAAGCCATTCTAGGTGCGAGAACATCGAAGTATTTATAGAGACTTGTAGTTGGAGTACGTAAATGAGAGTTCGTTGCGATTCGTAAAAACTGTATTCATTGCTACGTTAATACTATTAAAGCTAGTCGCCAATGTACCACCCCAAACTATGATACCATAGGTCAAAATGCTATATACATGCTAGTAATACACCATTTCAAGATTGTCCTTTATTAGCCAACTTCGTAGCATGTAGAAGTAATATAATGTCTTCCTAATTCTATTGTCCAAGTCATTTACATGCTCTTTCCATTTGAGGTGTTGATCTAAATCCACTCCAAGATATTTAATAGTATTCAGTCTTTCCATTTCTATGCAGTTACATGTATTTCCCAATGCAGTTGTACATGTACACTTTGAGGTTTGAGTCATTCTATAGTCCAGTTTTGTTTATTGCGAATATACACTCCCGTTCACTCCCTACTCACCACACGAGTATGAATTGCAAATCTTTCACAGTACCCAAAATGCTCATTCATAGATCAGCTTATCAAATAATGCACTCATCTTTTGTTTAAACTGAAACGAGTCCAATTTTACTTACTTGCACTTCCTTAGGTACTGAATTGCGTTTTGAAGGACCTGCAACTACTCTCGGACAATAATTAGCACTAACTTACAGGGTAAGGTTACCCATTGTGCACAACAAATGATGTTGAACCTCTATGTACTACGGTTGTTACCTACTTACTATAATGATCGATAATAATTACAGGTAGGTTGATTGATCTATCCCACATAAAAATAATAAACCGGTGTCTAACGATTCGCAGCGTCTTACTTTTAAAGAGTATCACATCTACTACAAAGTCTATCTCATCTACATTAATAACGGACAAAAACCGTCAGTCTATGTTATCTGGAGCTGTTCTCACCTTATCACCCCTCCTCCCCTCTCATCGTTGATGGGAAGTTGAGGAGAAAAAGGGATGGATGGAGGAACGGAGAAATCATAAATAATACCGTTGAAAGACCGTAGGATAGAGAAGTTGTTCCAATCAATCAAATCCCCAGAGCGCCCACGGCACCCGACTCCAGGGCTACCGGAGTTATAACCTCCCGTATAACACTGCTCCTGCCTGATCCGTCCGTTTTCTCCTCAACTTTCCGGAACATGACTGATGAAACCGGTAGAAAGTTTATGATGGAGCAGTGCTCCGGATAGGTCCCTCTAATATTCATGAATACGTTTTTAACCTACAGTCCCTGGGAGGGCAGCCCAACGCCTCCCCCAAGACTAAAAATGGCTATCCGTGCTATATTTTTCGAATTTTGAATCTGCATTGGATTTATTGACCATTTTGGGTTCCGAAATCTATGACCTCAAGTAAGTAAGTACCTAGGTACCTACCTACTTACCGCTACCGCTTCCTAACTGCTGATGAGTTCGTGTAGGCATTCAGCAAGTTGTGTTGTTTGGTCTGAACTGATTCAGTTTCTTTTACCAATCTGGTTAACTTGTTGGAATACTTACATGTTTTTCTTTCTTGGGATTATACCAAGCTGTTTCTTAAATAATTTTGTTAGATAATTATATTTTTATACTTGGTTTATTTCAATGTTTGATGATGGGTCCAGTGGCGACCCGAAACGTCACGAATAAAGAATGATGTGATAATAAAGTGATTTCTCTGGCTGAATCCCGACTATTTTCCAACAAGTACATAACCATGCAGCCGACCATTTCTTCAGAATACGCTCCTCTTCGTAGCAGTGGCAACCGTTAAAGAGTAAGGAGAAATAGGCAGGACAGATGGGGAAGAAGGCAAAGGACAAGCTTCAGGCTGTACTCCAACGTAATCCATCAGCTTGGGAGGACATCCGTGCGATAGCAGCTAGGATGATAGGCGAAGAAGAACAAACCTGAAGGATGGACGGCAAAATATGTTAAATATGCTCCTGAATCCTTTGCTGATGTTGAGAGATCGTTTTCAAAATTTAAAATGCTTTTGAGTGAGACCAGAACCAATTTTACAGACAAAAATCTAGAATCTCATAAGATTTTATTTGTCAATAATGATTTGAACTTGTAATTACAAATAGTTCTTATGGTTCTAGGATGATTTTCCTTGTACATTTTGTCAATTCTTTATAAAATTATCATACTCGTAGAAATAAATCGGAATTAGTACCTACAGGAACTTGTTTGTGTCCTTTTTCCATGTTTTTCAATGATAAGAACTTACTAGGATAGCCAAAACTCGAGAAATAAATGTTATGAAATAATTTATTGATGATATAAAATGGTCATTTGTGTAGGATAAGTGGCATGAACCACTGAATTAATTTACATGGAATAAATTATATAAATCGCAATAGTAAATGACATATGTTACTCGTCTCTGGTCATGAGGGCCGCGTGCAATCTTGAAAAACGTAGAACCACTTTAACTTACTATCGCCCCTTCCAAAATTGTTCAAATTCAGTTGGTAGTTTCTCAATGCGCATGCAACAACGTGATAACCAGGGATTGGATTTATATGTCACTAAAAAAGCTGTTTTGTGTACCTAAAACATATGTTGCTAAAACTTGAAATGCATTAAACCCAATGCAATTGAAACCGCAAAATATGCCATTGATAAAATATAGTGATAAGGGTAAATGCGTTGGAAATGTCCAAACATTTCGTGAAAAACAATGTAAAAATGTATTTATACTTTTAGCAGTAAAATAGTTGGGTAACAAACAATACCAAATTGACTTAGTGGACGTCCATCCAAACCATGAATACAATAACGACGGTAGTTAGATACTTAAATCAACCTCAAAAATCACGAAAGAATTACTAAAGAAAAAAATCCGCTGATAAATTCCTGAACTTCTATTTTTTTAATTTTTTCTTTAATTACCTACCAAGTTTTGGGTTTTGGGGCGTAAATCCTGAAAAATGCATATTTATATGCCCTGAAGTCCAGAATATGCAACAAACCCTTAAATATGCATTAATATGCAAAATAAAATATGTGTTTTTGAAACCAACATCGTGAGAAACGGGTAAATACCTTAGGATCTTTTGAAAATTCCTTCAGGAAAAGAATAAGTTATTACAGGAAAATTCCATCCCAGGTGATAACCGTTGAACCCCAAAACCAACGACGTAGGCGTCCAAAATGTTTAGATTATTATAATTATACCTATGGGTTCGGCATTGCATGACTAGTATACGTATTTATTGAACGATGGCCGAGCCACGCAAACCGTCGATTACTTTAACGAAATGTTTCATATTAACATGAACCTTCCAAATAGAAGGGGTTTAAGCATTATTTCCCAATCAAATTCAACGTTTTCCCAATCAAATTCAACATTTTCCTAATCCTAAATTACCTATTTCGCTCAAATTCGGAGGGTAGTTGGAGGTTGAAAATTAGCTCTAAATTTCTTCACGATTGTATCAGCATTACCTACTGCGCATGCGCAATTTTGAAGTGTGTTTCCTAGCCATAACTCCAGAACTACTCGTCCAATTTCGGTGAAATTTTTAGAGATTGTACGGGTTTGCCCCTAGACAGTTCCCTGTTAATTGCATAGCCATTGGACCAATAGTAGCGTCTGCACATGCGGAAACGTGAATTTCCTGAAACTACGATTTCTCAGTTCCTGTAGAGAACTCAGATTTCTACTAATTTCGCTGAAATAACTGATTCTATACGTCCATGTTACAAAAGTGAGGAAGCTATACTGCCCACCCAAATTGGTAGACTTTTTGCTTCCTCCCTACCGAAGGTAGGAAGCTATGTATTCGTGCAAGAAATAAAAAAATTGTTTGTCCTCCAAAATCAAAATTTCCACTTGCTTTTTGCTTTTCAGAGCTTTCTAAACAATTTTGGTTCCGTGTCTGTCTGTCGATCTGTCTGTAGTCAATTCCTTGTCCCAGGCAAAACTATATAAAGATGTGGTCCGAATTTGATTAAATTTTCAGGGATTGTGCGGGTTAGTCCCGTGACGGTCCCCTATGAATTGCATCGCCATTGGACCACTAGTAGCGTGAGCGCATTCGCAAACGTGAATTTCCTGACACCCCGGTATCTCCTTTCCTAATTGACCTATTTCGCTCAAATTTGCAGGGTAGTTGAGGACTGACTCCAAGACAATAACCTATGAATTTCGTCACGATTGGATCAATAATAGCTACTGCGCAAGGGCAAACTTGAAATTTGTTGTCATAAGCGTATCTCCAGAACTAGATTTAGATAGATGTTTATTTACACACAAAAAAGTTATTACACGTATTTTTAAACAGTCCCCCGACCAAATTCGATTAAATTTTCAGGGATTATGCGAGTCAGACCCTAGAGGGTCCCCTATGAATTTCATCGCCATCGGACCACTAATAGCGTGTGCGCATGCGCTAACGTACATTTCCTGATCTACGATTTCTCAGTTCCTAATGGACGGATTTCGCTCAATTTCGGAGGGTAGTTGAGGGCTGACTCCAAGACAATTACCTATGAATTTCGCCACAATTGGACAAGTGATGGTTATAGCGCATGCGCAAATTTGGAATTTATTGAAATTTATTTATAGGCTCCGAAACTATTCTACCAATTTCGTTGGAATATTCACTAATTGATTCTATAAGTCCATGTTACAAAAGTGAGCTATACTGCCCACCCAACTTGGCGGACGTTTTTGTCAGGGCGGGAGTATTCATGGAGAACTCACCACGTGGGAACCAATATCAATATCTAACGCAATAATCTACCAACTCGTTATGCCATACACCCTATTAGAACAAACAGTTTACCCAGATGGTTCGGTTCATCATTTTTTCTTTGTCGCGATATTATTTACTGATTGATCATGTCTGGAATTCGTGAGGATAATAGTTCCTGGACATATAAGAAAGAAGTTCAAACAACAAATTCACTAATTGCTAGAGTAATGTCAATAGGATTGGGATTTCCCAATGAATTGAAATCACCATGAGCCTCTGAATCTCAAGTTTTTTAACCCTGAAAAGTTAGCTCATGAGCCCGGATCTCCATTTCTGACTCGTCACCACCTAGGTATTTGTTTTCTATTTCCAATCAGAACCTTTGGAATCGAATAAGGAAAATGTTAATGAAAATACTTTTCGTGGTACCGCTTTTTATTGCGCAGTTTTGGATTCTACATGAAATTTCCCAACATGTATACAGAGTCAGTTAAAACGTGTGTAGATTGAGCGCAATGCAAAAATGAATCTCACATAGGTAATTAATTACCCAACTCTGCTGGATAGAAACGGAACCAAATTTGTTCAAAAAGGTCTGAACCATAAGATATGAAAGTGAAACTTTCAATTTTGGGGGAGAAATAATTTTGTCAGCTCCCAAAACCAAAACCCATACCTTGGTAAACTAGGAATCAAAATCAACTCAGTCAATGTAGGTACCTACCTTACATGCGTATATAACAATTGTAAACTGACTAATTTCACTAAAATCGCAATTATTTTTGTGGAATTCTTCTCTCTCCATGTTTCTGAAAAATCAGGCTACCGTTGTTCCATAAATTATACATATTTTGGCAACTAACTGAATACAACTTGTGTTATACTAAATTAAACTTGTAAGCATTGGTATTATGTGTTGAAGACTACCTGAAGTTTATTACCCTTTACATGACTGGGATATTGACGGTATTCGTGATCCAGCCTGATCCAACCATTATCCAACGTCCGCGCCTTGGAAAGGGATCAGTCGGATCTGTGTCAAGGCAGGGTTAAACTCGAAATTAACTGACCTCGCAATCCCCCGTGCGTTCCTCCCGAAAGAGGCTCAATGCCTGATCGCTTGTCTTTTCCTGGGAGGTTGATGGGTAACAGTCGGTTTGAGGAGCCTCCCCTTTATTCGAATTGGTTGAGAGAATCTCCAGGGATTAAACCCCCTCCGAATCAAACGGCGAAAAAGGATGGGGGAAATTGGTTAGGGGATCAACTCCCGACTGTGCAGAGGCGAGGCCGTCCGGGGATATCCACGTACAACCCGAGACAGCTCAAATATTGGATCCTAGATAAGATAAAAGAGCTCCGGGTTAGAAGTGATAAGTGACGGCAAATATTTGATAAGGGGATTTTTATTCTAAAGGAGGCACGACTGGCGAGTCTTTTTTTGAATTTTTTCGTTAACGCTCATCAAAAAGATATCAAATCTATCGAGGTGAATGCTGTCACATGGGACGTCTAGATAACATTGTAACACTACTTGAAGTAAAATTAATCACCACCAGGGATAATATACTTTATCTAAGAAAGGAATAATATTCGTGCAGTTAACGTTGAAAATACTCACCGTGTGCGAAATGACCGATTAAATAAGTGGTTCTCAACCTTTCCACGGTCATGCCCCGCTAGCGCCATGAGCATTTTTTGATCCTCTCTCTAGGGCCTAGAAGATCCCCTTCGAATGCCATCGCCTTGTAGAAGGTACCTACTTATCGTGTGCACATTTTGAAGTTGAATCTAAAAACGCTGCAAATTATTACACAATGGTTTATTATTTTCTGTATAGATCGCCCATCTACAAAAAGCCTATTGACAGAAAATACCCACCTACACAAGGTTCACAATCATCTCTTGGCGACAATGAGTAGGTAC
>JAEMON010000002.1:22735911-22752432 GCA_030264115.1 Lygus lineolaris
TATAACTTCAAAATTTATTGTTTTGGTTGGTATCTACTACTGAGTTTATTTTAGTTTTGAAGAGTATTGTGCTCATTCGCATTGTTCGTTGGTTGTTAAGTTCTAGGTGAGTCAGTGAACTGGTTCGGTTACCGCAAAAGAGATTCCTGCCAACTTTTTATCAGGAAGCCGGCCAAAGGAGGGTTAATGTCTTAAAAGACGTTTATAACTACCTACCTTTTTGTGTTCTCCCCCCCCCCCCCTCCCCTCATAATATTACATCTTTAGTTAAATAATGGGAAAGAACTGTAACAATAAGGAGCTGGCAGGGTTCCCACAATTCCACACCTTTTATGAGGCATATCCCCTGGGCTGTTGGAGCCGCCTCACAGAAAGGCTGGAGGGCCGTTGCCAAGGCCCCTTTGCCTCGGATTCCCCATAGATCGGGACCTTCCCTCTTTCACGGGTCCATAGGAAGCCTATTCCTGTTACACCGTGTGAGTCAGTGGGAACTTCATCGTTGGGTCCCGCTCATCCCTTGTACATCGGCGTATTATTAGAGTTTAACACTTTGTCCCTCGATCGGTGGTCCTGCCCCGATCCTACCTCTGTGTCTACTTCGGGACGATGTGGCGAGATTGGGGCACTTGGAATATCTTGGAACTGACTAAACCTTAGAGAGGACCTAACTCGAAATAGGCCCTGACTCATTGAATAGGACATGGTTATTTAGGTAATTTATGAAGTAGATGAGTTCAGCAGCGTTATATAGAAATTCCAAGTATTATAGCGTAAATCACTTTGGAGAACACCGGTCACAGTTTTGAATAAAATTCAAATAAAGCCCAAGTGTTAAAATATTTAAATCGGCTTCAGTAAACAGAATTAAGGTTTGTTTTGGTTCGAAATACTGGGTTCAGTGAAATGCAGCTGCACCTGCAGGCTTCACAAACCTACTATGTAACTCATATAGTTTTATACTTCACCAAGTCCACCACGTGGAATAATGGCCCCTGTAAACAGATACATTGTTCAAGTCGATTTGTTCAAAAAGGGTTTCAGGGTGTTCTAGTTCTATAGAATTGGGAATTATCATCAATTTTTTAAAATTTGTTTCTCCGAGAGGTAATGGCTCAGATGAAACAATAACGAAGTCGTAGGGCAAAAATAGTGTGGTACTTATCTGTAATTTTAGAAAAATCATTGAAATGTTCATTATTGTCCCATGGCGGAAAAGTGACGTTGAAAAGGGTGTCGTCTGTCATTGGCCAAGCCCGCCCAAGATGCCAATCAAACAAAAATTAAAAAACAACTCTCCAAAAACAACATTTTTTGAGCTCCTGGTTAGTGTGAATAAAATTGACTTAATCAAATAATTGATTGAATTAATAAATAATTGGTTGAATTAATTAATTACCTATTAATCAATTATTTAAATTAATTTTGTTTTCACTGCTCCTGATGATCACACTGATCATCACATTCTTTTTCGGTTGTTCTTTTGGTATAAAGGGTTTCTCAAACAGCTGAGATTTTATTCCAAGTTTTCTCCACACCAGAACGATAAACTATTTTTTTTCTTTGTATTAACAGTGTTATTTTATTCCAAACTACAATACAAAAGCAGAAACAATTGATTTTCTTATACACGATAATTCCCCAATGGGGACTTATCGTGTATGATATGTAGGTTTATTACGTAGGCATTTATATGCATGTGAGGACCTACATATATGTGCACTATGAATGCATGTATGTACAAGAGATTATATTTGGATAAACTGGCGACATACTTGAAAGAACATGAGTTCATTTTCATACACCCCCTCCCCCTGAGACAAATCATTTATCAATTCACTATAACTAGTGAACCACCTAGTTAACTATGAATGGTTATAATGGAATGTCTATTGTAACCTGTTATAGTGAAAAATTTACTATATATAACCGGTACCAATGATCACTGGCTACAGCGAATGAAATTCGTGGTACCTTGGAGTTCATACCTCCAATTTCTACTGAATTTTGAATAATAGTGCGAAGCAAAAATTCTTCATAGCTTTTCAGTTGGAATTCGGATATTAGGGTAGGTACATGGATATTATGGTATAATAGAAAAAAATTTAAAAATATTTATTGTCACCACTCAAGAGGAATAACAACGTTCGCACATCCACGGAAGGAAAAGGTTCTTCATCAGAATAGAACAATTCGCAAGGCAGTTCAGATTTAAAGTTCACATTTTTTCGGCGCATCCATCAAGCATACCTAATTATTTTGGTTAACAGATCACGACGTCGTTTTCTGTATAATATGCTATTTTAGAAAGCAATTCCACGAAACAGTGTCGGGAACAGCTATTGCCGAGCTCCCAACCTTCTTCCAAAATCACGCGGTGGTATCTCAGATAGAAGCAGTGCCATCTGCATTTGTCTCATCCTATCGCTACCCTCCTTCCGCAGGTACTAAACGTGAAAAGTACACTTCTTTCCGTGAGAAACCTCTCTGAAGATTAAGTTAGAATTATGGGGGTTAGAGTTACACTGGTATTGTTGGTTATTGTCCCCAACCACGAGAGCTCAGGTCTGTGAGGTCAAGACCCCCCTGCCGTTTCGGCGTTATCAGTAGATTCGCTTTGCTTTATTATTATAGGGCTTTCGATTAGTTGGACGTGAATAGGGAAATTTCGGGGAGGTTCGTGTACTAGATTATTTTGGTTGGAAGGAAGACTATGGATAGAAGCGATTTTTCCATCAACTCAAACGTTATACACTCCCGAAGGTAATGATTATTTGAGAAGGTACCTACATTATTAAATAAGTTAGGTATTAGAATAATGCACTAAATTTAAGTACAACCAACGGTGGATTTCAAGTTCTATTTGTTCAAAACTAGAGAGCTTGCCTTAGAGGAAATTGGTGTACGTAGCATAACCGACCTGACCTACTTACCACCCATACCTATTACTTCGAAATAGAGAAAAAAGTGACCAATGCATATTGTTTCTACAACAAAGCCTTTCAAATTGATAAGATAACATAAGTATTTAGAATGATCAAACAGAAACTAGGACTTCTTATTGACGAGAGTTTTTTAATAAAAATAGAGGCTCTAGCCCCAACGTTGTCTCATGTAGGACATCTATCTGATCTACCTCTACCTTCTGGATCAATGTCAGCTACCATGGCACTTCATTAAAAAAAAAAAAAAAAACAGACGGTAGACCTACTGTGCTACAGTCAAATCATTAATTAATAATTAATTTTATAACATTCAACTCCGAAGCGTAACAAAGAAACTTTTCATCTTAACATCAAATACAAACAAACACAACCACCTGGTTTCCCTAACACTTGAAGTTGCGGTATTTTCTCCGTAACGCTTTTTAATGTCTCGAAAAAATTAAAACCGTCCTGTTAATCATTATTAAATGATAAAACAGGCAGTAGACCCACGGTGCTACAGTTAGATCATTTAATAATGATTAATTTTATGCCGTTCGACTCCGAAGCGTAAGAACGAACATTTCATCGTAACATCAAATACAAACAAACACAATCACCTGGTTTCCCTTACACTCAAAGATGCGATATTTTCTCCGTAACGCTTTTTTATGTCGCGAAAAAATTAAAAACCGTCCTGTTAATCATTATTAAATGATAAAATAATGTGCGACATTCATAACCTTGGACCTGAAGTTTAATTCCGTTTGCCCTTAAATTGTTGTCTTTTAGTTTAATCACGTTTCAACTCAATTTTCCAAAAGTTTGACTCTAATGTGTGTCTAATGCTATAATCATATTGGCCTTGCTAACGCCAAATATAGATTCCCAACAAATAAGGGTACGATATCGCAGTTATTTGCGGCTCTATTAGTTTATGACTGTCTCGCAGTGTTCAAAAACGTATTGATCTCGACACATTCTTATTGAAGATAAATGCATGGAGAAGCTATGAGCCTCACCCACTTGACAGACGTTTCTATTTTGACATGAATATAATATATTCATATTATGTCTTTCCGCTGGGGTCAATCCAAAATTGTGTCCGGTCAAAAGCGTTACCATGTTTGATATGGTTCCATTGTTTTTATGCCAAAGCAGTCAGCATACAATTTTGGCACAAATCGAGATCTTTCCAACGAGTGGATAACGATTTTTGTAGGTGAAAAACCGTCTGGGTTAAATTTCCCTAGTTAAGAGCGTTTGACATGAATTTTCCTTCGAACAGTCTGTATTTTTATTATTATTATAGAGATTGTCTATTTACTAGTATCAAATGTGGTAACCAGGGGTGACATGGTTTCTTTGTTTCTATTATCACTTCATTTTGCTTCCGAGTCTACAAAGGTAGCGGAAGCATTGTTTTCACTTTTGAAAAGTGAACAATTTTTTGCCTCCAAAATCAAAATTTCAACTCGCGTTTTACGTTTTAGACCTTCCTGAACAATTTTGGTTTCGTATCTGTCTGTCTGTCCGGGAATCCTTGCCACACACATAACTTCCACAATTTCCATCCGATTTTGATGAAATTTTCAGGGATTACGCGGGTTAGCCCCCAGATGGTCCCCTATGAAATTCATTACCAGCCGCCCAACGGTAGCCTCTGCGCATGCGTAAACATGAAATCCTTGAAACATCAATTTCTCGCGGCCTAACGGTCCGATTTCTCTCAAATTTGGATGGTAGTTGAGAATCGGAGATTCGATAATGCCCTACGAGTTCCATTAAGATCGGATCAGTGGTGCCCACTGCGCATGCGCAAACGTCCAGCTCTCATAACTTCGACAATTTTAATCCGATGACGATGGCATTTTCAGGGATTGTGCAGGTACTACTAATCCCTTTGATGATTATTTTATAAATGTTATATATATACAATCATGTTATGGATACGAGGAAGCTATGTGCCACACCCAACTTGGCAGACGTTTTTTCTCTGGATAAACCCGTGTTTTTCTTCTAACAAACAAAATTTCTATAAATTATTCACGCGTATACATTGTGAAATGGCGTTTGGACCACCTACTCAGTGCAAAAAGACATATGCATGTCACGATGTATCAGCGTGAAGCGTTGATACTAGTTTCCTTAGATTCTGTACCCTTGACTTTCTGGTTTCCACACTTTTTATTCAAAATTCCATGGTATAAAATGGAAATTTTACTTTAAACACTTGAATTGCTGAGTTGAAAGTGAAGTTCGGATTTCATCTTTTTAGAGGGTCTTTAGACGACTCTTAGCGTAGAAACCAGTCTATAAGTTGACGATAGGCCGTATAATCTGCAGTTATTTAAAGAACAAAGAAATAAGTCTCTAAGATCTTTCACTCCTGAGCGTTTGAAGTTACCTACAGGTTGTCCAGAAAGGCAAACTTTCGAAATGTGTGCTTGTTCTCTGAGAAGACGGAATGGTCGAAAAGCAGTTTGTTCCGGTGCTTTCATTTCGAATGCAGCGTAACCTACTCCACTTCTCACACGGCCTCCTAATACATGGGCGCTGCCCCCTCATTTTCTCTGCGCCAGACATGCAGGCGATCGTTTTCCATCTGAATCCCACGTTCTAGAACATCGGTTCTCGCGTCTTTCGAGAATGAATTATTGGTGAATTTTGGGAGTCTTTACGTACACCAGGAGATGGTAGTAAAGTATATCTTCATTCCCCCATTATTCCCCTGTTTTATTTCATTAGGCAAGTCAGTTGTACTCATCTCATTTTCCTACCTATGCCACTAAGGTAATAGCAAAGGACAAGACCACTGTTGTGTACATAGGGTAAATTGCTTACACTAATGAAATTTGACACAGCATAGCAGGTTAAGTGGATTGCCCTCCTATATACACACAGACAAACCCATACAAACATATAAAAAAGCGGAGTGACTCATATATATATATTATGTGTCGCTCCAGACGATATTTTACTGTGGAATCGATTTTTAAAAATCCAAACAAATGTCAAAATATCAATAATAACAAAAGGAACGATTAGTTCGTTGGCCAGAATTTTCGGAGTACTCCAAGGCGTCAAATTTTGAAAAATAAGGGTGAAAAAATGTGTTTTTTGAGGTTTTTGGTGTAAATTACCATCTTAAACATAGGGACATTATGGTATATTAGGAATCAGCGCAAAATTCCATAATGAATCAGCCAAAAAACTTGTTAAATAATTCTTTGAAAATTCGCTCATTAACTCATGCTGCATGAATAGAACTTTACTTTCCTCAGCCCACCTGAAAGATGAAAAGGAAGTATTGCGATAGCAAGAAAACCCAATTTCTGGAACACCTCTTGATGGTTCTGATTGACATCATACTTTTTTTCACGTATGTAGGTAGGTATGTACCAATGAATGTGTGAAGGTCTATTCAAAGGAAAAAAATCCGAAAAACAATCTTCTTATGTAGGTAGGTATATGAGGAATTGACCAGCAAGAATTTCAGCCCACCAAATCAATTATTTGGAGGGGAACAAAGCAAAATATGAAAAAATGTCGTTTTTAGCACATTTTTGAGTTTCCCCCCCAAAATCTCTCTGAGGATTCTTACGAAATTCACAGGAGTTATTCTGTCACCAAAACAAACCACTTCCAATACCCCTCGTCACCATAAATTCACAGGATTTACTCTGATAAAAAAAAAAAAAAAAAAACACTTCCAATATACCCCTCGTCACCATTTAAATTAATTGCATGATTGGTTCGAATTAAAAGATAACGGATGAAAAAATTTAAATTGTGTCCATTATTCTTCATCTTCTATTATTAATGTGCGACACTGCTAGGATGGCGTTCTCTTTATCACTGACTTTTTTGGAATACCTAGATTGGTAAAGCACACAAAACTAAGTATAAGTACCTGTTTAAGTAGGTATACAAAAAGATTTTAGACATAGTATACAAAAAAGATTTTTATTCATTTTAGAGTCATGTACTTAGTCATAGATATTTTCATTAAATACCTATGACTCCAACATGAATAAATCCCACATGGAAATGGTCCCTCCATTCAACCTCAACCTTCATACTACAGAAAAGATTTTAAAAGTGACGATATCCTACATTTTTTGCTGGTTTAGAGTAACAGGAATGCTCACTGCTCAGTAGGTGAATTAGTAATGAGTTAATGATTGGACCTTGTAGTTACGGTAGAGTCGACCGAATAAGCACTCAAATAACCTACTTGATGTGGAAATCGATGTCATTCTCCATCCATTAGATTCTATTTTTTCGTATTTCGGGCTTTGCGAATTAAACCAATCAGATTTCTATCAACGCTGTATTCAGCGTTACTTCAACTTTCATATTTATTTGTGCTTAGCGAAGAGCGAGAGTAAACTTGGTAGCTACCTAGAGCGAGCTAGGTAGCTACCGCAAGAGCATATACCTACCCAACAGTTTTTCCACAGGAAAGCTAACTGCATGGTTTTCTGTCAATAAACCAAAGATCATTCAGATAGTCCGGTACTCTTCCATATATATAGCGGAAGACTATTTCTTCGGCAAGGAAGGTTGAGCGATTCCACTGAATCAGAATCAATCGCCTCTCCTTTTCAGACTTTTTTTCTTTTGTTGTGCCATTTTTAAAAGGCCTCCCTTTCTTCTTTTGTGAGCTTCAAGGCGGTGCGATCTTCTTCCCAAATTTCGAAGAGCCTCCTTGCAACTGTGTGCCTCGAAACCTTCGAGGCTTCCCGGGAACATCCTGAGCAGATGCGGAGTTGAAAACTCTTTAAAACCTTTTGAAAGCTACAACCGGAACTTTCGCCTGGGGTTTTAAACTCCCCAAACAATTTCCGAAAGGAAAAAATCAGCTGTAGCATTGTTAGGTACGCCAACAATGAAATTCAGTAATGGAATTTGCCGATGGAAATATGAATAATCACCCGTAATAAGTTAGCATTCATTTTATCTCTATTAATTGAATAACTGAAATAATAAGGCTTCTCCATTTTTACGGTGAGGTGAAAGTGAAAAATATTTAAATAATCATAATAAATTATCATACAAACAAAAGGCTTTACCGCAAGTGGTACCTATACAATAATAATAAAATAAGAATAAAATAGTTCGGTGCTAGATTTATAACTTTATTTAAAAAAATCTTACTTCATGTTTTAGAGGTGATGGTTGACTTAACCATAACACTATTCTCATGGAAATAATCCTAACGTAATTTTCTTACATTTAGTGGGTAAGTGTTATATTGTTCTATGTAGCTGTAAACGTCTGTCTTCATGAAAACTTCAAACGGGTTGACACTCAAGTGGGATGAAACCAAACAGGGACTTACAACACTTTGACTCATTTATGATAAAGGATCAACTGTCAGGTTTCCTTGCTCATAGTAATTGTCTCCACAAGAAAAAAAGAAAAAAAAAAACGTTTTCTTAGCACAGTAAAACTGGCATGTTGTGCCGTAATTCGTTGTGATAATTCAGTGGTAGGTGTCATTGTTTTCACGATCACCCCACGCGGTGGGCTCGTGAACACACGTGTCTCTCTTAGCTACTGAGAGCTAATTAATAAAAATTAGTTGGTATAACTTCCGCACCTATTTTTTACTTTGTTACTCCAGTCACACCTTTGCCATTTCAGCGCAGTCAGCCCTGCACGCTGGTTTTGCATGCTATACTAAGAGGCATTGGTTGAGTGGCTGTTCAAACAGTAAAATGTTGATAGACCTTGAGCCTCTACATGCGACATGCTCCGAGTATTATTCTTGACCTTGATTTTCTGTCAGATAGGTAAACGTGGTGCCCCCTCGCTTCAGTGGTGCTGCAAGTGGTCAAGCAAAGTATCAATGTAGATACGAGTATACATTTTGTGAAGGTTGTGTCAAAACTTAATCTTCTACTTATATAAATCTCAAAGTTTGTTCTTGACGCAGCGCTAAACGGCTGACCGATTCTCGTGCGTCTTTTCTCAAAATGATAGCGAGTTCTGGATTAACAACAAGACTACCTATGCTAAATTTCTTTGACGTCCTTCATCGTGAATGGGGCCTTGCGATTGTTTGGTTGCTAAGATCACGTGCTTTATTTCGTGAGGACGGGTTTGTTAGGTTGCTAGAGCAATAAAACATAATATTCAGGTGCCTTATCCTCTACAGGCGTGCTAAACACACATACACAGACATACATCAACTACAGGCTATTATAAACCTGAGCAAAAACTTTACCAGCATAGCTTTGTTAACAATGTTTTTACTAGGGTAACCAAACCATAATAAGGATTATTGTTTAATTCAACAGGGGACTTCCTTTTTGACGGGAAATATAAAAATCAGTTCCAACCAGTTATTCATACATTCCATATGCGTATCCAGTATAAAATGAAGGAGTGAAGAACTCTCGATGTTTTGATCTCAAGAGTTATCGTTCAAATCAGGTGCTTTTAGAACGTTGGCTATGGTCTTCTGCTGTCCCGATGTTGAAGAGATTTTCAGGTAGTGTGTGGATTAGCCATTCGACGGTTCCCTCTGAATTTCATCACTGATGGACAGTCCTACGCATCCTCAAGAAGTATCTCTACACTCCTATAGGATGGGATATATATATATATATAGGTAATTATTCTTCTAATGTGCACCTCCTTCTATGGTTGAACCATCAACCGCTCCAACTTTATGTAGTAGAACAGAAGTACAGTTCAACTATTTGATGATGATGATTTATATTGAAACATAAACATAAGGAAATAAACTCAGAAAGTTTTCTGATTGTATGGTCCCACAATGTCTACGTAACAGATGGTGTAAAAGGAAGTTACATTATGAAGTTCTCATCAGACGTGGGTAAGTAACTTTTCGGGTGCAATCCGATACCTTGGTCGAACTCAATGTTCGAGGGGGCTCACGTGTGAGTCAACCTATCCTAACGAGATAATATTCCATGTCCCCGCGAAAGCGAATGCCGTGATTCTTTTTCAAGCCCGTCACACCTGTCCATTATTTGGCATAATGAGCATTTTGCAGGCTTCCATGCCATCACTTGCCCCCTTACCTAACTGAGCTGAAAGGATTACGTTCCAAAAATATGAACTTCACTTTGTCACGAAATTCAAACTTCCTGATTTCACCACTTTCATTCGAAAATGTCCTGTCCTAGGTATAATCCTAGATGATAGATGATCACGACTGATCCACACCAATTTTGATTTTCATGATTTTTTATTGAAATTAGTTATTGCCTCCACAATGTCTGAACGTGAATATTATAAACTATTTGGCATTACTTATAAATGTAATGGGAGTTTTTTGGGCTTCATGCGTTAGACTGACTGATTCCTCACAGACAGGCATTAAAGTACTCTGATACGTCACACCTTCGTAAGTATGGCGAAATTTATGATAACTAGAGACAACAGTAGTTATTTTGTTTATTATTTTTTTGTTAGTACGGCCGTCACAAACTGGCTGAGGTCAATATTAGACAAATAGAATAGAATAGAATAGAATGAAGTTTATTCGAAAATAATTTTACAATGACAAGACAAATGAGGAACAAATACAATGGTACTTAGGCGCTAAACATTTTTATTTATCACAGGTGTATGCTGCCGATTAAGCTATCAATACTTCCCATTCCTCTCCTGACTATCCATGATAACATTTCAGAAAAAAAAACCAAAGAAGAAAATCCAAAGGAAATTCAAGTCTCCTACTCTTTTTTTTCGTTAAAACGGCGTATTCCCCCATTGTGACCGTCCTGAACAAGAACCATGAAAAAAATTCAAATACCTACTACTAACTTCCGTGGGGAGTTGAGGTTTGAATTGCTGGTGTCACTCCAGCAAGGCCCTAAATGTTTCTATTAGGTAATAGGTATTCCGTATTCATGAAAATCTCGTCACAGTCGCTGCATAAAAATCTAACGTAAAATGGCTGTAAAACGTTATCCGAAATAGCTGCAATATGCAAGATTTAACTCAATTGGTTATGAAGTGAGCCGATGCCAATCAATATTGCCACAGTATTTTCGCCTGCAACAGTATTGCCATGGTTTACATAATCTGTCAATAGTTATTCATTACTAATCTGTAGTAGGTACATTTGAATACTTGATAAGCTCTGATGAGCCTTCGCTAACACCGATATCTTGTTAACTAAAGAATTAGTTTTGAGAAGGAACGAGAAAAAAATGATTAATATTGTTACAACGGATGGGAAGTGCGGGATCCATTAATCATTTAGGGGGAGTACAGGAGGGGGTAAGGGCAAAGAGGTTAACCGTCATTACCATCTCGTATCCCTGTCAATATCAGGCACTGTGTTTTTCGGGGAGTATACCAAAAAGAGGGACCTTGGTTCGGTTTTTTCCCCTCCGCCTATCCTTGCATCCCTTTTGTACCCCTTGCTTGGTAGGGGTATGTGTTTAGTCTTTGAAAAAAAGGTGGAAAGGTAAGGAGGAGGGGTCTAGAGGACCCCTGCGTAACGCCGGGAGGCCTTCACGTGTTGAACAGGAGAGGGTTACGAGCTAAAAAAAATATACACATATCAGGTTGGGAAAAAATGGTCCGTGTCTGTAGCAGGTAACGCTCCCTGCTCAGGGGATGAGGTTCATGACTAGCGGTGATTTTCCATAGAGCAAGTTTATAAACCTTTGCTATAACTTCCCTTTTACATCACCGTTTTACGTGTTCCCTGCATGAGCTTCTGCTTTTAAAATCTAGGTTTTTACCCATTCTTCCGATTTTTTGTGAATAGAGAAATGATGGACTGTAGGAGCCAAACGGGCGAACTATTTTACGAGCTACCGTGTCCGTAAATCGTTTCTGGACGAAGAAAACTGAAATAGAAAGTGCTGACCGTGTTCATTTATGTCGAGACGCCCGTAAAAATGTGGAAGCCCTATTGATTCTATGGTAAACAGACACGGCCATCCGGGTTTTCCAGCACGAACATCCAACGACTGGTTTGCTGTATAGTCATGGTTTATGATATAGCGACCATAACAGTCCACTGATTCACGTCCAATCCCGTGACAGGTCCGTTCCCATGGATGTTTATGGTTTATGAATAACAACTGCTAAGTCAGCTTTCGGATCTTTCATCGTATTATTATAATGACGGGAAAATATTAGGTGAGGTGGACAAGTGCGCGGTACCTCCTTTTTACAAAGTTTGCCCTTGACGTGGAATATAATGCCAAACGGATTCGATCACCAACTTCTGACTTTTCGATTTGATGATTGTCGGGAAATTGTGTATAATATTTTCGCCCATAGCTTGTAGGCACCTCAAATGATTTTCAATAGTTTCCAGTGTGTCTTTTAAACTAGAATTGTAATATTTGGCTATTTGTAATTCGGTTAGTTCTCAATAGTATCGGCTGATAAAATTTTGCTTATCTCCAAATCTTCCTGGTATAGTAGTTGAATTGATTATAATTTTATCTCCGACTAATGGTATTCCCTCAATAGACGTTGCTTTCCCATATAAATAAGTAGAAAAAAGGTAATTTTCTCTGTTTCCGAAAGACTGATCTTGTTGTGAATTTTTTTTCAAATAATTGCCAGAATTCTTGGAAGTTTGATATATTATTTCCGTCAAATTGTCCAAAAATAATTTAAATGTATGGGTAATTTAAATGTATGATGCACTTTCTTGGATCCTACATTATTTCTGGCTTGTTTCGTATGAATTTCTTCTAACAATATAATTTGGTTTTTCGCCAATATCTCTTGTCCCTCAACTCTACGAACATTACGTCTACCTTTGCCCCTCCTCGTCACGTCCTCTTTCTAGAGCTACTGAGCCTTCCTTACCAGCAATTTCTCTTATTCCCTAGACCTATACATTCAATTTCCTGCGTGTTAGGTACTATTGCGTATTCTTCATTCATTTCTTCGTTCTCTGAATAATTTGGTGCCTCTCCATAATTTCCATGGACTTCTATAATATTACTATCGTTCTGCCACCACTAACTTGTCTACTACTCGTATCCATACCTACTTTTAGGTATTCTTTTATCGTGTAGACAACAACAGTTGTTGTCTACACGATTCAACTAGAGTTACTCAAGTTGAATCTTCCACAAAAATAAACTTTTATTCGAAAACCACGAGTCACTCAATCAAAACCTGTTACCAAGTAGAGGTAATAATTTTATATACTTGTCACATCTGGTGTCCCTGGAAGTACGTCAGGGGTATTCTTCAAGCAGCCCACTGCAATTGCAATTGTAGCAAAGGGGGAAGACTTAAAATGATTTTTTAGACCCACAATTCAGCAAAATTTAGATATAGCATGTTCATAAATCAGAACATTGTTGTTAACAACCTCGATCGACAACCATGGCTGTGAATATGGTGGGTTTGTGATTATTAGACAAACTTTTACCTACTTCAGAACGAGGGAATAATAGTTGTTCGAGTAGGTATGATTTCCCTGGTGAATCCACTGATACGTAGAATCATAAATAATATGGGATACGAGAAAGTTCCACAAGCCTCTTCACCCACCACGCTTGAAGTCGCAAGCAATATTAGTTTTGTACCTACCAAGTATGAGGAGATGATATTTCTCTAGGGGAGGTTGGAGTATGGTGGATTGTATGTGAAAACCGTTGCCACATTATAATAGGTACCTACCCTTGAAATCTCGGCTCCCGAAAGGGCGGGTAGAATAAAGGAGAATAGCAGTGAAGCCAACTTCCTAACACCTCCTCTCTCTTGTTCCTGCTCCTCATTCCGCTAAGAGCTTGATTGTTTAATAGAAGGCTGGAAAACAAGGAAGGCTTCCCAGCATAGTGACAAAGTACACAGGCGAGGAGGTTACAAGGTCTTTCGCGTGCGCCTAGCAACATCGAGGAACAATGCACAGGTGTGTCGCCCCAGAAAGCGACATTAGCATGCTCAGAGCGGGTCTCCCCGCAAGTCGAAAACCTTTTTCCCGCCCTGAGAAAGGGAAGGAAAGCGACAAACACAGTCATTACCCCTCCGTGGTACAATAAGCTTCTTAGCTAATGGCGTCTTCACCCTTCTCAAACACTTGCGGTGTTGCGGGAGTTTTGTAATCAACCATTTTCATCAAAGGTGAGCCCCTTCCTCGGCGACTCTGTCTGTCCTCTTTTCATGAGGCATGGGTTGACGACAAACTTACAAGAATACTGACTTTGCGTGACTTTGCAAGAGCCTCAATGGGACAACTTTGAGTGACACACACAGCTTGAAACGAACTCATCTGGGTTTACCTATAAAAATTATTATTCTAATATGGTTAATAAATGATAATATCCATTCTCATACCCATCCATCTTGACGGCTCCTCATTCCGTGACAGGTTATACTTATATTCATGCTTCAGATATTCCTGGTTTATTATGAATTATCAAATATTTGTATAAAGGGTGTCTCAGGATTGAGTGCAGTAGACGAACGTGGGGGATTGATACTACAACTAGTATCCAATAAAAAGTTTCCCTTAGAGATGTTTTTAACCCCTCGTTTTCGGGAATATTTTCGATTTTTGAGATTCGACCTTTCACCACTAATATGACCATAACTTCCTTAACTCACAGTGTAATATATATAAAAATACACTGCCAAGGATAGGGCACAGAAGCTTCCTCGTGGCCTTCACAATAATATGTTACCATCACATTTTTAGAAAACTAGAAATGACCAGTTCGCCCTGCTCATGACGATAGAATGCAGGGCAACCAAAAATTAAAATATCTTTATTTTTGGACAATACAAAGCACAGGGACAATAAAGATTTGAACCCGCCATTTAACCTCACGCAACTGCTAAAATTAGACGGAAAAAACTGCGTTTCTCTAAGTTTGAGCTATCGCAGTATATATTACTGATCCAACCGTGATAAAATTCATAGGTCTTGGGTCAGCCCCCAACTACCCTCCGAGTTTGAGCGAAATCGTTCCATTACGAACTGGGATATCGTAGTTCCAGGAAATTTACGTTTCCTCACATGCTGATAATGGTCCGATGGCTATCCAATTAATAGGGCACTATCTAGGGGCTATCCCGTACAATCTCCGAATATTTCACCGCAATTAGTCGAATAGTTCCAGAGTTATGGCCAGGAAGCAAATTACAAAATTGCGCATGCGCAGTACTTATTACTGATACAATAGTGTCGAGTTGAGTGAAATCGGTCCATTACGAACTGAGGAATCGTAGTTTCGGGAAATTCACGTTTGAGCAAACGATATTAGTAGTCTGATGGCGCTGATATTCATAGGGGACTCCCTAGGATATGACTCGATTAATCTCTGAAAATTTCACTGAAACTGGTTTAACTGTTCCGTAGCCACGTCTATAACAACAAATTTCAAGTTTACGCTTGCGCACTACCTAGCTTTTAATGATCCAGTCGTTACGAAATTAATAGATAATTGTCTTAGAGTCAGCCATCAACTATCCTCCAAATTTGAGCGAAATAGGTTAATTAGGAACTAAGATATCGGGGTCTCAGGAAATTGACGTTTGCGCATGCGTTCAGGCTACCCATAGTACGATGGCGATGAAATTCATAGGGGACCATTTCGGGGCTAACCCGCACAATCCCTGAAAATTTGATTGGAATCGGGTAAAAAATTGTGGAAGTTATGGCTGTAGCAAGGAAATGTGGACAGACAAACGGAAGGACAGACAGACGGACAGACAGACACGAAACCAAATTTGTTCAGGAGGCCCTGAAACGCAAAATGCGAGTGGAAATTTTGATTTTGGAGCACAAACATTTTTTCATTTTGAACGGGAAAACAAAGATTCCGCTGCCCTGCAGACTCGGAAGCAATAAGGGCACCATTGGAAAGAAAGTTAAATTTGATGTGAGATAGAGATTTGTAAATCCCCCAAACTTTATTTATTGAGCTCTTCTACTCGCGAAACTTCAATTTCTGTAGTATTTCACATTTCATCACTAATATTCACCCAAAACTTTCAGATACAAATTGTTTTCAAGAACGGGAAATACATTTATTTCATCAACTTTCAGTGGTGTATAATTTTGAATTTTGCATGGAAGTTATGGGAGAAAATTACGTTTGTACACGCACGCACTGCTAGTGGTCTGATGGCAATGAAATTCATAGGGGACCCTCTAGGGTCTAACTTGAAAAATCCCTGAACATTTCACCGAAATTGGTCGAATAGTTTCGGAGCTACGCCTATGACGACAAATTTAAAGTTTGCACTTTCGCAGTAGCTATTAATGATCCAATCGTTATGAACTTCATAGATGATTGTCTTGGAGTTAGTCCCTAACTACCCTCCAATTTTTAGCGAAATAGGTCAATTAGGAACTGAGATACCGGGGTTTCCGGAAATGCACGTTTGCGCATGCGCTCTCTCCAGTAATAGTCCGATGGCGATGAAATTCATAGGAGACCGTCACAGACCTAACCCGCACAATCCTCAAAAATTTTAATAGAATCGGATCCAAATTGTGGAAGTTATGGCTGTGGCAAGGAAATGTGGACAGACGGGCAGACAGACACGAAACCAAATTTGTTCAGGAGGCCCTGAAACGCAAAATGAGAGTAGGAATTTTGATTTTGGAGTATACAAAATTCGGCGCTCC
>JAEMON010000002.1:22753604-22768191 GCA_030264115.1 Lygus lineolaris
AATGCTTCCGCTACCTTGGTAGACTCGGAAGCAAAATGTGTGGAAAATTTATTAGTTTTTTTACTTCCTTAATCTGACGAAGTAATAGACAACAGAGGCTTATGATAACTAAAGTAACTAACATAATTGGCCGTGTCAATTTTATCCACGTGCCGAGTGAACACAGCGTCGATGCACGATCCACCGCGCGTGGTTGAGAGCGATGGATCAGTCTTGAGCTGCAGTTCGAATGTATGTCGCATGAAATTAACGAATTGACGACTCTCGGGTTATGTCTCCTAGGTACTACCATGAAACGTAGGTAACTAGTTATTCGTAGGTAACTAAGGTAACGTTGGTAATTCTTCATCACATTCCTCTTTGCGCTCATCTTTATCACATTCCTCTTTGTGCTCATCTGTATCACATTCCTCTTTGTGCTCATCTTTATCACATTCCTCTTTGTGCTCATCTTCGTGACATAATTTCGTGACATAAACTTCGTGACGCTTTTCGACTCTGACACTTCGACTAAAAACATTATTTATGTTGAAAAAATTTCTTCTCGAAAGTGAAGACAAAGCTTCCGCTGCCTTGCTGCAAAAAAAAAAAAAAAAACCTTCCTTCCCCACTAGTGGTTTCCAGGACTACAACTACAGGAGTAGGTATACAAACTGTAGGTAACTTTCAGTTTCATCGAAATGTGGCGCCGCCTTGTTTCTAGAGGGCAGCATTGACTCCAGGAGTTGAGAACGGACCGAACGAAAAACGAAGTCGACGTAGCGTCGCGCGTGATGAGCGGCCGGCTGGTCGGGCGGGATGGTTGGACAGACGAGACGGGCGGGAAGGGACCCCACGTCGAGCTGACTCCGGGCCGACGCTGGCGCCAATCAGAGACCGGGATTCTGGAGTCTGACGTCAGTCCCCGCTTCCCCTCTGCCCGACGCCTCCCGACTCCTCAGTGCAGCGTCAGTGCTCGAGGGTGCCGCTTCGCCTTTTTGTCCGTGAGGAGCGTCAGCTGGATTCTGTAAGGTAGGCATTTTTATTGAGGACAAAAGAACTGGGGAGACCTGATGGCCACCCGTATTGTTAGGCTAAGCTCCCTGCAAAACCTTAAAACGCATATCTCCATCCCCATGTTTGGTTTTGTTGGATTTCTTTCGATGAATGATAATCATCATCTTTACTAGTCAAGTTTGTGTTCGTTTGTTTCTTTGTATTTTTGTGACTCTACTCCGCTAGAATGATGATTGAGTTCATGGCAAGGTTATGGCACTGGTGGTTATGGTTATGGTCCTGGTTACCTAGTTATGGCGTAAAACTTCTCCCTTCATCGTGAATTCGGTCTTCCTTGGTGACGTTGATTGGAAAAGTAAGGGCGGGCGGGACGACTGGCTTGAGAAGCGCCTCAACCATGTCCCAACGCAGCTCAAAATTCTATTTACCTATTATTTTCACGTTTGTGATTCTGAAAATTCCTCGATGTACGTGTTATACAATCATAATTATACATACTTTGCGATTTGAATCATAATTTTAAGCTTTCTCTGGATTTATTAAACTCGAAACTATGATTCACATCGTAAAGTATGTAATTAGTATTGTATAACCTACGGATATCGAGAAATTTCCAAAATCACAAACGTGAAAAACAATTAATTACAGGATTTTTAGCTGAGTTGGAACATGGTTGGGACGCTTCCCGAGCCCGTCGACCCTTAATAGGGAAGAACTTATTGTGACGAACTCTACGACACCAGAACAATTTCTGTGAGTTGAGCCGTTCAGATTTCATTCACGGAAAATATCGATGAAATTCGGTATAAACATCGAAATTATTTTATAACAAAAACATTGGTTTCCAAGTTGATTGTCAGGCACATTGGTTGATGGTTTCGGTCACGTGTTCGCATTGTTGGGGTCGAAAATTGATAAGAAAAGGACAAGCTTTGGTTGAGCCGATTATGAAGGGGAACCCAGATTTCAATATATATCTATGTTTCATAGTGTCTTGAACATTATTCATGTTTTCAATATTAGGATCTGCCACAACTTAGGATTCCACAACTTTTAGCATGGAACATGCTTTAGCCTTGAGGTAACTACCCGAAAACGTAACGGAATTTTTGTAACGAAATTTTTTCTAATGCCCTTCACGCACAACCAATTGTTTGCTAGATAAAAATGAACTCCTCATTCTCCACCTCACGGAAATTTTTTTACCGTCATTTGTTGGAAAGCTCTGAATTTATTACACATCACACCACATCTTATGCCCTAATTTCCTCCTTCCTTCGGAGAACTAGTGGTTCGTAGGTATACAAACTAAGTTATTTATAGTTTTCAGTTTGGCATTGTGATACACCTTACATAATAATAATATGGACATGCTAGTAGGACGACTACAATCCAGTTTAAAGCTAAAGCATGTTCCATGTTCTTAAATTTCAGCCGGCAGTGCATAACTAATTGGGGGTGCGGAAGGCTGGCCCCTTGAAATAACCACGGTTGTGTTCGAATACCAACGTCTTCTTTTTCGATATTGAACTCAACTTAAGTAGGCTCTACACGATCAATCATTTTGATCAAACGATTGAATCAATTGATTGAGCCAAGCGTGATTGACCGTCTAGAAACCCGTTTGACGCTTGAAGCAAGCATTGACGGTGATTGATAGGAAGTTTGAATGACTCAATCGATTGAAGAGGGCGGTTGATCGTCTAGGAGCATTTCCTTCAAGCATTGCGTCAGTCAGCCAGTAGACACCATGGCTTCAACTACCGAAAGAGTGCTTCCCGGAAGCTCGGAGCGGCAGTTTACCAGTTTACTGATTGATTTATATCGCGATTGTCCGGAATTGTGGAAAGTGAAGAGCAAAGATTATTTCAATAGAAATAAGAAAAGTGCGGCGCTAGAGAAAATCGTGCGGACTTTGAAAGTGCTAAAACCGGATTTCAATGTTAAGCAACTGAAACAAAAAATTAATGTTCTGAGAACAAACTTCAACAGGGAGTTCAAGGCCATCGAGGGTAAAAAAGTGTCAGGGACGTCTGCAGATGGCATCCCAGAACCTTCGCTTTGGTATTACAATGACATTTACTTTATAAAAGATCAGATGGAAATCGCAATGACCGGAACTTCTGAGGTAAGAATTTTATTTCATTATTACATTAATCATTATCATTTTATTTTACGAGTATTACCTACTACTTATTCATTATATAGGCACTTGCTTTGCCACGGAAGTGACCCAGAGGTGTTGAAGAATTCGCAGAAGTCATCCCTTACTTTTTTTGCCTGTACTGTTGAATTGCCTTTGGTTCTTCGAAGTCGTGCCATCTCTTGAGTCTTGCCTCCATGACCAAAGTTCCACAGCACCCTTAACAATGTCGTCCCTGTCAATCTCCTGAGGTGGCAAATAGTTGGCTCTGTTTCTTGAGCACAAGTAGTTGTGCAAGTGGCAACATGCCATAAAGATTTTTCTAGCTATGACTGGCTCAAATTTTTGGCTTTTTGAAATATTTTGAATCCCTTCGTTAATATTACAAATAATGCATTTTCAACGACTCTTCTGGCTCGGGAGAGTCTATAGTTGAAAATCCTTTTCTCGTTGGTCAGAACAGCTCTGTTGTAGGGCTTCATCAAATTGGAGGGAAGTTGGAAAGCTTCATCTCCAATGAATACGTACGGAAATTTTTTATTAGGAGTGCCTGGTAACTAACGAGGATCAGCCATGTTAAGCTGGTTCTCAGACAACTTGCGCCAATATAATGTGTTCTTCATCTCACCACCATCTGACACTCGGCCATTTGATCCCACATCGACCATCAAAAATTTATAATTTGATTCAACAATAGCCATCAGCACAATGCTGAAATAACCTTTGTAATTATAATTACATCATAATATTATAATAGCGAGATCCAGAATTGCGAGGTTTTTGGATTGTCACGTGTTTGCCATCAGCGCTCCCTACGCTATTGGGGAAATTCCATTGATCTTCGAATTCCTGTGGAACAGCTTTCTATCCATCTTGCGATTTCGGAACCTAGACGTGAAACAAATAACGAAACTTGCATATCAATATTTACATGAAAATTAACTTAGTTAAACTAATATTTATATTAATAAATTGTTGTGGTGCTTAAATCTCCTAAGCTTTCGTTCACTGTATTTTATTTTTTTGTTACAGCCACCGATTTCTGATGAAGACTCGCAGTCAGTACTCGATTCCGAAAGTGCAGCGTCTCCTTCTGGCTTAGTTGCAACGCCAACTTCCAAACCAGCCCTTCCTCGTAAGCCGGGTAATAAAAGGAAAGGTGGGCCAGATAGCACTGATCAATTAGTGGGACTAGTGACTGAATATTTCAAGCGACCTGAGACTGAAGAGGATATTCTGGCTAAGGGGTGGGCTATGAAATTGAAAAAGTTACCTCCAGACCAACGACGCTTCGCAGAAAAAATCATAAATGACACGCTTTTTGAAGCAGAAATGGGCGACTTGACAAGGGAAGGAGTGCGTCCAATGAAGTAAATGCTGCTACGTTCTTCTCCTCATATAGTACCTCAATGTGAACTTGTGCCCCTAATTTTTTCAAATAAGTACTCTTACTAGTTCAAAAGTATGAAGGATCATTCAATTTTCCCTTTATTTCCATTTTTAATTTTTAATTTTCGCCTCGTTAAATTTTTTGTGCTTCTAAAATATTAATTTATTATAAATATTAATTAACAAAATTTTGACTCACTTCAAAATTGTCCTTAGCTGTAATACTGTACATTACTTATGTAAATGTGTATTATTTGTAAATTGTTCTTTTTTCCTTTATTCCTCAACATAAAAATAAATTAAGAAACATATATATAGATATAAATACCTGAATGTTATCCTTCAATGCCTTCGTAATTGCAGAGCAAGTTTCCATTATGATGAGTTCTTCCAGAGTATGAGGAGTAATGGTGCACGTGAATTTCAGGTCTTCTAAATCGATGCCAGATGCTAGGTACCTCAATGTGACAGACAATCTCTGGCTTGCAGGAATCGATTCACGCATATTAGTATCCTTCTTCTCGATTTTGGGGCGTACTAACTCCAGTAGATAATCAAAACTTTCTTGGTCCATTCTCATAAAGTTCCTGTAGTCCTCTGGTTCCGATTCACGCAGAAAGTTGAGTAAATGTTCATGACTGAAGCGGTTTCTCAATTTATAACACTCCTTACACCACCGTCGTTTTTTCTTTTACTGTTTTTCCTTGAGGGAAGCCAGTGTTAAGGCGAGGAAGCCCAAATTTGTATTTGAAACTACTCTTCAGCGATAAAATCTTGATTTCAAATTGCAAATTGCTAAACACAAACAAACAATAGGTTTGACAAAAGACACCACTATATGCACTGCTCCTTGCTTCCATTAGGGAAGTTTTGATCAAAAGATTGAAGGGCTGATTGAGGTCGATTGACTCAATCGTTTCATCAAAATGATTGATCGTCTAGGGCCTCCTTCAGAAAAAATTACACATCAAAATTGCTAAGTCGATGTTCCTATATCTTGGAACCAACAAGAACGAGTCATGAACTCATAAAACGTCCGTAATTTTGAATCACAAAAATACTCCACCTGATTATTCATTATTTCCAGTATTGAGTGTTATAAGTACCTACTACTATATTGCTTCCGAGCCTACCAAACGCACCGGAAGTTTTAGCAAAAGGTGAAGATTTTTTGCCATTATAAATACACACGCATTTTACGTTTTAAGCATTTCTGAACCCATTTTGTCTGTCTCTCCTCGAATCCTTGCACACACGTGTAAATAATTTCCACAGTTTTCATCCTAATTCGATGAAATTTCAGCGATTATCTGGGTTAGGCCTTATAGAAGATGGTTTCCTATGAATTTCAATAGGATCAATAGCAGCCTCTGTGCATGCAAGCGCAAAAATGTAAATTCCTTCGGATATACAATTCTCACTAAATATGAAATTTGCTAAAACTTGGAGGGTAGCCAGGGCTACTGGATGATTCCCTATGAATTCCATCTTTATCGGATCATATTGGTAGCCTCTGTGAAAAAAGAAAAACATGAACATAAGGGGGGCATAACGATCGTGTGATGTTTGTTAGTAGAATTTCGGTGCAGTTTGTCAGGGTTCAGTAGTTAGGTATTTTGGTATCGATCGTGAACTTCTTGGTCTAGTTCTTTGGATGGACACTATGTGCCTACTGTTCTGCATACTTTGTTCACTTAGTAACCTATTTCAAGAATAATCATTGTTGTTGTCTTATGAAAAATCAAGGTTGCTGAATATCTACCACCTAAATAAATAATATCCATTTCTTCTTTGTAACCAACAATTGGGATTTTCACGAATTCTGGGAAAGTACTGACTAACTCTCCTCCAATAGGTACAACAATTTTCAAAACTCACGTTACTCGCAGTATCAAGGGTCCTAAATAATAGCGTTCTTCTAAAACTTGGCGAAAATAGAAGAAAGCCTAAGCAGAGTGTTTTTAGAACTCCTTTATTATTCACATAACTTCTTCATAAATATAGAACGGTCGTGGAGTAATTTTTCTCGTAAATTTTACATAGTGACATTTTCCGAATTCTTTCAAATCCCGTTGATAATATACCTGCTTCTCCTTATTAACTACCTTAAATCTCTCTGTTTTGTTTCAGTTGTGCCGATTCGGTCGTCAATAGTTCGTTGATACCTATACAAATGATGCGTGACCCACTGTTGGATCCTGACAAGACCTTTTTTACGCATGGATTTTTGGCTGATTTCATAGAAGCGTACAAACAACACCCGGGTTTATGGGACGTCAAATGTAAAGATTACGTGAATAATCCAGCTAGACAGGTTGCTTGGGAACAGCTCCTGAGTTACTGCGAGTCTAGACTTGGTTCTGTTGACTTGGAGTGGCTGAAGAGAAAAGTCCATTCTATGAAAGGATCGTTCAATAAAGAGCTCAAGAGAATGAGAGACGCCCGGAAAGCAGGTTTTACTGGAGAATGGCAACCCAAATTGTGGTATTTTGAGAATCTGCTCTTCACCAAGAGCCATGACCTCCATAAAGAAGGAATCCATACTTTCAAGGAGGAATATGACGATGGATCGCAATCAGAAGGGTTTATGACGCAAACTGGAGATCGATTCAAACACGAAGCTGTACCGAATGGATGGACTGGTCATACACAGAATGAAGAAACGAGTTCCACAGTGGATACGGATTTAGATCAGTTTCTGGAAGTTACAACGAATAGAGAAGAACAACAGGTAATTAGCTTTTCCATGAATTGTTTAATGTCTTAGAACGCTTGCATAAATTTCAATGACTGTACCTATTGTTGTGATAAAAATCATTTACACATTGGAGCACAACAGTCTTTTAAGTAATACTTAAAAGCATACCCTATGCTTCCTGTACAAACTAAATCACTCTCGACGAAGTTGTGGAAACCCATTTCGATAAAAAGAAACCGGAGTGATGGAAAACAGTTAAATTATGCTTGAACAAATGAGTTTAAAAGTTAAGTCGATTTCGACGGTTAGGCCATCATCAGTAACGAACAAGAACTCTTGTGCGAGAAGTTCTTGTTTGTTACGTAGTGATGATAGACTAACCGTCGATATCGATTTTACTTTTTAACTAATTTTTTAGTGGAAATGGGCAAAGTTTTTTCATGAACTCCGGTTTCTTTTTATCACCTGTGCTATCTGTGCTGGAGGCCCTAGAAAAGTTTGCTAATTTGGCATTATGAACCACCGATATCAGAACTGATAGAACTAGGTAAACATATCTATAGTTCTCATCGATTTTCGATTTCTTTATTAATGATAAAATTACACCATTGATTAGTGTTTAATTTTAACATCAACTAACAGTAGGTTGTGGGTACGTAGTTATCTTTTACAAGCGCATGGCTGCTGGAGTGACTTCTAGGTCTAGGTTGATTTTATGCCGAGTTCTCATCGTATTTGCATATACCCATTGCATATTAGTTTAGGTAGTTTAAATAGTGTTTTGTACCTACATAATCGCAGGGCGCATTTTTTTCCAGAACTCTGATCCTGATTCACGAAAGAGAAAGGCAAGTCACCCCATCAACCATATCTCTGCTAAACGCCGATCTCCTCTGGAAACGGTGCAGGTGGAACTCGGCGTACCAGATAGTGATGACGAATACGAAGCCATTGGCAAGGTTGTTGCCAGCAAACTCCGAGCTTTGGCCAATTTGGATTACACACAGTTTATCCGAGCTGACAAACTTATAACAGACGCCATATTCAAGGGTTTCCAAAAGCAGTTAACTCCAAACTGTGAAGTGAGCGTCGATCGACAGCCTCAGTATCCCAGTCACCCCACAATGACAACCACCAGCAACCCTTCTCCTCACCTCACGTCATTCCCCCATCATACGTACAACTATTATTTTCCCCTGAATTCAAATCCACCAACAATCCAGGAACCTCAACATACTGCCTCAATAACAACCAGTATGGCCAGTGCTGTAACTACCAGCCTCGATCATCCAACCAGACAGACATCGATGGTGGCCAAATCATCAAAAGACGTCGACGGTTCTTCGAAGAATGAATGAAAATAATCCCGTCTTGTCGGCAACACCGTTTTGTTGCTTTCTGTTTATTGGGAGCGTTTTTCTCATTTTTCAATTATTTTTAATTTCATAAATTAAGTAGGTGCTTTATTTTAGTGTCCCTACGTCTCTTAAGACTGCGAATTCTGAAAACTACTTTGTACTGAATTCTTTCATGATTAAACTAATTATTGCGTTGATTATGTGAGCTTCATCTGTTCTTCAGTTAATCCTTCCAGAATCATGAACGGTTCTGTTTTATATTATGAGATGCCTCTAGCTGCTTATATTACCATAGTTGCAGTTAATATTTTGTTGTGTAACGTATATAATGAACCATTCGATTTTTCAACAAGCTGCTCTTCAGTCAAAAATTAAGTTGGTGTGTTTGAGGATGGATCATGGACTCAGCCAAACCATTAAATACAGTAATCATATTATGATCAGAGGATGTCATTTACCTACCTGATTTATGAGCAGCGATTGTATAGTACACCTGCTTATTTGCAGCAGTTCGAGAAGAGTTGAGAATCTGCTCCTCCATTTGAGGTTGAAGTTTGAGAAACAAGACTTGTTGATTTCTTCTAATAGAAATTAGGGAGAGGAATTAATAGAAAGGGTTTTCAAATTCAAATAATTCAAATGATGGGATTCATTCGGACAAAAAATATTTTTACAATACAGAACAAATCACATTCAGTTCCTATAACCTCAGTCTTACAGTCCTGCCCAGGCCCTCCACTTCCAATTGCTTGGGATAATATTGAATGGCTACACAGTGGAATGTTGTAAACATGTTCCATAATAAGGGTATTACGTAGGTAAATGTAGTTCCATTTAAATTAGTTCTACTGACCTTTTATTCCATAGTTTATGGTATTATTATAACATTATATTAGTACATTTATCAAATAAATATAAAATTGTGATATTACTCACCCACTAGAATTTAAAAAATGTATTACCTACTTAACATAGGTAGTTTTATCCTAATTTCAATTTTCGTGAGAACATAATGTTATTATTTTGCAGTATTTTAAAGTTGTGAGCAATGTAGAGCCAGTTCAATTCTCAATTCGGAGGCAACTGTATAAAAAGATACTCTGCCAAGTTGAAACGGTACATAGCTTCCTCGCGTCCAAGAAAATTTGAAATAAAAAATTGTGTAAGTTCAAAACTCTAGATCGTGTTTATGTTTGTCAGTTTAGACAAAATGTCAGAATAAATCAATAAATCGGATCATTCCAGTTATTTGTAAGAAAATCATTCTATACTATAATTGAGTAATTCTGACGAGCTCAACGGTTGGACGGATTTAGTGCAGTTTTTTGGCAAATCATTTGCAGTGTAGGATATTGCCCACAGAAGGTTAATGGGAATGGCTATTCGTTTCATCTCCTGAATTTCCCCTCAAAATCTGCCATTCCTAGCGATGTCCGTGTCAATTTGTTTGTGAAGTATTAACTTTCAGAATTTTATTTGGCGGCTGAGTTCCAAAGAGTGGTGATTGTTTCCGAACAACGGACAAAAATAGGGTTTCGAATGCACCATTACCCTTAAAAACAGGCTGGGATTACCTCAGCCAAAGATAGAATCGAATAGTGTTTCTAAAAGATAGTTTGTACGTACTCGTATCACAGGGCAAGATGTGAGTCAGAAAATGGAGCGGGCAATAGCCCCATTATGAGTGCCATTTGATGGATCAAGACTCGTTTGTGAGAGGAATAGCTGTTGCAAGCGAATCGCTACTTTTCTAGAACACCTTTCGACCCCCAAAGAGCTTCCGTTATCGGAGCGTCCCCGTGCTGGAGGCTGGTTGGACTCGAACCACATAGGCTCCCAGACGACCGGTCTCCGGCAACCGGTTCCGCTTATCTCCCTCTCTCTCAATCAACGCTTCCTCGCTAGCTCGGTCTTTGTTCCTCATCGTTCAACTCCCACTTGCTGAGGATGACGGAGCCAGAGAGGTTCGGAGGGTGTAGCACAAGAAAGAAGATAGATTGTCCTGGTGGAGCCAGGTCTGAGGGTAGAGGAGGGGTGGTACCAGGCCGCTCTCTGTCTCGCTCATCCCCTTCATTTCAGTCTATTGACCAATTTACCTCGTCGTCTCGAGTCCGTCTCCAAAATGAAGGCACTCAGATGCAACAATGACGACATTTCTTTTCCATTGTTCATTCTGGCTGGGAAAAATGGAGAGGTCGTAATGGGATTACTCAGTGAATTATTACGTTTGTGGCCAAGCCTTGTCATCAGTTACCTTTCGAGTTTCGACCGATCACAAGGTGTGAATATTGAGAAGATGCACAAATAGTTCTCCTCCTCTTACTATATGTATAGAGAACTGAGATCAAGATGTCCTTGAACAGTCACATAGGAGGTACAAACCACTACACGCCTACGGACCAATTCAATGGCTATGTAAGTGAAGTTCATGAACGTGGAGTCGTCTTACGAGTACCACGAATTCGATAGGTACCTATACAAATTTATCACTAACAAGAGACCCGGTACAATTATATCTGGGATCCACTGGACATGGTCAGGAAATTAAAATAACTTTCGTAGCCAAAACAAAAATAATTTTCTCTTCAGGTACCTAGTGCAGAAGTTATTTTTATGTCTTGGTCGGCCTGTAAGATGTATGTTCTCTCTTCAAATTAGTCGGGATGCGGCCACGTAAGAAAATAGGTAGGAATTTTGCATTTTGGATCTTAAAATCTGATTCACCACCGTTAGAAACCTCCAGATGCCAATTTTCAACTTGAAATTAAGTCTGGTTTGACCATAAACACGGGTTGGAAAGAGCGTGACGTCATTTACGTTTCCCATAAGATGGGAGCTGAGGGTTCCCCCCATGATAGAGGGGGGTTATGTCAGTGACATAATTATGTTAGGTTAAAATTACAAGACACATTTTCAATAGGTTTCACTAGTTGGTTAAGCCTCACATAGCAAGCAGCTTTTCGGAAAGCTCCCAGTATTGACTTAACCAGTACCTTTAATTTCCTTTTTCTTACCAGCCGCATCCCAAATAATTTGAAGACAGAACAGTGCAGAAGTAGAGCAGTGAAGTAGTAGAAATCGTCTTATTCCGATTAAACGTTTGTTCATAATCTGCAATTCGGTTCCGAGCAGATTTCTATCATTACTCAAACTACACACTCACTATACCTTATAATATATACCTCTCCTACCGTAAGAGCTGCTTGCAACTCTTGGAAAGTTAATAGCTGTTGCGTGCTGGCAGGCAGGCACACTCAAGTAAAAACCAATAATTGGAGGAGGAAGTGACTTTTTACTGACTTTGTACACATAGAGGATATTATATTTAACAGCCCCATCAATTCTTTGTACGGAAAAAACCATAGCTGTTTCAAGTTTTTCACCAACGCAATCGAGCAGTTTTACCTCAACATCGTATAATACAATGTTTGGTGAGCACCAACGAGATTGTTTGTTTCATATCAACACACACACACACGCACATCCTATAAAAGTACCATGCATTCCTTTATCAGGTGCTTTTATGTTTTTCTTTTTGTTCCTTGTAGTAGACAGGTATAATAGGTAGATATTTTCATCTTGTACCTATTCGATCTATTCGTTTAAACATTTCATCGTTGTCCTCGCTCTCAGTCACGTTATCAATCGACTGTGAGTGATACTGTTTTACGATCGTATAGTAGAACGACCTCATAAAACTTATCAAAGTACCAAGAAGGCACCTGTACCGTTGGATCATTGTGGAAGTAGGAGTAAATGTAGATATAGGGAACCATGTCTTTCAGTTATGTAAATTTGTACTTACTTAGTAAACCCTATACTAATGGATGAGTGTACACCCATAGTGTTTTGTTTTAAT
Organism: Lygus lineolaris; assembly: GCA_030264115.1. NCBI lineage: Eukaryota > Metazoa > Arthropoda > Insecta > Hemiptera > Miridae > Lygus > Lygus lineolaris. Next base: position 22,766,048 of record JAEMON010000002.1, read on the forward strand.
TGGCACCACTCACTGCCATGGCTGTCAAAACTGCCATGGCTGTCTAAACTGCCATGAGAATCCGCGCCGACTTCTGTACAGCTAATTTAGGGTGTCTTCTCCCATAGTTAAATTAATTGAATAGATGACGTCACGTGTGATCTTCTCAACCTTTTGTGCTGTACCACATGATGAAGCCGAAGTTTTAGATTGAGTATAATTCCTTCCACCACTACTATGCCTTATAATAGATTTCATCTACAAATAAACTGGATTGCATCCTTCTGTTTAATTGTCCTTCGGAGAAACTAGTTTAAATATTATTACTGGACCCCTCCTGGAGGAGTCCTTCCGAACAACGAAAGTGTGAAGGAAGTATACCCTAGATTAAAAGATCCAACTGAAACAGTATCATGGATATTCCAATGGGTTTGTTGATGGAGGACACGTTTAAGACAGAAAATATATAATGATAGAGAGTTCCTCAGAACTATAAGTTTTTTTTCTTCAACATGAAGTTGAGAATGAGCGAGCCTTACATAACGCAGAGGAACAGCAAAAAGGGCTTCTAAGGAGTTATTTATAATTAGAGTTAATTAATTCAAGGGCCTCAGGAGGATTTTCGCAAGGGGGAAAGGGAGGTAGAGCTTCTTCTACGCTACTCTTGAAGTCAAGACTGGGACCCTGAAACAGCCCTGCGAATGAAACCTACAGATGAGAGAGGTCGGATTGATCTGGAAAAGAAAACTAGTTGGCAGGTAATTACTAATCCTACTCTTTGATACTGCCGTCCATAAATAGAAATATACTGGTAATTATGAGGTAATTCAAGTAGTTGCCGGCTGGAAGGGAATAGTAGTTGATCCAAGGGGTAAGTAGTGATCAAGTGTGACGTCATCTGTTCCCTGTTGACGGGCGCGGGGTGGGTGACGTCATCTGTATCGATTTTACGGCATTGTTTTCACTCACTTCCAAGCTTCAGATACCCCATAAATGTATCACTTTTTTGGAAATCTCTCACTGTAATCTTTCAGTTTGACGAACGAAATGAAACAGCCGGAATAGCCCATTCTTCAGGCACATGTACATATAACAGCTAAGGAGATGGAGATTTTAGTGCCGGACGAAGAACTATTAGCGAGAAGGTCTAGTTGGAGTGACGTGAAAAGTGTACCGAGTTATTGCTCTCACTTAGTATAGGGATGTTTAATGGATAATTACCTACTTGTACCAACTTGAAGTTTGATAATGCTTTTGTCTCAGATACTTTCGGGTCCTACCTACTAGGTACAGAGTTAAGTTCCTACTTCTCGTCCGGAAGATACATACATAATTGTGAAGGATGTGAAATTGTAGGTAAGTAGGTATAATTATTTTACTTTCTCACTTACCGAAGGTACGAAGCTATGCATTCGTGCACGAGGAAACAGAGTTTGGGTCTTTCAAAATAAAAAATGTCTGCTTGATTTTTGCTCTTCAAAGCATTCTGAACAATTTTGGTTCCGTGTCTAATAGACCGATTTCTCTCAAATTTGGAGGGTGGTTGGGGGCTGACTCCAAGACTGTTCCTCTTATAGATTTCGTCACGATTGGATCAGTAACATCTCCTGCACATGTGCAAACTTGAAAATTGCTGTCATAATCTCTGGAACTAATCGACCAATTTCGATGAAATTTTCAGGAATTGTGCGGGTTAGCCCATACACGGTCCACAATCAATTTCATTGTCAGACCACTATAATAGAACGTGAATTTCCAGAAACTATGGTTTCTCGGTTCCTGATGAAACTCTAAATTTATTGTCATGGACATAACTCCAGGAGTATTCGACTGATGTCGGTGTAATTTTTATCAACTGATTCTATCCGTATTGAAAAAGTGAGGAAAGGCCACACACGGCTTGGCAGATTTTTTTTTTTTCGCACACAGAAATACAGTGATCTGCATATACGAGTTTTCTAAATAAACTATTCACCTGGATTAATTGGGAGATAGGGGGCCAAAGAGATCGGCTGAGAATTAAAAACGAGACTTTTGAAAGCAGCTGGAAATTTGCTATAACATTACAACATATCACTGTGTAACCTAACATTATCATTACCAATAAAATTAACATCTCTTAGGTAACTATTACGCTAGGTCTGATTATTTTGCTTCCTACCGAA
>JAEMON010000002.1:22774120-22789850 GCA_030264115.1 Lygus lineolaris
AAGGAGTCAGAACAGTATATAATAATATTATAGGCATGCAGTATAGGCCATTTTTTTCGAGCATTGGAATTTAAAAGAGAAAACATTACATTTTTTCTAATGATATTCCTAGGTATTGAATTTTCAGCCATTGTGCGGGTTAGGCCCGTAACGGTCCCCCATAATTTCGTCGCCATCGGACCACTAGTAGCATGATCACGCATGTGAATTTCCAGAAACCCCGGTATCTCAGTTCCTTATTGACCCATTTCGCTCAAATTTGGAGGGTAGTTGGGGGCTAATTCTAAGAAATTCACCTATGAATTCTGTCACGATTGGATCAAAACATGGTGACGTTTATCACCAACTTACAAATCCAACTGTTGTTACAGAACACCCCCTCCCACAAGTACCTATGACTTTTGCTGCCAGGGGGGTTGCTTGGTTCCTGAATCTACCCATTAGGCCCCCAAAACTCGATTCATCCACATGGGGTTTCAGCTTTTTCCCTACTTTTGTCGGCAGAATGGGTAAACATAATACAAATTAGAAAATAAAGCTCAATTATTTACGAGCTGGAAAGGATAATAGGTAGCTCAAATACCTTCAAATGGTCGATTGTTTTCAGATGACGCCGCACTGGTGCTGCGGAAGCCTGGCTGCTATGCCCGGAGCCTCCTCAGTAAAAGCAAAAGCCTCTTCAGTAGTCTCAGTCAGCGTCTGCGCACCTGTTTGGCATTATCTTAAATCTCTGTATTTGAAAATCACGGAAGAAACATTTTTTCATTATAATAACATGAAACAAGAACAGTCTTTTGCACTAATCGACGAAAATAGTGTCGCCATAGCGGGAAATTTAAAAAAATAGGGGTGACGCTTTGAATGTTACAGGTGTTCTCTCAAACGGCTGTACCTCCATATAATGTTCCGTGTGATGGTATTAAATCTAAAGGATTAGTTCCGCTAGTTATAAGAATACTATTGTTTACGTACCTTACTGGAGAATCCGTGGTGACTAGCAAGTCGAGTACAGGTGGCGAGCGCTTTCGATGTAAGGACATCATCATCAGGCCGTCGAGAGAGTACTCGATCGACGGCCTGATGATGATGTCCTTACATCGAAAGCGCTCGCCACCTGTACTCGACTTGCTAGTCACCACGGATTCTCCAGTAAGGTACGTAAACAATCCGTGTGATGCGTTACTTGTACTACCGCTTATATTAGGTAGGTATATACCTACCCCATTTTCCTACTCATTCCTCAGCTTGTTCACCTCCGGCTAAAAACTCGAATGAAAAAAGACCGACTTGCTACCACCCGAAGATACAAATCGCCTCCTTCCTCACGGGGGTGGGTCGAGTATGGGCTGATCACCCCCTCGTGTTTCCACACAGGTATTAATAAATCACGTCCAAGAACCACGATTCGACTGGAACGATCCCTGAGGCAGTCTCCCTGACCGGACGCGGGAATTGAACCCCCCAACCTCGCCCGCCCTAATGCCTCAGGGCGGTAACACGAGCTTTTGCGTTTGCAGGGCCTCAGTCCCTCTCATTACTGTGTGGTCGTGAGTCGTTCTTGTTAATACCATGTTGTTGTATAAACGGATTTTGATGGTTAGGGGACATCCATCACGACATTTGGACGGGGCCTATTGTCGAGGAATGCGTCAATTGTCATACGATGCCTACTTACACCCATTCATTGTTTCCTGGTCATCGAATCACTTGGATGCTCCGCACACCGGCAGACTTTTTTTTTAGAAATTGGAATTGATGATCTCTCAACAATCCACTGACGTTGATTAGGTCCATTGTTGAGAATAATTATCATCCCATTCGTAGTTAGATGCAATGACATGCAGTCTAAATGTATTAGCTATAATTAAACCTATCTTATCATGGTAACGTTTTTCCCTACAGGCTTTATGACTTTTATTCAAAGGTGTGATTTGGATATAGAATGAATTCGGAATGCCTTTGAGTTATACTCTGTGTTAGCGGTAGATGTTGAACTTGTCAATAATATCTAATTTATCTGTTATTCGTCAATCATTTTTTCTTCCATCAACAACAATAATTGCTCGATGATTTCTTGTTGTCGTCTTATCCACTACTACTTCCCTCTTGGTCGATGACGACTCAAGTTTAGGGGTCCTCTGGGAAAATAAGAAAACATTCGATGTGCTCAAAGGTGATGTATTGAGAGAGATAGTAGCTACAGTTTCAACATTTATTTCGCCAACATTCATAAACTAAGTAAGTATATACTTAACTTAAGAATCATAGGCCTTCATGTAAGTCGACATTGTTCAAGTTACTCGTATTAATATGTATTATCATCATTAGGTACACCAAAGAGAAGTGTGTATATTGTCGTTGGTATCCCCTACTGGCATTGATACACACAATAATATGACAGTTTGGTTGTAGCGATGGTTGTGGCACATGGAAGGGCAATCCACTTTTCAACAGTGGGGAATTTGCAGGGCTCTCAAGATGTAACTTTGGTTGCTTTTGTCTTGTTACTTAGATTGCCAGAATCAGTGATACTTGGATCAGTGGATGATGATGGAATAATTTCACATCGATCCGGAAATGAGACAACTAAAGATGAAAATCCAAGGAGTTTGACACAAAGGGAGATAGAGGGACGGCTAGTTGAAGAAACTGAAAAAAAAAAAACAAAAAAAAAAAACGAACTTACATGACGTCACCAACCACAAGTTAGATATCCAACGTCCTTGGATACTATAGTTGCATAACCTTGACGTCACACGTATAGAATCCATGTCTGGAAAAAGGGTTTCAGCCCGTTCTTCGCCAGGCCCCGACTTCGGAACATCCTAAATACCATTATTGACCAGAATGTATTATAGGAATTCGTTTTGAATTGTCACCTCAGTTAAGTTAAAACCGTTATGCTTCCGCTACGTTCGGTACACTCGGAATCAAATTATCTATCTAATTCCTGGAATAACGTCAGTTGAATAATAATTTTGTTGGGATTACATAGTCAACTTCACCCCCTTATATCAACGGTTCTCACCATTCTCGTCCTAACATTTTCCACCTTTAAAAAGATTGTTGGATGTCTCCCAAGAGTCATCTCTCTCTAAACAATCGCATGGACGACGCGACGAGGTTTTAGACCGAAAGGTTTCAAGTAAAAATACAGGGTCCCGTTCGTTGCATCATTTCTAAATTCACAACACCCTTGCTCATTCGTCGAAAGGAAGACTTAATGTTCTCGGTGCAAGACTAAAAAAACGCTGAAATTAAAGCAGAAAAAGTCGAGTTTGAAAAGAGCAGTGCTCTCGAAATAGGGTTGACGTACAATATCAAGGTAAGGGGGCTGTGACACCGGGATTCGTTTCCAAGAATCCGTTTGGATCTAGTCCAGGACGGGAGATGTGTCCAGCTGTTTTGGCTGAGGCTATCCTACCGCGTACCGCGAACGCACGAGATGTCCGTCATCTCTTTCAACCTTAACCTTCCTGAAGGACGCGAACCCCTCGCATAGTTTGAGCTCGAATAAGATTGATCTGACGAGTGGCGGAGAATGACGTCATGGGCCGATCGGGTCTGTCAAGATAACCGGCCACGATAAATCACGCGATAGATATCGTTATTTTCTCTCATGAAGGACCCTTCATCGCAAAATGTATCGCACTGCAGTCTGTGCCATGAGATAAGACAATATTGAAGCTCACTGCCGGTTTGCGAATATTAGTTTTTTCGCTCCTTTTTCATCTCTGTCAGGTATTGATATGCAGGTTTCATTCTTACCGCACGATCAAGAACTGATACTCCACATATTTTTCTGTGAACATATGATGATAATGAACAAATGAATTTCTCCTTGTGAAACGTTAAATTGAGAGGACAGTTCCAATCAGGATCCAGGTTTATGTACAAAAATGCTAATTTCAGCTTAAAAAATGAAGTTATTTTATGGACGGATTTTTTAAACTCTTCTGTCAATCAACTTGGTTTGAACGAATCTGGTTTTTCCAAGCTGGATTTATTCTGTTGGATTTTGAAAACGGGCCCCGTTTACTACTCCTAGAAAATCTGTGATGGAGTGGCGGTGGAGTCATGAGGTATAATTATGTTCTAACTATACCTGCGCGGTGGTGATGGTAATATTAAAATATTTTAACTGCTAACAACCGTCGAAAATTTGTTGATAGGTAAGTGTGTGCACGGAAGGCTGTGCGTAGCTAAAATAAAGTATTCGAATAATACCTGCACCGCTGCTAGTTGGAACATACCTAAGATGAGACTGTGGATTTGAAGAATGAAAAGCGAAAATGTACTTTACTAATTTATTTTCTTATTCTCCCGTTTGGAGGACCTCATTTTCAAATCACAAGCAATGAGGTCGAGGAAACTCAATAAATTACCTATGTAATTCTGCTTACATTATTCAAGTTTAGTTATGGATCGTTGTTCCGCAGGGTTTCAACAGTGTTTCAAAACTAGCCACAGGGGTACACTCCTTTCATAGTCAAGGGTATCTCTCTGACTGGAAAAATTGGATGTAGTAATTTATTTTAAGGCCATGATCCCTCGACAGCCTTGACAGGATTTCGCGGCTCATTGCATCCAAGTACACGCAGCGCGCTGATTCCTGATAATATTTTTTCTAGACCATAGTAGTAGGTGCATTTTGGTAGAACGGAGTAGGAGGATTTTGAAGGGTGAATTTGGTGTTGAAGGGGACCTAGACGTTATGTTTCACGCAGGGTATATATTTAATGCGTAGGATGGATTACTCGCAGAAATGGTTTTCAGTTCTCTGGTGGTCAGAGTTCAGACTAGTTTCAGGTGGGTATTCGACTATATTGAGGGGGTCGTGAACCTCATTACTTGACTCGATAGATGGCTACATGCTAAACTTCCTGCTAAACACCACCTGATTCGCCTCTTGTTGAGCTGACCTCAGCCACCTGGTAATGGCAAGGGCCAATCATAATCTACACGCGGCAATTGAGAACCTCTAACCTCTCACGCATAGATCTAGGTCTTCCGACTACTGAACCGTCAGAACGGCATGTCAGGCAGGGGGCTAGGATCGATTTGTCGAATCTCGCGGCATTTCATCACGTCTCTATGGAAAATTTCGGTGAGGAACGGTAGTTCTCCCGAATTGAACAGCTACCGATACCAAGTTGAGTTCTGTCCTCCTGTCTGATTTGATAGGTCGGTACCCACTTTCCTAGTGATTTGATTCAGCTTCCATACTTATTTCCAGGGAGTCTCCTGAAGTCTCATTCCTTCCGAAATCAGTTTACTAGAATTTGTTCCCTCCCCGTTGTGACGATACTTCCCTGTTTTCAACAGATATCGCCTGGATTGCTCGCTACCAGTTCCCGCTATGTTCTTTTTACGGCTGATTAGAGGCTGCTCCTGAGATGGTGAGTCCATGCAAGAGCTGTCTCCTGATCTAGGAGAGTCTGGAGTGAGGTGGTGCATCTGGTGGTGGTCTGGTGGTGAGTGGTGCATCTTTCACTGCCACCTAGCGAGAGTAGCGAGCAATGTCTCCAACTCGATGACCTTCTTCTTCTGTTACTCTCCGGCCACAAGGTAGCGCTGCCTTCTTTTGATGATAATGATGAGCTTTTTTTTGAGGATGTGATTAGAACATTGAAACAGCGTCATTAGAATAAAAGTTTTGTGTACCCACCAGTCGTTGTACCTGTGTTTTGTGTTATGTTTAGTGTTTAATTATTGCACCTTTTCGCTTGTTTGTTCACTAATTTGTGGTCAGACTGAGATATAAGTAATAAGATATTTTTCCTACTAAAACATGAATAAGTATCACGCATTCTCAACTAGTGATTTTATAAATAATATTCCTGTGAAATAATTTCTTATGAGTTTTTATTTTCAACTAGTGACTTAAAATGTCCCTAATAAATATAATGTTTATTTTCATATCCACTTGTGTATGTAACTAAATTTAGTTTTTCCCTACGTTATTCCCAGGGTTGGAGGGACGAAAAGGTGGAGGTTGGCAAAGATAAGGCAGTGATAATAGATAAAAAATGACACCCTCAAAAATAACATGTTTCTAACAGTTGGCTGTATCTAACAGTTCGGTAGGTACCTTAAAATACGACTTAGGAATATACCTAGGTACCTACCTAATTATGCTCTTATACAAAACACAACAACTAGGTACATTTACCGTTTGTATTTTGCATCTTCACTACCAAAGCTTACTGGTACCTACTATAAATGCAAGCACCTACCTTAGTAAAACAAATTTGCCCGCTACAATTAAAATTTCCGCTAGGTACTACCTACTGTGCATTTCAGATCTTCCTTCTTTTAATTTTCACGGGCAAACGTAACGTAAGTAGATAATAATATTTAGTTTAGGTACCTACACAAAGCTCGAAAAGGAAATTAAAAAATTAAAATTTGTTAAGTAGGTACAAAATATTGGAATAAATTAATATTCCTTACCTAAAGTTGGACCCTGAATGGATTATTTCATTCTGAAAGTTGTTATAATCCATGAAATTTGCTCATTAATAGGGAATTAATCTATGGCCGGCATTTTTTACGACGATATCAAATTAATGAATTATGGCCGTATATGATTCTTGAAAAAACTAGCTAGTGCCTACTTAGTATTTAAAAAGGATTGATGACGACGTAGCACCTACCTATTGTGCGGGTTATAAAGTTTCTGGAGCAGTCACAGGCAGCGCTACATACCTCGTGGCTAATTGGGACATTGCTCGCTAGGTAGCAGTGGAAGATGCACCACTTCCACCTCACTCCAGACTCTCCTCCTGATCTGGCCAATTAATTACACAACGGCTAGACCGGGTTGACATATAAATATGATGTACCGTCAAACCTAACTTTCTTACAGTAATCGGGAGGGGGAAATTATGATGTACCTACCATCAGATTTCACCCCCTCTCTACCTTGACGCCGTAAGCCCGTGGGTTGCACAGAGTTTAGTAGTGCCTATACTTGTACTTAATAGTAGTATAATAGTGTAGGCTACTGGTTGTTAAATCACTTTGGCCGAATCCATTAGATCTATTGACAAATCAAAAGATTTACGTAGCATACATTTCAACAGTTAGTTCCCATATTCAGTCTTACAGGCCTTCCTAACTATTATTATCAATCCTTCAACTCATAATAATGATAGTTTGTTATAGGAGGGCCCTACCTAATCTGGAAGTTTTCCCTCTCGTTAATAATTTTCAAATTCTGCGATGCCATAAAAGGGAAACAAGGAAACAAAGAAAAGAACAAACATAATGATCGCGGGAAAGAATAAATCTTCTTCAAAAGCCATTAAATGCAGCAACATTAAAAATTCTGACGTTTATACGGATGTAATGATTCAAAAGTGTGTACCAACCTGAATAAAACTAAGGGTGCCTAAACCTACCTAACTATTAGGTATCTTCACAAATCATCAAGCAAAATGTATTACAACAATAATCATCCAAGATTATATTTAAAAAAAAAAAAAAAAAAATGGAATGTAGTCGACAAGTGGGTTGGCAAGTATTTTTTTACAAACAATGAAATTGATTTACGGTGGAAGCAGATGGTCTTTGAAACGTACTCTCACTCCAGAAAGTCCGACATTTCAGGAGTTTTTTTCCCCCCAAGGTTCAAATCATAAAGTCCCGCCCCACCACATTTCACTACTGGAAGAGAAAAGAGACGACCGAAAACCCCCAAAAATAACTTATCCCAGATGGGATTCCCTTTCCAATTCGTTGCCGAGCCAGATGGGGCACCTGACCGCTGGCCACAGCAGACTGCCCGGCTCGAATGAGCTTTTCGAAACCAAACTGCTGGACGTCGTCCAAACCCGCAACCCAGGTGTGCTCGCGAGCTTATTTTGCAGACGCAGAAAGAAGAAATTGAACTTTGGCAGTCGACTTGCGATTACTTAGAACCGAGTTGGCAACCATGGTGCTGACAAATCTTGATTGTCACGTTCAAATAAGATTCGCAAAAATGCCTTACTGACGTGGTTAGAATACCAGTCTCAAAATACAATTTCTGTATGTGCAATTGAGTTATTGTTCTCAAATGGTATTCACATTTACCTACACGCACCACATAAGTGCTATCTTTCCTCACCCCATGAATGGTGGAAGAGGAAAGTAGGTAGTTCAAACACTCAGCAAGACAATTTTCATACAAGTGCAAGGAACTCATCTTCCAAGTAATAGTTGTCGGAGTTTCTTCAAAAATCATGTTAAAGGACCTCTCAAGGCCAATGTCAAAGGACCTTTCAATCTCAATAAAATCTTGGCGTGCTAGGGCATTACTTCCTAATAGGCCAGGTCCCTAATTCCTAATAACCGATTCTGTTTTTTTTCGACTGCGACTTTAATATACTCGTAGTTGTGCACTACGTTGCCGGAATTTATAAAGTTGCTTTGAGTGGGAGGAATTGTGTAAGTTAATACCGAATACCAGATTTTCACCATTTCAAGTGAAACTGATAGTAGGTCCTAATACTTTGAATTATGAGCACAATGTTGGTGCCGTGGCATTTCTGATTACGATATTAGCTATTGGTTTGGTCTTGGGCGTGAGATTTTCATTCGTCATATAAATGAACGTCCCTTGTAATTTAGGTATTACCCACTAAACAAAATGTTTATGATTATTGGCGCTGCGGTGGATTTGGAGTTCCACAATGACACAATAACTTTTCCTCTCTAACATATCGCAGTGAGTATAGTGGGTTAGAATTTCGGAGGTTAAAGTTCCACTAGGTTTTTTCATCGCGCGCTGATCCAGAAGAACGTTCCAACAACTAAGTAACTTACGGCTCTGTGAGGTATGTCGTATATGAGTGAATACAAAGAGCGTCCAAGGCTAATAAAATTCAATTTTATCTCGGAGTATGACATGGAAAACGGGCTTGCCGCATTGTTCGGTAACAATAAACGGAATAATATTAAGCAGTTGGAACGGTTTCCCCCAGATTCATGAACCGTGGCAAAAAACAATGTTCCCCAGCTCTCCCTCGAAAAGCTTCACAGACCTCCTCCAGAGCAACTTCAGTTAAAAATGACTTTTGAGCCGAAGAACTATGGAACCGGAACATAATTCTGAGGAGCGATAAGTAAACCGTACGGAGGGGTTCGGGTACACAAAACTCTGCCTCGAGGTTTTCTTGTTGGTAATCTTTCCAGCCATCGGGTTTTGTGGATCTCTCACTTTTTCGGGACCAGGGCGGCGTGGCCGTTCCTCTGGTTGAATACCAGCTGGGAGGGCGTAGGAAGTCTGGGTTGAACGTGCGAGACTATTGCAGAAGTAGTTAGTAGGAAGGTATACTCACCACTAAGGGATGGATTCCTAATTTTTAAATTATGAATTAGAAACTAAAATATTGACACGAATGGGTTATAAATAAATATTGGTGATCGTCCTGTAGGATAACTTGTCCCCAAGGTGGGTCTTGACCAAAACAAACACCATTAAAACCCAAAATGCCTTGGGAAACCAGGACAACCAAAGGGATATGAAGTACCTATTGGTTATCAACTTTTTGGTGATGAAAATTGCAATCATTAAAATATTTTCTTCTCATTCCATTTTCAAACTTGTCGTTAGGCACGCTACACAGCCATTAATTTCGTTTTTTATCGCTTTAGCCCCCTTTGAAGATGATCACATATGTAGGTACCATATAGATACATAAAATAACTGACGCCATCAAGAAAAAAGGGCAAGTGAACTTGGGAGGAGGATAGAATGCCTCTTTATATTGGATGAGATCGCTAGAAAAATGCTTCTGACATGAAAACTGAAAACAAATTTCCAGCCTTTACTTAGAAGCCCCATTGGACGAAACGCTCGGACACGTGTCGACTATTTTTCGATGTAGGATCACCAGAAAAAAATGGGCCCATTCGGCGGCCCCTCCGCCGTGGGGTCCCCTTGGTAATTAAAATTCATGAGTGTCTCGGTCTGTACTTTACTACACATTAGACGCACATTTTTTGTATTTCTTTCTATTTTCATTATGGGGCGAAATATTCAATCACTGGTGGCGCAATCTTTTTGCAAAATATGTTTGAGTAACGGATCAGGCTTTCGTAGAACTTTCAAAATAAAATAAAACCCCTCTCATCATCAATCAGTATTTACTTAATAAACTCCCCATCAACTCGAGTTGATTCCCGAAAACGGAAGAATGCTTGAGTGAATTCGATGGCTATCCTTTATTATCGAAGCTCCGAGTGGCAATGGGAGCCGGGTGAACGAGCAGTACAAAAATTGCATTGCAATTTTATTAATTTATTATGATTATAGGTTACGACGAGGATAATATACCTACGTAGGTATCAAGTAGTTGAAAGATGGGCTCGTTTAAGCCCTTGACCTAATTCACGGTTAATCTGACTAACAAGTTGATATACCATAAATCTGTCAGAACTCGGACGTCGAGCTTCAAGATAACGATGGGCCCATCGCTGTGGGATTTAAGCTGTCGGGGTACCATCACTGGGGATTCATCCTTCTCTACTCCTGAGATAGGAAGCATAAAGTCCTTGAATGCAAATGCGTTTTGCCTCCCTGGAGATTCCCGAGATGACCATCTGTGACAAGATGCCCCCAAGCTATTAGTCTTCCAGGACCCCACGGAGGTAACGACTTGAGGCCAGCCCTTATACCTTCCTTGATATGTCCCTTCAGCTGAGACTCCCGTACCCTTCAAAAGTTTCCTTCAAATCATTACTCAAAAGGTGTCAAACTCATCCATCCTCCGTTTGTCTCCTTTACAATGGTGTTTACGAACTGAGAAGTCTCAGAGCGGGTGACTCCCCAACCCTCCCGCTGTCGCAGACACCACTCGAATGTTCCCAATCTGCTTTTGACTAGACAAATGACCAACATTTGTAACAGCCGGGAAATCCGTACGTTTTTTATCCTTTTTGTTCTCTCCTTTTTTCCAACTCCGTTTTTATGGTTGTTATCAATCTGGCTTAAACGTACAATCAAATCCCACTTTTATTTTTTCAACACTTTTCTTGAATCCGCGCTCTTAAATTCAAAAGAAAAGTTGAATTTGAGCAATTTATAACGTCCGGGAGAGACAAAAGCCCGCGTTTTTTAAGAGAAGTCTTGAATTGACAGAAAAAAACGATAGAAGTTCCCCTCCAAATGAAATCAGCTTCATGTCTGGAGCCTTCTTTACGGATTACCTATATTTTCAGTTGGTATTATTTGGTAAAACTCGATTGCGTGATGATGATGTCCGAGCCATCGAAAGGGCTCGGTACCTTCACTCGACTTGCTATTTGACGGATTCTCCAGGAGTATGTAAGGTTCACAACAAATGTTCGAATGTTGGAAGAGTTGGTTATGTATGAAAAATGAATTCACTTACCTCACCTCACACCTCTGTGTGTGAACAAGATGCAGTCTGAGGCTTAGTGGTTTGAGGGAACAGTAAATTGAAAGATCTTATCACCAAACACCAACGGACGAATGAACTGTGGGATGCGATGTGTACCAAAGTGAACACTTCACTTGCAATGAGTTGGTATGTATACATCGTTGTGTATAAATACATCGTCCTGAATTAAATTAGTTTCCAGTTGCTAACCATCCCCGATGTAGGAACAACCAAATTCTTTACTGGCGCAACCATACAATAATATTTTTGTTTGGCGCAAGTGTCCACTATAATAATCCAATAATCCACCCGTCAGTCCAAACGTCCTTCAACGACGTAGTAAGCAAAAAATGTTCTGACTTGATGGTTCCTTATCCATTCCACCTCATTCTCGGCAAAGTATTGTCTGCGCATTTGTTGGTGTTGTATCTATTGCACCGCTACCTACCTGATTTCAAGGAATGCTAGACCGACATATGCTCAAATTTTCATTCTGGAAGGGATTATATGAAAATTTCAATACTTTGAAATCATAGAGCATACTTACTTACCAATTTTGTAATCTTGGAAATTTCGTAATTCTGAACACCTAGCTACTTGGGATTCCACATTCAGTTGACTGATATATTATCAGTCAAGTTTTTGACGAAGAAAATCATTGTTGATTGCACCCTTCTCTACCAAGTCCTCTATTGATTTCTTCTGAATAGTGTCCCCAAGCCCAAATTTTAATGTCATTTTGACGTTAGATTCTCCAGTTCTATTTGCCCGAATTTTTCTTTTCAGTTGTAGTCTGGTCTACTTAGGGTCTCCTGGTGGGGTTTCTAGTCTCCTAACTTTAGTTTGATTTGGAGATGAAAACATTTTCTGCTGATGTAAATTATTATTCCACACTCACTGGTCGTTGAATACAATGAATAAAACCCGTTTTTACAATAAATTATAACTTCAAAAGATTAATATATTGAATGTCATTAGAGGTACATCAAAGTTATGCTCCTAAGTCGGATGTTGAAGCCAGTGGTTCAAAATTGTTGACGAACCATATTCAAATCCCAGTTTGGAATACTGGAGGTGGTGATGGGCTCTTTTTACTATTGATGTGCCAAATCTGGTATTATGATCACGGTAAAACCGAGAGTTGAGTGCAAAAGACTTTCTGCACCATATTAGGGTCCGGTATGGTTAGTGGGCCTTTCCATTGAAGAAGTCCACGACAGGCGAGAAAGAATGCGAAGAGCAGATGAGGGTTCTAAGGACTCTCTCCTACATCCCCATAACACATAACTTAGAATTTGTTTGGATTAGCCCAAAGCAAGATACTATTCTTGCAAGAGTGAGGAGCATGCCATAGTATGACGTGTTAAAGGAAATTCCTTGGTATTGAGCCACCAGAACGATTTGATATCCGAAATTTCAATCGTTCCATATTAAGAAAGTTTTGGTACTTTGTAAATGAATATTTCTGTGATTCATTAAGCAGAACATAAATTTTTTCTACTAAAAGTTGATATTTAAAATCTCGGGTACTTAAGCCTACTCCTACACATATCCAAAAAGCTCCGATGCGTAACATCATGCTTTATGAAGCTTTTTTTTCTTTTTAAGGGGAAGGTAGGCAGAGATAAGGAATAATGGGCCGGTGTAATTATTGTCCTTTTGTTTTTATTATATTGTACACGACTTGGAGCTTGAATTAAAACAAGAAGAGAAGAGAAAAAACGGGCATGAGAAAAGGAAGTGGGAGTTGATGGGGATAACAACCATCTACCTGAGGTGTCAGGGTATTCATAGTGAATCTAAAATGTTTAGTTCCTACAATCATTTCAACTTTGATACATATTTTTGTTGAGTATAGTTACTTAATAATTATTATTTTGTTGCAAACTCAAGATGATGAACCAATGTAAAACTTATCTTAAAGGGAGTTTCAATTGATAGCACTTGATGACTTATCCATCTCCCTTCGAGATTATTATCTTCTTTTTCTGTATTTGGGTGAGAATGTATCCTCGGGGGAGCCAAACCATGACATACCTACTTGTTTTGATATCGCTTCTAATTATACCGGAGTATCAAAGCCTTGGTTGTTTGTTTTTCGTCTATAATCTCTACATTTTCAGCCATTATGAAAGTTTCTTAGATTATCAAGTGAACAAAAATTATGAATTCCAAATGCAATACACATTGCTGATTTTTTTAACCATTACATAATTGGATGACATCGAAAGACATGATTTGGCAGGCGTCCATGCCAAGCGGTTATGTGAGTGCCAGCTGACGCAGCCAATTTCCCTGATGCTATTATAAACGCTCCTCTCTCCGGTGGTGTGACCTCCCAAGGCCTTCGCTCTTACGCGAATTCACAAATTATCTATATCAACTTTCAATGTACAGAATCCTGTTGTGCAGACCCAACATAGACCAAGAAGTAGTGGTATTAGGGATCAATGAATTGGTGACAAATATCAATCATCGATATATGCTATATTCCACAAGATTATGTTGAACCAAGGTATTATCCATTATTTTCTCTAAAAATATTCGTCCAGGTACTTCATGAAAAATTCGATATGTAACACCTAATATAAGGTAGAACTACAATAGTTGTGCGATTGTGAACGAAGAAACAATTTGGGAGCCCTACAAGAACGCTGCAAATTATTACACAACGGTTCATTATTTTCCGTATAAATAGATCTACAAAGCTCCTATTGGTACAACCGTGGTACAACTATTAGTAGGTATAACCTACCTTAAATAAGTGGCGAGGTTCACAATCATTTCTTGGGGGCAATGAGTAGGTAACTACTTGTAATTATTATTATCATCCGAGAGTCCATTCATAACGAAATTGAGTAACTGAGGGAGCTTCGGGTTCGGCCTACTTGGTGGATTTGCGATTCACACTCGTATTCCTGCTCTTTTTAGCGAATTTTCGAAGAAAATTAAACTATTGCAATGGCTTCAAATTTTAAAAATGCAAATTTTGGAAAATTTTCTTTATGGAAATCTGGAAATCCGTTTTATACCATTCTAAAACGATTCCTGACATTTAACACTTATTATCTATATCTATAAAAATGTTGTGTTGGTTTGTGTATGCTTCAAAAACTCGAAAACTTCTGCACCGATTTCCATGCTGGTGGGCGCAAATTGAGGAGCAAGTTCAGTGATGAATTCAGACTATATCACAATCCTCTACATTCACTCATTCGTCGTAAACTTGGACCTCCCTACCGACGTCGACCGGGTGAACAACTTCTTAATTAAGTAATGACCTCATAGCAGAACAATTTTTCGCGGCCCATTACTAAACATGAGACATTAAGCACATGTTACCAAATTTCTATTGCGTGTGACGAAAAAGTGTTCAAAATGTGTTTTGATTTTGATCTTCTCAAAATGTCGTTACGCACTGAAATTCACCTACTTGAACCTCAAATGATCAATATGACCATTCAAGGTACCATACGAAGAAAAAAGACACTGGAAAACTAAAAGTTTTTGCCCGAGGTAAATATTCCGCGTTTTATGTACTCGGACAATCACTTTCAAAAATACGATTGGTCGCGTACATTGAATGTGCCGACAAATGTTTTGATTTAATAACCAACGACAAAAAGGTTCATATTACGTACCACCACGGAAGAGAACACTTTTAATGGTATGAAGGAAATCCAAAGGTACATTGTCACCGAGTACAAGCATTACAGAATTGTTCAATAATACTACGCCTTTGACTGTCTCTCACTTCCATTGCTGATTTGCCATTGAGAAGTAAAGGTATCGGGAATGTTCTAAAAGATGGCTCTGTAAAGAACGTTGTCATTTTAACAATCAGGGATGCTACGAACCAGGTTAACGTAAGTTGCTGGGATCATCTTGATGATCTTCAAAAGATTTCCAGAGAAGAGTTGTATGATACTATTTTAGCGTTACAAAATGCTACTATCAATATATAAATATGGGAGGCATAACCCTGAACGTGAACAATACTACCGTGGTTACTGTCAATCCACAGGATGCTCAATCAATACCTGTTTCAAATTACATTTTATTTAATGTTTCGCAACGTTCTGAAGGAACATTATACATGGATGACGAGAGTATCCCAATACCTACCATTATCTCAGCAATCAAGCGAGATTTGAAAATTATATCTAATCAAGAGGAAGAAATTGAAATTTGGAAATTTCGGCTTACCAACGAACTGTGATATTTTGAACAAAAACTGTAGAACTCAGTGTGTTACTTTTCTTGTTTATTGATAATTTTTTTAACAACGTTATAATTGCTCTCTACCCATTATATTTACTACCTTCAAATAAATAACAACCAAC
>JAEMON010000002.1:22790850-22807019 GCA_030264115.1 Lygus lineolaris
GAATCAGTTAGTGAACATTTCATTGGAATTGGTAGAGTAGTTTCGGAGTTAGGAGCATGCCTATGACAATAACTTTCAAATCTGCGCATGCGCAGTAGCCATCACTTATCCGATTGTGGCAAAATTCATTGGTAATTGTCTTAGAGTCAGCCCTCAACTACCCTCCGAAATTAAGTGAAATCCGTTCATTGGGAACTAAGAAACTACTAATGGTCCTATGGCTAATAAATTAATTTGGAACTGAACAATCTCTGAAAATTTCACCAGAATTGGTCGAGTAGTTCCGGAGTTATAGCTATGAAACTCATTCCAAAATTGCGCATGCGCAGTAGGTATTACTGATAAAATCGTGTAGAGATTAGAAGGTAATTGTCAACCTCCAACTACCTTCCAAATTTTAGCGAAATCGGTCCATTAGGAAAGGAGAAATCTTAGTTTCAGGGAATTCACGTTTGCGCATGCGCACACACTTATAGTGGCCCGATGGCGATGCAATTCATAGGGGACGATCTATGGTCTAACTCGCGTAATCCCTGAAAATTTCACCGAAATTGGTAGAGTAGTTCCGGAGATAAGCCTATGAAAACGAATTTAAAGTTTGCGCTTGCGCAGTACCTATTGCTGATCCAATCGTGACGAAATTCATAGGTCATTGTCTTGACGTCAGTCCACGAATACCCTGAAAATTTGAACGGAATAGGCCAATTAGGAGCAAAGATACAGGGGTTACAGGAAATTCACGTTTGCGCATGCGCTCACGCTACTAGTGGTCCGATGGCGATGACATTGATAGGGGACCGTCACGGGGCTAACCCGCACAATCCCTGAAAATTTTATCAAATTGGGACCACATCTTCATATAGTTTTGCCTGGAACAAGGAATTGATCACAGACCGACAGACGGACAGACAGACAGACGGACGGACAGACAGACACGGAACCAAAGTTGTTCAGAAAGCTCCGAAACGTGAAAAGCAAGTGGAAATTTTTATTTTGAAGGACAAAAAAAAAAAAAAATTGACAACCTTACAATGATGGTATTGTAATACCTACTCATAAGTACTTCATTCACTTCGTTTTCGCAGACTCTACTGCTGTGTCCATCCAGCAGCAATTGCGTTCGAGGTCCGAGAACCGACCTCGGACATTGGGGTGGGAGAAAAGACTGACTGGCCTTGTCCCTGACGAATACATAGCTTCCTACCTTCGGTAGTGAGGAAGTAAGAAAATAAATAAATAAAATAACAATCTACAATAAATAATAGTAACGCGTTTTTTGAGGTTTTTTTGTGAAAATTACCATCTAAAACATATTATGCTGATTCCGAATATATCATAATTTATTATGATATATTCGGAATCAGCATGAAATTTCCCATAGGAATCACTCACCAAATCGGTTGAAATGATTCTTTGAAAATTCGCTTACCAACTCATGCTGCATGAATGGGACTTTTTTCGTTCAACTTTCAGGTCCTTACAGAGAGCGATCGGTTAATCCTAAAACGCTCTGCAAGATCTCATTCGACGCTAAAAATTGTGTCCTATTCGAAATCGATAGAAAAAATATATCTTCCTATTTTGAAGTTTTCGAGATATTCTGAAAATTCCACCCCTGAAAGGATGGCCAGTAGTCCCCATGTTTACGAGATATGACAGGAAAATCTCGGAGTGTTCCTGTTTGTCTCTCTATTGATAAATGTCTGTCAATATCAATTTTTGCAAAAGGTGATGGACTGCACCTGGTACTCGTTGGATAAGAAGTGCTTCTGATGTCGGTAATCCTCGATGCGTACCTGTATGGCCTGCGAAATTGAAGAGCAACTAGGTTCAAGTTGTGTTAATTCAATTCCACCAAATTTTCAATCGGGTAGGAATTAAATAAGCATGACATCAGGTTTTTCCTTCATTTGGCTGAAACCCGTGTATGAATCATCTTGAAAAAAAAAAAAAAAAAATAGAACATGGGTAATGGAACTACCTAATTTCCCTTGGCGAAAATCAGTTTCTTATCTTCAAGTTTTTCTCATCAAGGAGAGAAAGACAGAAATTTGAGATGCAATATCATGGTGCTGCTTCACTCATACTTTTTCTCATCTTTCTTCGTTTCCTTTTATTGTGGACCTCTGAAAAAGATCTACCACTCAGATGTAAAGATATTGTTAATGTTGACGTCACCTAAGATTATTTTCCCTTGTCCAATGTCCAGTCGAAACCTGCAACGGCCGCCAGGTGATCGATCTCTTGTGCTCAAATCCCCTACTAACAGTTCCCCACGTAGGACCTCCTCCTCACATTGCTGACCTTCCTAGGCCTTCCCCCGAAGCTTCTATTGTCGTTTCGAAAAATACGTTGATGATCGCAAAGTGCACCCCTTCAGACTAGGGCTAGATTCGAGATTTTTTCCTGCGGTGCGTGAAGGGATCACCTCAGTCTTCTTCTTTTGAACTTGAAACGGGGGCATTAATGCCTTTCAAAAAGGGGAAGGCCAGAGCATTGAACCAACATCCAACCACCCTCACAAATGACTGTCTCACTTTAGTGAACAAGTGTGCGCTGCTGCAGGTAGGCAACCCCCCATAGGGGCAACCTCCGCTTCGTCTTCTTCACCATCCCCCTTTAAACCATTTTTTCTTCACGTTTTTGTAGGGATAAGCCCTGCCACATGTTCTGTTTTCCATCGTTACGATGACATTGTTAGCTGGTGCAATGTTACCGTTCTTTCCTATGAGGATTCTATCGGGTTTCTCCAAACGTTCTATGCTTAAGAAGAAGATATAATATAATCTCGACGGGTCGTTGGTAAATCGGTTTTAAGATCTATCGATTTTTCATCCGATGTTGTTCTAATTCCCAGGGATTATGCGGGTAGGGCCTCTTGATGGTCCCAAGTGAATTTAAAACATGATTGAATCAACGCATGCGCTAACGTAAATTTCGTTCACGATTATGTTGACATTTTGTCCGAATTGACAAACATGAACACGGCGATGAGTTTTGAACTTACAATGTTTTTGATTTCAAATTTTCTTGGACGCTAGGAAGCTATGTGCCATTTCCATTTGGCAGAGTATTTTATTGGAGGTTATGTAAAAAGTACCATTATTTGATCGTAGATAATCTTTTTCTCATTTTTCAACAATGTCAACTTGTGACTAAAGAGAAATGTTAGAATCAGCATTCTTACCCTTCCAGTATCATTCTACATAGATACAGTGTCTGCTCGGTTTTTGAGGTGTGATGCGAGTGAGTAGGTATCGAAAATTATGCGAACTATTACGTAATGGTTCATTCTCCTTGTGTACAGATCAATCAATGAGCAGGTACCCACCTGAAATTGTCATCTGCATTCAACTAAATTCGGTAACTATTTAATCATATATAAGGAAATATTATGAATATTATGAAAGTAAACTCGAAAATAGTTTCCAAGGGTGGTGTGAGTAGTGGAAGAGACATTATTCATTTCTGTCTTACTTCTCCACAGCATAAAAGATTTCTATATGAACATAATTAGATGTCGAAAACATTTGATATTTATTTTTTAAATCACTTACCTGCGTTAACCGGGAATATCAAGATTTGGAGAAAACTGAGCGCTAGTTTATTTCTCAAAATGTAATTTCGATTAGATTACTGTGAGATTCATCCAACAGGAAAAGTCAAATCAGAGGCCCCACCCCGTAAATCATTATTTAGTGGATAATATTGATCTTCCCCTTGCGAGCGTGTAATGTCCATCACACGCCCGTGACCAGCCGTACTATTCATGACATGTTCTGCTCGTAACGTACATTGTACAACATGCAGTTACAGCCCCTTTGACAGACAGTTGGGAGGGAGATATCTGCTCGAATAACATAGTGTAATTAATGAATTAGATGGAGGCCACGATGCTTTAGAGCACATCTCGCTTCTCCTCAGTCATACTATTCTATCCGATGCAGGTATAATGCTATTACGATTACCTGATGGACTCAAGATCAAAGCGATGAAAATGTAACCGAATTAGTTTGTGGGTATTCACTTGGACTCTGCTGTTCCAAACCTAGCATATTGAAATGGCAAGACGTGGAAAATGCTACCGTAACTATTCTTTTTCAGTTTAGGCCCAACATACATACATGTTTTTACCACCCAAATTAACTTTTGAAGTGGTTGTTCTGAAAAATCTATGGGAAGACCACACATTTACCAGGAGTCCCCAGTATTCAATGTATTTCATTTACAACCATCTACCTCCAAATCTGAAGAATCCACAATGATGTTTTCGAAATGTGTATAGTACGTGAATTCCTTCATTACTCATTATTATAAATGGATAAAAAGAACCATTACTGTCAGAAACTAGCATTTATGTCGACCTATAATGCAGTAATTCTTACCTACTTATCACAAGAAAATCCATAAGGTACCTATATTTATTTAGGTAGATACTTATTCGTTTTTGTGAGAGTGTAATTAATTTGCATTAATTTATTTTATACTATATCATGGTATAAATAATATTATGTATAATTGGTAATCCTTACGTAACCAGATTATATTAGGTAGGTACCTTGGTATGCCAGTCCAGCTCTTGTTCAGTAACACGGCCACCGCCCACCAAAAATAAACAATTTATTCTTGACAAATGGAACTAAGATCAAAGTGTTTTTTCACTTATAGACTTGTAGGTTCTTGTCACATCTTATCAGTGACATGCTGAAAGACAACTCATTATAGTCACCTGCGATGACCACGTTACTATTCTCAGCCATTATAGCGAAACTTGAAGCGTAGGAAGATAGTCAAGTGCAAGATGAAGAAGTGACAAGATAAAACATTATTTACGAAAATGGACTTCAAGCTAGTTTGCTCTTTTCCATGGGACGAAGTGTGCTGGACGGCTGATATTCACTTCTTCGGTCCAATTTCGAGTTCCAATGCATCGTGAGGAGGAAAATAAGAATAATAATCAACTACCTATAATGTATAGGCTGAATGTTGATAACCACTAACCCAAGCAATACTACCAAACAAACATGTTTGGCAGTTAAGGACTGTACAAATGGGACTGAATTTCATACAACAGGAATGTACCGATAGAGATTGGGATATTAAACAGTAAATCTCATTCTCATTGTGTGCAAACGAAATTAGGAGTCCCAAAAGCCCTCAAACTGAAATGCGCCATCTGACTTTCAAAACTTTAAATATATTGTTCTAGTATTCAGAGAAGAACCCTATCAAGCAAGCCAAAAAGTTCATGGAACATTGACTTTAGAACCCCTTTCTTTAATTCAACCTTGATTGCGACATGCAAATGAAGCAATTTCCCCCGAAATTCCCAACAAATCGAGAGAGAGGGAAAACTAAAACATCAGCGTTTCTTCTTTTTCGTTTCATAAAGCCGCAACCCAATTCAAACTCAATGATTCCCCTCTTCTGGCTTTTAACAATAACTATAAACTATAGGGAAAGGAAGAGGTTGAAGGGGCATTTACATTTCATGAGGGATAAACTAAATTGAATCCTACAAAGAGCTATCTCCAGCTCATTCGCTCTCTGACTTAATTAACTGTGGGAAGTGCCGTAACACGGATGGGATGGAGACGAGTGAGGAAGCTCTGGATTTGGGCAGTGCACCTGTGCTTCCATTTGTTACAATGGGGACGAGCTTGGGATTCATTAATGCGAGCAGGAATTTAGAGAGACACAATCGTTTCAACGCAGGGGTACAACTGCTGATGTCAGTGTATGGATAGTTATACACCAGAACTTGTATAAGATAAATAATGTAGACGTCATTATTAGCTTAATTCAGCAAGGATTCAGAGCAGTGATTGTTCAGGTATCAAAAGAAACGGCTCAGTTGCGGCTATAAATACCTATATAATATATATAGGTATATATTATACAAGTATATTATACTTGTTTACTGATTCTTATTGCAGTTTTGGGCGAAAAGACAAGACTTCATGAGCGAAAAAAACGGCGGGTTTTTTATTAGATTTTTGAATTCTACGTATCTTGAAACGTAAAGCATCAAATTTGAGGGGTTAAAAAAAATTGTTTCGTGCTCGATTCCAAAGGTTCATTATTGAAAAAATAATAAACCAAAACGATAAACACGCTTTCCCCCTGGCACCCAGAATTCTAGGTTTCAACTGTGTGCCAGCTGAGTTTCTGCTTTTTCATTTTGTGAACGAACGATTATATGTTAACTAAACGTGATGGCTGTGGAGTTTCAATCAAATATCGTTTGGGGATCGTTAAGACATCAATTGGGAAACGTTCATATACACTATATAATAAAAACATAAATGATCAGAAGATATTAACAGACAGGAACAGACAGGCCTCACGAGACCAAGGTGACATCTGAGTTCAATACTCAGCTACACTGGTGCATGTCGGAGTAACGAATTTCCCTACAGTAGCCTATATCACGAAGGTTAACCTTTTTTTAAAGCGAGCTTCCATGATTAATCATGTTCCTGGAATTGAGAGTTTTCACTTTCGTGTTACTGACTTCTGTTGAAAGCGTAATGGGAACATGAATCAAAATTGTTGTACTTCTCTTACCCAAAGATCCAACTTCAAAATGTGCACACGGTAAGCAGGTACCGTAGGGCAATGATATTCACATGGCAACGTCTAGGCTCTAGAGAGGGGCTCAAAAAATTCTCATGATGCTAGGGCTAGGGGACATGGCCGAGGGAAGCCCACTGTGCTAGTGGCTGGTCTGTTTTCGATGAAATTCATTTACTCGTAGAAGACTATCTAGTATCTTATCCTCACCCAACAAGTTGTTTTACAGTGGTCGGAACCCTACCAACTAAATGGAATAATCAAAAATATCCATCAGCCAACCACACGCATACTAGGTATTTTTTAAAGCCATACCGAATTATTTTTTTGCAGATTTTTAGCTCGTTACTTCCAAAATGAATGAAGCCACTGACCCTCCACTTCTTGGCCTTGGCTCTTTCTTCTCACGTACTTACCTGCGAACTCTGCCTCAAGCATTGGCCTAAGGCCGACGTACAAAAGAATTCCATATCGAGGTTTCTTGTGAAATCAGGTTGTGTGGCAACTCCCATTTTTATGTGCTCTAAAACTGCTTGAAATATATCATATTTACCGAAGCAGAAGTAGAAAGAGTTTTTCGGTATAGGCGAGAAGGTTATGGTGGGTGGATTCTCTATTGGGCACCCGCGTCCCCTGGTCATACGTGCTCCGAATCCCCCACAGACTTTCATCTTGCTGGTTTACCTGCTCCAAATTCAATCTGCTTTTCGAACGCCATCTGAATCCCAATTGCTTCATGTTGACCGAACTGGAGGTAGGTAATATACAGTAACTCTTTTGATATCCAGCCGTGCTGGCAAATTTTACCCTGAATCCGATAGGCTGGTTTGAATGCTTATGTTCGTATTATGTACCTGTAATTATACCTTTCAGCAAATTTTCGTACAAAATGAAGCTATTGCAATGGTTTCGAAATTTAAATAATGACAATTTTTGACAATTGTCCTCATGGAAATCCGTTTCAGACCATTCTACCTAAATCGATTCTTAGATTTTAACATTTTTCATGTATATTCATGTATGTATTATAGATATGTCATTTCAGACGACATCTGACCCTCGAATCTACCCAAAAAAAAAAAAAAAAAAAAAAAAAAATGCAAAACGGCAATAATAACAAAAGGAAATATGAGTTCGTTGCCCAGAATTTTTGGATTACTCCAAGTGGTCACATTTTGAAAATTAACGGTAAAAAATGTGTTTTTCTAGGATTTTTGAGTAACATACCATCTTAAGCATAGGAACATAAACATATGGTGTATTCGGAATCAGCGGAACATTTCCTATGAGAATCAACTCCGTCTTAGTGAGTTGGAAAAACTCTTTTGCAGAATCCCATACAGTTCTAAATACCTCATAACAGGTATACGAGATACGTCCCATCACTTAATAAAATGACGAACCAACAAGCTAAAACTCAATTCAAATCAAGCCAGAGGTGATCATAACATATGGAAATAGAAGTAGTTATCATGGAAGTAATTTATATAATTATATTACCTATATGTAGTAGTATAGTAGGTACCTAGTATTTGTACATTATAGTAATTTATACATGTGTTCATACGATTTGCCTTTCGATCAGGTATGTTTCATGGATTGAATACATATTAAATAACTCAGACAATTTCTCCATTCATTAATACCTCATTACTGTGATTCATTATTCTGCTCGTATAGCGGTCGAAACAAGAAACATTTTTGAATAATTTTCATAAAGTGCCAAGGGTTGCTCGTTCGCTATAATAAAATATTCAGTATCATAATTTGGAAATCTTCTGCTTACACCAACTCATCAAATAACGGTGATTTGATCCGTTTATTGGAGATTCTGGAAAGCTGAGTGGTATATTATGGTCGAGCCGTCAAAGACCGTGACAAGTTGTAGTTTCCCTGAACAACAATTTCTTTACCTTCTAATGCCCATGTTTTCTCTAATTTCGAGCTGAAACATGAGAGATAATTTATTGGATATCCCCGCTACGAGTAGTTTATTTGACGTGTTTGGAGAAGCAAAAGGCGTTGGATTGCCATGCATGAAAATTCTCGCCTAAACGAATATAAACCGTACTAGATTTGATCAGGTGGATAATCGGGGTGTCCACATCCACATCTCATCACATTTCATGTCAGAAGGGGTTGGTCCGAATCAATAACAGTCGATGCATTTTACAGTGTTGAAATGCTGCAGTAATAACACAAGCCCACTTTTGTTTCATTCCAATGAACTTCCAACTACTACGGTTAATTCATCTCATCATTCAGTCGGATCATTGATAGCGTAGGCGCATTCGGTGCGGTCCCGAGTTTTCTCACATTTCAAGAGGAAATGTGAAATTGGTTGTCACAGTTTATTTGAGTGTTCAGAGTGGTTATTCGACGCGTTTGGAAACGCAAAAAGCTTCGAATCGCATGATAAAGACGTGAATTTGGGTGAACATGTGCATCTGTAAGACGTTAATGAAAATGTAACCCATTGTAATTATGGTATGAAGTTTTCTTGCTGAATATTTGCCTACTTATTCACAATCTTTATTTTCGTTCTTCTTCCATGCGATAAACTTACTGACTACTGATTCTGAATTTTTTGAACTTTTCCATCTTTCACATTGTCCTGATCCTTCTCGCCTTCCCAAGTGTACAAGTACAGGTACATTTACAAGAGTAGGTACTGTTCCGATTGAAATTTGTATAACGGACCATTTTTGAGGTCGAACCAGCCAGGAGTTTGAAATTCCATGAAGAAATCGGATGAAGATTCAGAAAGTTCGAACAGACAGATATGAAATTCGTTTAAGAAATGTGAAATGCAGATGGAAGTTTTGTTCTGTCGGAAAACAATTTCCCACCTTCCAAAGAGATTACAAATAAGCTTAACAAGCCACAACCTTGACGGGGTATGATGCAATTCGTTCAATCTATTATTAAGTTTACTGGTTTTCTATAGTGCAAAATTCGTCTTGGTGATGGCTGTTTGCTGTAGGCATGTAAATGGCTCACTCGCGTTTTACCGGGGCGCTTCCGTGTTTTACCTCTGTCTCACTCCAGCAGGTACCCCCGTCATTCTTCCACTCGCCCTCATCCATTCGGCCTCACACAGAATCTCCCGGACGACTAATTAGGCAAAAAGCCGGATGAAGAAAAAATATAAAAAAACATGAAGGGTTCCCGAGTGGCCGAGTTTACGGGGCTGCGGAGTGAACATTATTCAAATTGTCGCGTTTGTACGTCAAAATTTAATTGACCGGTTTTTTTCCTTCCTCTCTCAAAAACATGAAGGGCGCCCGTCCGAGTGGTGTAGAAAATGTGGAAACGGCGTTATTTTACATGCCAACGAGGATGGACGGCCTCTCCAAACGCAAATGCTATCGGGATATCTTAGTTAATTATCATAAACGTTGAAATTCTAGGTACATTATAGATGAAAACGCCGTTTCTAAGGGGGATTTATGAGTTCCGTAGGGATGAAATTGTAGCAGATAAGATCAGTTTGAGGTGGAAGGGTAAGAGAATATAATTTAAGAGTATTTTTAATATCGTATCTAACACTCATTGGGTATCTGAAACATGAACTTACCATACGGATTATGTTGTAGTATACACCTTATTATATTATTTAAACCAGGACATCTAGTATACACCTACTGGGATGGTCTGGAAAAATTGGCTAGTTCACTGATTTGGGTGATTGCGCTAATTGAAACGGTAACTGTATAAATGTATCAATGATATACCTCAAATTCGCAATTTAATCAGGAGGCCACTCTTGAAAATTGCCCTCGCGCCTTCCGTACTGGTCCTCTGTGAATCACACATTCCCTACATTTGTTTGAGAGGTGCTGACAACTATATTATAATTTTCAAGGTAGGTACCTACCCACTAATTTTTTTAGCGAATTTTTGAACAAAATGAAGCTATTGCAATAGCTTCAAAATGTTAATAATGCAAATTTTTGAAAATTTTATTTATGGAAATCCGTTTCAGACCATTCTAAAAGAATTCCTGAAATTTAACACTTTTTTATATTTAGGCATATCAATTTTATATAATGCTGAGCGGATCCTGTAGTAGGTACGTTGGTTTGTACCGACCGTTGAATTATACTAGTATATGATGTAGGATTGTCGAGGTTCGGTAATAGATGAGAGTTTTTTCCCAACGTTTCGGGGAGAATATGTTCACCATATTCATATCACTTCGTCAAATGATCAACTCTCCCTTGAAAATGGTGGAATAATTTACCGAAACGTTGGGAAAAAACTATTTTCCATGACCGAAGTTGGACAATCCTACATCATATACTAGTATATAAATTAATTACGAACGTAATTCTTACCCTCACCCCTACTCAATTTTTCGTCCCATGATTTTGTCCCAAGATCATGTCCCATAATCGTGTCTCAAAACGTCACAACTTATTCCGCTTACAACCGAGTCGTTGCTAGGGAAATGGTACTTCGTCGTTTTTCATCCCACAAAATTCGTTGACCATTCGTTGGAAAGCTCTCGATTTATCCAACCATATTATGTTAACTACTGCGAAGTGCGTGGCCAACAACCTGAGTTATGAGCATGGTTATTTGAATAATTGTGTACACTCAGGTGATATTCTCAATAATTGATATTGTGAACATGATTGCAACCGCTTGTTAATTTCTGATGATTTAATTGAGCTGGTGTTTCGATGATTTGATTCATAGCAGGAGATCCGAATATTGCGAGAACGGTTTAATTTCTGAAGTGGTGACCACTTTATTATTATTATTTTTTTTTTTTGGGGGGGGGGGGTTACGTTCGTAAATTGCTCCTCGTTCTATACGAAGTATAGAAGAGATAGATTCTGGGGGGTTCAGGGGGGCTTGCCCCCTTGGCGAGGCGCGCAGCGCCGAGTATATATGAATGTACGATAGGTGTGTCACTCTAGACGATATCTGACCGAGGAATCAAGCTAAAAATCCGAATTAAGTTCAAAATGTCAATAGCATCAAAAGAAAGGATGAGTTCGTTGGCCAGAATTTTTGGAGTAGGTACTCCATGTTCTGTTCAAATTTTGAAAAATTAGAGCCAGAAATCGCTCTAAAAAAACGCGTTTTGTCAAGGTTTTTAGTGTGAATTAACATCCTAAACTTAGGAACATACTAGGTATATTCGGAATCAGCGTGTAATTTCCTATGCGAATCACCCACAAAATCATTTAAAATGATTCTTTGAAAATTCGCTCATCAACTCATGTTGCATGAATGAGACTTTTTCTCCTTTACGTCAATAGTTGGCTTGTCCTTTGAGTATAGTGTGCTAACAAAGGGACATGTTAACATGATCAAATCTCGTTTCTCTGGAAAGACAGGATCAAGTGTGGATGCATTTAACAACCTTCATGACTGTTGAGTTGTTAATTTAACAGCACGGGTCAAGCCTGTCGTCAGACTTATTTTACCGACTACAATGGAAATTATCAACTATGCGTTATATTTATGTTTTGTAATCTGTAAATACTGCAATAAACTATTACATTCTATTCTTCCTTAAGTCTAAGAAAAGGGCATGAGGCCGACCAGCCGGAGTTTCCCATGCATGGTTGGGAGGTGAGAGCTCTAGTTCCTAACAACTCACCCAACTACCCCTACACCCGAACAATAGCTGTGTAGGTACTCTCTTTCGTCTAACTTCTACCAGATTATCTCTAAACATCAAACTCCAATTTCAATTAGAATATCAAAGAGACTGTTCCAAAGAGTATCTAATCAACCAACTCCATATTTATGTACGGCGGTAAGCTGCGAACTGAACAAGAGCTAACGAAGGATGTTGTGCAATACGATCGCAAACCCTAATGTTATTGTCCAGCCCGCGCATTCATGTTTACAAAGAGGAGGAAATTATGAGGGAGATGTTTCAGGAAGGGACCCTCCGACCTTCCTCTCTTATAATGCAATGGATATCCTGGAGAAGGTAGAAGCGGACACTGATTGAATGGGTTGTTTGTCGAAAAGGAGGAAGGACCCCGAAGAGTGGAGATAGGGGATGATAGAAAAGCGGAGAGGCCATTGAGTTTGCGGGGCGGTGGATGAAGATGGATTGGTGGGCACACTCGCCTTCAAGTTAATAACCTCGAGGAGGTCCTTTACTCTTTACTATCCCGACCACTTGACCCTCTTTTGCTCTAGTTGGGAAAATCCTCCGTTTTCGTGAAACATGGGGCGGGAGATAATAATATTACGAGGAGCTTCCCATTCTTCCGAGTGGCTCGACATGGCAATCATGTTTGGATTGGATGAAAACACTGGTATACTTACCTTACTGATATTATTCATTGTGAAAAAGTATTCATGGTGGCACTTGCTGTGAATTCAGTATGAAAAATAAATCATCTCCAATTCTACAGTTAGGAACGTTTATTCTATAAGTATTCTTCTTCAAAGGTAATAGTAATGTTATTATCTCAATATTCTTTTCAAACAGAAGAATTAGAAGGTACTCGTAGTTATCTCAAGATGTCGATTCATTTCCGAATTTATGGAGAAGAGTTAAAATTCAGAATTAGTAAGTACTTGAAAGGAATAATTTTCATAGAGGTGGAGTGTAGTAGAGAACAGTTACTCCATTTTCCAGGTATTGGCACTCATTGCGAGCCTAATTACTACAATACATTTATTTTTAAGGCATTCTGGGGGGGGGGGGGGGGGGGGGGGGGGGTTACGGCACCCTCAGGTTGTCCATCATCTTTGGACTGTCTCCCACGAAGTATCGTTCATTCCATGATGTGTATACGTATATACCTGTGTCACTCTGAAACTGGGGTGGATATCTGAAACAGGTTTCGAGCTAAAAATCAAAAAAAAACTTTCAAAATGTCAATAATATCAAAAGTATGGATCAGTTCGTTCGCCAGAATTTTCAGAGTACACCAAGTGGTCAAATTTTGAAAATTTAAAAATCGCTTTAAAAAAACGCGTTTTTGAGGTTTTTGGTGTGGGTTACCCACCATCTTAAACATAGGACATAGGTGATTTTTTTTTTTTTTTAAGACTAATATGAGGACACTATAAGCTTGGAGCTCGTGTTGTGCTGTCTCGCATCATCCTTCGATGCCTCTCAGTGGTGAGGTCCCAAGTTCCGTAATTAGCGTTTGATAGTGCACTGAATAGTCCTGCAAGAATTATCCACCAAATCGGTTAAAATTATTCCTTGAAAATTCGCTCATCAACTCATGCATGAATGGAACTTATTAAAATATATATTTCCTTATTGCATATTTATGAACTTGGAGGAGACAACACAAATTATTGTTGCCATGTGTGTCTACCCAATATCTGATTATTCTATGATAATATTTTAGTGAAGTTGACTGGCTACGTTGAAACTAGTTTTGACTTATAATTGGTATGATATGATGTATAGTTCATATAATATTTACACGGATTCACAGCAGCTGTAATATTCTTTATCAAGGGCCCTGGATTGTGTAAGTAGGTACGTCCATACAGCATGTCTCGCACACGCCCCTAATTATAGGTAAACCGACCTACTCAGGTGGCGGCAAGGACACGGAGTCATCCCAACTCTAAAACAATACTAATTGTCGGAGGTAAGAAACGTAATGATACCGGACTGAAATCGCGTGGGAAGGGCGTTAATTTGCATGTGAAGATTTTGAAGAGAGTTCCCCGATGAGCTTTTCGTTTCAAATGAGCGCGGACCAACATCGTCATGCATTACTAAGGTGGTAGTTACTGAAATGCGTTCCAAAGATGCGTCGGTAAGATTGGACTCACAGATACATTTCTCGCCTAACTCTGTGAGAATAAAAGAATGAAAAACGATGAAGAACAGAGAAAGAGGGGGAGAAAAAATCTAGATGGTTAGAGAACAAAACGAGTCTTGAGAATTAATTGGTGCGTCTGGCCCGGCATATTGAGACCTGACCTAGAGCAACCGAGAACCAGTTTTTGATTCGAAGGGGGATTTTAATGGTTTTGGCCAATCAGAAGTAATTATAGGCTTGACTAGGATGAAGGAAAGGGTTAAGAGTGAGGAGGATAAAGGAAGGGATCATCTGAAAACGAGGAACCTGATTCACTCAAATTAGATGGCGGACTTCAACACAGGCCAAACCGCTTCTGATCTCGGCATGTTGCTAAGCTTTTACGATTCCACATGAGTCAAGCCACGTGAGGTTTTAACGCAGTAGCTTTTTTTTGGTTTGGTTTCCCGGGCGATTCTAGGAACCTGCAGAATAGTGGGGTTTTGCTTCCTCACTACCGAAGGTAGGAGGCTATGTATTCGTGTAAGAAAAAAAAAATTTAGTTGTCCTCCAAAATCAAAATTTCCACTTGCTTTTCACGTTTCAGAGCTTTCCGAACAATTTTGGTTCCGTGTCTGTCTGTCCGTCTGTCCGTCTGTCTGTCGGTCTGTGGTCAATTCCTTGTCCCAGGCAAAACTATATGAAGATGTGGTCCGAATTTGATGAAATTTTCAGGGATTGTGCGGGTTAGCCTGTTCCTGTAACCCCCGTATCTTTGCTCCTAATTGGTCTATTCCGCTCAAATTTTCAGGGTAGTTGTGGACTGACTCCAAGACAATAACCTATGAATTTTGTCACGATTGGATCAGTAATAGGTACTGCG
The DNA here is from genome assembly GCA_030264115.1 of Lygus lineolaris. Taxonomy (NCBI): domain Eukaryota; kingdom Metazoa; phylum Arthropoda; class Insecta; order Hemiptera; family Miridae; genus Lygus; species Lygus lineolaris. The sequence continues at coordinate 22,806,052 of JAEMON010000002.1, forward strand.
CAAGCGCAAACTTTAAATTCGATGTCAGGCTTATCTCCGGAACTACTCTACCAATTTCGGTGAAATTTTCAGGGATTACGCGAATAGATTGTCCCCTATGAATTTCATCGCCTTCGGGCCACTATTAGCGTGTGCGCATGCGCAAACGTGAATTCCCTGAAACTACGATTTCTCTGTTCCTAATGGACCGATTTCGCTAAAATTTGGAAGGTAGTTGGAGGTTGACAATTACCTTCTAATTTCAACACGATTCTATAAGTAATACCTACTGCGCATGCGCAATTTTGGAATGAGTTTCATAGCCATAACTCCGGAATTACTCGAAAAATTCTGGTGAAATTTTCAGAGATTGTTCAGTTCGAAATTAATTTATTAGCCATAGGGCCATTAGTAGTGTATGCGCCTGCGCAAATGTGAATTTACTGAAACTACGATTTCTTAGTTCCCAATCAAAGGATTTCACTTAATTTCGGAGGGTAGTTGAGGGCTGACTCCAAGACAATTACCTATGAATTTTGCCACAATCGGATAAGTGATGGCTACTGCGCATGCGCAGATTTGAAAGTTATTGTCATGGGCATGGCTCCTAACTCCGAAACTATTCTGCCAATTCCAATGAAATGTTCACTAACTGATTCTATACGTCCATGTCAGAAAAGTGAGGAAGCTATACTGCCCACCCAACTGGGCAGACGTTTTTTGGTCGCCACTGGATTATGATAGCATAATTTTTGGCTGAATTCATTGGTCTCCTCCATCGAATGACGAAATTATCACTGATCACTATGACACATAGAAATACCTATTGAGTCGAGAATATTCACGATTTCACCGAAGAAAACATGTTACAACATTTTTTCTGATATGTATATGTTGTATTGTTGGGATCTGTGATAGAAATTGGGGTGTCCAATGTAACCATTGGAAAGACATTTTGCTTCCGAGTCTACCAAGGTAGCGGAAGCATT
>JAEMON010000002.1:22808019-22822064 GCA_030264115.1 Lygus lineolaris
CTATGTGCCACACCCAACTTGGCAGACGTTTTTTTTTATTGAGCACATTTTTTTGAAATTCCTTTGTTAAAAATATTGATAAATTTGTTTTCTTAACTGGAATCATTTCTAGAGAACAGTGACGTTTAACCCTCCTCCGACACCCACCGGGTCGTGGGCGACCCAGAGCTCGCATTTTCGCGCGTGCGTCCGCCTCTGCAAGTTTAGGGGTGGGGAGTGGCCAAATTACCCTACCAGCCAATCATCCTTGAGTCGCCAAGGGGCGCAGAAAAGTCGCCTAACGCGTACTCTAACCTCCATGCACGTTTTTTCCGAAATAAGTCATACTGTGGGTCATGTATGACCCAGGGGTGTCCTATTCGTTACAATTTTTTCCACATTTTCTGGAGTGTAGACAGCAGTTTTCTTACGTGATTTCTGTATCGTGTTGTAGTGAACATGCATTCCTATGGTGAAATTGATTAAAGAAGCCAGAAACCAGAAATAATTGAATGTTTAGCGAATTTTCGAAGAAAATGCAGCTATTGCAGTGGCTTCAAAAGTTTTGTAATGCAAATTTGTGGCAATTTTCTTCATGGAAATCCGTTTCAGACCATTCTGAAATGTAACACGTTTTCATATTTATATTCTTTAAATATTCGTATGTGGGCAAATTTTCTATTGGTGTTATTCATTCAAAGTTTATTCAACATTAGTAATACATTTATTCAACAATAGTAATACATGAGAAGTCTGTGATTGATGATGTCTTAGCTCATTGAAAAAATATATTTATACAACGAAGGATCATTCATATTCGTTTCAAACCCGAAATAAGCGGTTTTTGAACGATTAGGTCATTTTTAGTACTGTGGGTCGCACACGACCCAGGGGTGTCTTATGCGCCAAGAATTCGAAGGGTGTCGGAGGAGGGTTAATGGACCACCCTATACGTTCTGGCTCAGTTGCCATTTGTGATATAATGTGCATTCCTGTTTTTGGTTGAGTAGAGGCAATCTGAGTAGTAACCGAATTGATTAATTAATGGCGAATTTATTATGCTTGTACACATGAAGAAGTTCGCCCATGGGGCTTCTCTCTCTCTCCGGAGAAAATGTACCTATGTTTGGGAGCTCGTATATATATATATATAACCGAGGGGTCACGTATGGCTGCCGGTAAGCCCCTGCCAATGTAAACCCATCGTATATATTGCCTCCCAGGCCTCCGGCATTCGCATTTCCTTGGGTCACCTCGTAAAGATTCGTACGTCGTTCCTCTCCTCTCCTCTTCACCCTCAAATACTACTGTATTTTAAGCGAGGAAAGTATATCACCGGCGATTAAGAAGCGGACCACCCCAAAGGGGCGCCATTTGTTTCCGTTTTATGGACAATTTATTAGGGTCTCTGACATCAAAAGAGAAAGTAGTGTCAGCTCCGAATCAGATGGAATGGATCGTAAATCGGATCCAAAATGTAGAGGGAAGTACAAGGGAGCGGTTCCGTCACGGAAATTCAGTTCCTTTGACCCAAGATCGACTACATATCCCAAAATTCTATTTCCTGATTGCCAGGGTAGCAACGTTATGGTCAATTTCTAGAATTGAGCGGTTCCTTGATAACTTTGGCTCAAATAGATTTCATATGGTAAACATTAATTAAGGAAATGTATAAACACGAATTCATGAATGCCCGAAAATCATCTTACTTACAGCGCAGTGAACGAACGATATCGTGCGAGAAAATGAAGAGACCATGGCTTAGCAGAGGGTGCCGTAACCTTCCCAAAAGCCCTTCTTGCTACCACCAATACCTAAGGGGTAACCTAATATGGGATAACTGTCCACAAGGTTTTTAGCTAACTTTGAAAAAAAAGGCAGGGCAAGCCCCCTGGACCCCCGGTTACCTCTATTTACATACTTCGGACGAAATTATTGAAACACAGAATGTGTTTTAGCTCACGCGTTTCACACAAACCCCTCTTCAATCTTCAATTTTCGACTCAGCTGATCTGGGAGCTCCATTTTCGACTCAGCTGATCTGAGAGCTCCATTTTCGACTCAGCTGAGCTGCGAGCTCAATTTCCCTACCAACGCAACGGCTCGGTTGTACTACGTGAAAATCATAAGAAAATTTCGTCACCCATCCGCGTCACCCATTCCGCGTGACATTTTTCGGCAAGTTAGTCCAAGGCTAAAACACATTCTGTGTTAAAAAAACGTTTTCAACAATTTACCTACTAAAATGGTATAAATACCTTATTGGAATTTTTATGGAAAAGTTATTGAACATTCTTCCCATTGAAATCCATCATGAAGTAGTACATTAAGCCAAGGCACCTACTTACCAATTCTGAATAAACCCCTAAAGTTTACACTTTTTCGAAAAATGCTGAAAATAATAGAAATATTGAAATCATAACTTAATATGTAAATATTACCTTTGAAAACAAATAAGGAATGAACGTTTTTCACCTGGAATTAGAGAGTGATGATTTATTTTTAATCCTGAGTCCCCCACCCCGGGGTCCGTTCCTATGTCACCTTCACCATGAATATTTTCACACAAGCAATCATATTTGAAGAGCCCATGAAAAAAAAAAAAAAAAAAAAGTTAAGAAATTGTAATATTCATGCTGGTATTACCCAATATGTTTGTGTTATAACAATATATATATTTATGTATGTGAATAAATAAATAAAAACAACCAATTCGAGAAAAGCGGATTTGAATACGCTTTTCCCAGAATAAGAAAATTGATTGGATATATATATAGGTATCCCCCTATTTCTGTCTATTTGGAATCACCTCAAAATCTCATTAAAGGCCATCAAATACTTACTCCTGAAAAAATCCTTTGACATTATACAAAATACAGGAAATGCTGGGCTGGAACTTTCCTTTTCTTCCTCACTAAGTAACTGAGAAATTTGAATGTAATATGATTCCGTTTGCATAATTCCTCCAAATCTCAATTCAAAACTAAGAATTGAAATTACCACCACTTAGTTGTCACCACGGATCTACCAATCTACCAATATGCCAATCAATGCATTCAATTCATGTACCTATTGACATGGATATGTCTATAGGCTGGGGGTCACGTTCAACCTAATGCTCAGATGAAAAATTGTAACGCGAGACCGACAAAAAAATTCGGTAACAAATTCGCTAAAACGGAGAATTTACCTTTTTTTATTTACCTGTATTACTCCAAATTGATTTTCAACCATGAATTTTTTTTTTTTTTCTTTCATAATGCACGACCGGATTTGTCTAGGGGGGACGACCGGCGACACGTAAAAGGTCGGTATCACCGGCCGACTTTTACAGTTGATTGCCTATAGAATTTGTGCCTCGTAGTCAGTAATTGAGACCTCGGCAGTCCCTCACCTTCCATCCGCCCCATTGTTGCCGGATGATGATTAATTGCCGACTGCAAGGCTTAACTGCAGCCCTGCCGCATAATTGCGAAGAGGAGGCTTACTGAATTCAAAAGGATCACTGGAACTATGACACTTCTGACGCATGATGCTGATTATTGTGATTGGTGGTAGCACGGCTTTATTTTGCTCGGACTGTTGCGCCTGATTGTTTGTCATCCTAGTGACCTCCTGTAAATTAAAGGTCAGTAACTTTTGGTTGGTTGGGCCAGTAACTTCTGGGGAGGGGGGTTGTTCTGTAGCTTTGGACCTTTCACAACTACTTACTGTTGGAAAGTCAAAACGACTGTTGATAAGCAGACTGTTGATGAACAACTGTTGTAAAGCCGCGGTTACACTTGCGGTGTTGGGCCCAACTCCGAATATTCGCGAATACTCGTCCCGCAAATGTAACCGCGGGACAAATGCCCGAATGTTCGCGAATATTCGTGCTCGGGGATGCTCGCTCAAAAGGCGGTTTTTTGTCCCGAGTCAAAGGAGGCGAGCATTGGCCAATTAGTGTAGAGTGAGTTGTACTAGGGTTGAGAGCCAACACCGCATGTGTGTGCGGGGTGCGCGAGCATTGGCGAATATTCGGCGAGCATGGGCGAATATTCGGTATTAGGCCAAACACCGCAAGTGTAATCGCTTCTTTACAAGAGTTGTGAGAAACTTGGTTCAAAGCATCAACGACCGGTCTGTTTCGAGACCGACACCTAGAGGGCTAAAAAGGGCTTTACCAAGGGCTGAAGTTATTGATCACTAAGTTAAAGTTTTTGTCACCAGTTGTTTGGCTCACAGAACGTTACTTCCCCAGCTTATGTGGTCGATTTACTGTTACATTTCTGTCAACTTGATGACCATTAGCAAACCATCAGTTTACCTTCACTTCAAACACACAGAAATCTAGCCGTAACAAACTTATCAGAATCAGAAGAAAGTAATGGATTTTATAACCACCTTCGATTTATTGTAGGATACGTGGGAAATAAAAAACGTCTGTCAGGTTGGGTGGGCCGTATAGCTACCTCACTTTTGTATGATTTGCACCTAGAATCAGTTAGTGAACATCTTACCGAAATTTGTTGAGTTATGGCTATGAAAGTACTTTGAGCAGTAGGTATTACTGATCCAATCGTAACAAAATTCGTATGTAGGTAACTATCAGCCCCAAAGTACCCTTTGAGCGAAATCGGTCCATTAGGAACTGAGAAACAGTTGTTACCGGAAATTCACGTTTGCGCCTGCGCACACGCTACTATAGGTCTGATGGCGTTAAAATTGATAAGGAGCCATCATTCGGCTAACCTGCACAATCCCTGAAAATTTAATAAAACTCGGACCATAGCATCATTACATAGTTTGTTTGGGACAAGGAATTGACCATGCACAGACAGACACGGAACCAAATTGTTCAAAGCGCTCTGAAACGTAAAGAGCAAGTAAGAATTTTGATTTTGGAGGGCACCATTTTTTTCTTGTACGAATACTTAGCTATAACCATCACCGTAGTGAGGAAGCTATAACCATGCTAGTTCCCCGACTATTCACTGACTGATCCTGGATGACCAACAACGATTCATTTCGTATGATATCCTCGACCAATTATGGACGAATATATACCGTTGGTTTGGTCGTACTGCTTACAAATGAGGAAGATTACTAGCTTAGTTACATCAGGACAGTGTACGAGACTGCAGGTCTGGATAAGGGAATCAGATGGGCTCAGCCCGTATGCGGAGCTGCAGTTAGCATTCAAGGTGCGCCACTAGACCTGAGCAGAGCCTCGATATATGGGCTGCACATCTCTCAGGTGAATCTGAACCGACCGGCTACCAAAGTTGCATCACCTTCCCATCGACGTGACGTTGAGGAGGAGGAGGAGGATGAGGAGGGGGGGGGGGGGGGGGGGGGGGGGGGGGGGGGGGGTCACTAGAGTTTTATGGATGTCCCGGGAGATGCGCGGGCTGTTGTAGCTGTACAAGGAGGCCCCACTGTGGGTAACTCTCTCCTGCCCAGAAAGTAGACACTGCCCAGGAGGCATTTGGGAGGGGCAAGGAAGGTACAGAAAGTTAGTGCAGGGCGACCTTTGCAGTTGACAACGAAAAAGTAATGGTTGTGATGTAAAACGCTGAAAATTATTACACAATGACTTATCTTTATTTTTTCAAGTACGAGTATAGATCACCCATCTACAAAGAACACATTTGTTAATTTTTATTCGTCGTAATAAACTATTAGCTTTAACTTTCCGGTTATTGAGATCAATGATTTTATAGTTAGTACCTACCGTGGTAATAATTATATCACGAGGTTCACAACCCCCATAGATCAGCCATCTTGTTACTATATTTTTATTCGTACAATATATTTTACTCTTGTGCTTACCTATTTATTTCGTATAGGTAGGTATGTTCCACTTCCGAGTTTAAAGGGTTGTAACTGTGTCTTGAATTACCAACAAAGCGATCGTCTCCACTACGAATTTCAATGCCATGGCTTACGACCGATTTTTTCAGTTCGCAGCCACTTGCCTTTCATTTAGAATATCTCTACAGTTGTAGTCGTGAACAAGTTCGGAAATTGATTTTTCTGGCGCCAGTTGTTCGGATGTTCCGCCGAAGAGCCCTCACGTCCGTACGAATAATATAATTTCCCCTTTCTCGACACGGTTGTTTTCTTCGAAAAAAGAAAAAACCATTCAGTATTCTGACGTGGGATTGGGATCCGTAAAAAAAGAGGAAACAAAAACTCGTTTATTTTTATATCAAATTCGGTTATATTTCCCATCGAACGTTTCCCTTTTAGCGAGGGAGGAAAAGGAAACCCGATACATATTGTATGCGTAGAGGTGCTGAACAGCAGGGTGAGTAAGGAGTAAGAGTCTGTAAAAAAGAATGGGCATCTTCTTCAGAGGTTAAAACAATAGGGTAAGTTACTGGTCGGATGAAGGGGGTGGTACAAAGGTAGCAAAGAGAAAACTCCCGTGAGAGGCTGAGTGATAACAAAACCCTTCCCGAATCTTCCTGAGCCACCCCTCAGTTTTTTTTATCTCTTTTATTCCGTTATTGATTTAGGATCAAAACTCTTTCCCGAAAACTTTGAAAGGAAAGTACGAGATAAACAATAGGAAGATGAAAAAATGGGGTTCTAAGGTTCTTGTCGAAAATTATCCGGTTTCGACAAACTCCATTACTGCATTTTTGAGAAGGGGTTTTGAAAGGTTGAGAGTTAGGTAGGTATTATAGTTCACCAGCATAATGAGTGCCTAGATTGGTTTACGTTGAAGTGATCGATTAATAGACCTACTCGTATCTGTACTGGAAGGAGTTATTCCCCCTTTCCCCCTAATACTAAATCTTCTCCATTCTATAACCGTACCAAAAAGAAAGGAGAGCTGAAACCAAAAAGGTCAAACCCGAATGCAAGATCAAGTTCTTCAATTTCAGTGAGCATGACGGGGTTCACTCAACAAGAAAGACACATATACCCGAAGACACACTTAGGGGGGGGGGGATAGTCATTATAGTAACATATACCTATGGTGCGAGACTTCATTCTACTTTCCTCGGGTCGTATTAATGATAATCAAACGTACAAGTCGAGAAGGTGGATAGCTATTTGTCTGTACGCAGTAATATATATTGTCCTTGAAATCAAGGGGACTGGAAGTTGTTTTTATTTGCTCAAATGGTAAATTCTATGATCAAAATCGTTGGAGAAGTTCGGACGAAATGAGAGAAAATGTATATTGTTGCGGTTTCAACGATAATTGTGGCCCATAGAACGTTTTTGGGGAGATGAGAGACAGTCGCGTGTATAACAAATGGTTAAAAGGTAGTGCACAAATAAGATAAGATGTAAAGCAATCGCGATTATAACAGGAAAAATGCACAGACTGACAGATCTTGACTAGATGGCGATCAGAGAAAAACTGAGGAGGAGTAACAGTAGGCACCGTGAGGTTGGTGTCACTGATGACGATGTCCCAGAAACAGCTGGAATAAGGGTGGTGTGGAGAGGGTGATCCAAACCAAAGAAGTTTGCAGGGGTACAGATACCTAGGTCTTTGCTGCATATAAAAATATACATGTATACCAAGTAATACACATTCTTCCGATACTCATACTCCTTTTACGGCTTTTGTAACAACAAAAGAACACTGTTCCACTCAGTAGGGTTACGTATATACCATAAATTATTACAGATAATGTGATACCAATAAATTTACAGGGTTTGTCTTTTTCACCTATTTGATTTGCATTGAGTGCCTAATTATCTGATGCCACACTATGGAGTTTGTTCCCAATTTAGAAGTGTAGTAGGACCTCGTTATTTCTGGATATACAATGATGGACTTAATGGAGACTCTTGTAATGTATGGACACCCTTGGTCGATTCACACCCAGTTCAAATTTTTCCATCGCCTCCTGTCACGAGATATCAATTTCCGCCACTAAGTCGGGTATTGAGCGTAACAGTTGGTCAGTTGCCCTGAATCCTCAAAGACCTTCAAACGTCCTTTCCCACAGCGATCGTCCGACCCTTGAAGACCAAAAACTCACCACCAGCGGAACGTCAGGTGAAGCAGGACTGAAGCAAGCGACACCCTTCCTTCTCGAAAACCATACGGGAAGCCGTACCCATACCCGGCCCTACGGGACCACGAAAAATCTCTTTTGCGTCGAGTGAGCATTTGTAACCGGATCGTGTGGTTTTAAACGCCAGGCTGAGCGTGTATCCGGGTGGTAGACGAGAAGCAACCCTGCCAGCATGAAGGTCCCTTGAAAGGGAAGCTAGCGTGATACCTTGCGATAGTATCCACCCTCGCTGTATCAGTCACAGAACTCCACCCAAACGGGATCACCGGAGAAGGACACGGTTTTCGGACGAGCCGATGGGATCGTTTCCAAACGAAACTCATTTTCATTCAATCGTGTGCGTTTTCCTTATCTTTCTCCACCCTACAAAAAAAAAAAAGGACCAGCATAAAAAAGGCGGGTGAGGCTCTCAGTTTACCTTTCACGAAATCTCCCTGATTCCTGATAGCGACGGGCTGTCGGTTCTGCTAATGGCAACTCGTAATTGTCCCGAAGGGAATCCGAAAAAGGCGTTTAACGCTTCACTGTGTCCGAGAGGTCAAGAAGAGACCTTAACTTCCACTCCAGAAACAGTGGAAAACTCATTAGATGTTGATTTCAACTCGATCTGCAGTTTCGTTTATTCCTTCGAAAACAGGCATAATCTATCATCCCATGGTTGGCGCAAGTAGTACCAGGTGGGGTATTTTATCACCCCACTCACTTTATTGGCGCTGGTGCCATGGCATCGCATTGAACAAGGGTGAAACATGATGTAAATCATATTTAGCGGTACCTACCATTATTCTTAATATTTCGAGGTTAATGATAGAAAATTGCGTTTAATTGTCAAAATATGTATATTTAACACTTTGCCCCAATAAACCAATATATATTATAAACTTTGTGAACATGAACTCGAAAAATAAAATAATTGGAAAGTTTGCCCCAATAACCCAATATAAACGTTATAAGCATGAACTCGAAAAATTAACATTGAAAACCTTATCAAACACTAGGGCTAGGTAGGTAGGTAGCTTGAGCGTAGGTACCAGTAAATAAGCTATTCACTCTATGAAGCTGTGATATAGTATGTGGCCTCTTTAGGACTCTTACTTGATGATGCATATAGGACCCGAGTCTGCTGAGCGGATCATAAAGCTAATTTCTACGCTATTCACTCTATGAAGCTATAATTTAGTATGTTGTCTCCTTCGGACTTTTACTTGATGATGCATTTGGCCCAAAACAGCTGAGGGGCTCCTGAAGCTAATTTCGAGGTTATTATCCTATATAAAGCTGTAATTTACTTTGTCCTCCTTACCACTTTTATTTGACGATGCATAGGACACGAATCAGGGATTGGCTCCTAAAGCCTGGAAGAATGTGGTTTGACAATGAACATTTGTACCACATGGAATAATACGTGCATTGATGGAGTATTTAGCCGTCATGTTAATAAACTGGAGTCACGGGAATATGTGTCATATTATTTCAGTACCCACCGTCCATTATTATCTAGGATAATAACTGTTGGTTAATCTGTTTATTTATGTACCTATTCAATCTGTGCCAATGAATTCATTTATTGATAAGTACTGAACTGTTTTATATGGAGTACATGCGTTTGAAAATATGAATTGAGAAGCCAAAAGACATATCCATGCCATGATTTATTCCCGTGTGAGCGGTAAAATTTAGTTTTTTTTTTTTTTTTTAGCTATTCGAGTTGATTAGTTTTTTTATCATTCGATAGTTGGTATGGAAATTTCTTTGTTAGCTCGTTCCATCGAGTTATTATGATCTTGAAGAGTTCGTACCACTTTTCAACGTTTACGATTGACTGCCTATGCCTTTAGGTAACTATAATATTTATTGCCTAGGTATATATTTTGCTTCTTCCGATGAGGAAGACGGAAATATCTTTTGACGCTTCACAGTGTCAAACCTGGAATTGATAATATCACAGTTAGGTAATAATGTTTCCTTATCTCCCATCCATGTTTTTCCCTCACGAGCGAGGAAAAATACTGAAAATCCTCTTGTAGTTGGTTTCTGCCTCAAGTACAACCCCACTATTCCGTGAAGCTATTCCGTTCTTTTTAAAACAGGCACATCCTTTTCCCCTCTGAAGAGGGGCTATTAAAAAGAATTATGCCCCGCGTCCGGGTTCTTACAGGTTATTAATACTGTCAGATAATACCCCACATTTAATAAGGATTCCCCGTCATGGCATGGGTTTGTTCTTCACCCTAGCACCCGATGGTTATCGAAGAGGAAAACCGCGCAGGGACCTCCATATAGCTCAGCTCGATAGCTTAGGATGCTACAAGATGCAATTATTATCCTTGTTCCGTTCGGGTGGTTTCAGTTAATATATTTTGCCACTTCAATGGAACTACATACATGTTATAGATTATAGATAGGTGGAACACTGGATGCTTTTTAAAACTCGTTATTGTGTTCTCAGAGTATGAAGCTGCGGTGAGAAGAGAATCTAGGAAGCGTAACGGTGAGTAGGTATAGTGATTGAATTGAATGATCAATACAATGAGGTTTAGTGTTGGGATTTTGGCTTATGAACATGCACATACACAATATCTCGACCCACACAGGGTTAGACAATTAAGGTGGTGTTCCCTACTTTGCCGTCCTTAGCGAAAAAGTCGTATCCGCAGAAATCATACTTTTGGGAAATTGACCAAATCGGTTTTGCGTCGAAATTATCCGATATTTGCGTTAAAATAATCTTGAACTTGAACATTCTCCTAGCAGAAAATTGCTTGCTGGATTGAATGGCGATGTCAGAAATTGATTTTCTCCACCACAAGATTACTTTTACTCTTGTAGGTACCTACTTGTTGAGTCTGTTTGCGAGATAGACTTTTTTGTTGGAAATGAGCAATGAATTATCTAGCCAGGGGGTTTCAGCTGATCAGGCACGGAAGGTGAGTGAGCCTCATCTCCCATGTTTTGACGCCATAATCGTAAAATACACGCTAGTAAAGTCATCATGGAGAGCGCGAAGGACTAGCCCGACTCACGCTATACGAGAATAACAATCATTTTCCTTCGTCCTCATTACTAAAACTCCGATTACTGCTCGCAAATTGAAGGTGTTCATGAACACCCAGTTTTGGAGGGTGTCCCCTTGTTCACATTTATATTGCTAATTGGATTCATCTTCCATTTATTTCCCAGGTCTAATTATTCAGAAAGTGTTATTACAGTCAAGTGGTGATATTTTGAGTTTTCATGCCCAAAATAATAACTTTCACAATACCTTTCATGTCAAAGCATACCTGAGTGATGGAATCTGATGAAAATAACTTGTTTTTGAAATTCAACAATATACCTACCTGAAATCGGGAGGATTGAGAAGGAAGAATCTGGAGGCACGCCCTGCCAGAATCCTATCCAGGACAACGGATTTACAACAACAACAACAACGGGCATAAATCATCGACAATTGAAATAATTGAACCATTTAACGCTTATTCTATAATATTATTAGATAGACTTTTCGGCAGGTCAGACGATATAAGAATGGCTTGGGGTCCTGAAATTCTGTGCATGGATGTCAACCAGGCCCAAGTTTCTTTGAGGTGACTGTCCTTGCAATCCCAAAATTGTAAGATAAATGTGGTCCGGGTCTGAAAGACCCAACGTTTTACAACAAATTCTTCAAGTGTCATGAAAACTCGGCGCTCCGCGCCTCGGCAGGCCCTGCACCCCCGGTTAGTTCTACTTCAGCTCTACTGGCTAAAATAAAAAAAAAACCATGGAACATGCTTCTTCTAGTTTGCTTCATATTTATGTTGTGAAAGAGCTATCATAATGCCAAATTGAAAACTCGAACCAACTTTGTTTGTTTACCTACGTACGAGCTGTCCTCTGCCACAACACTTTTTACCAGTTAGGTCAAGGATAAAGCATGTTCCATACTAAAAGAAAATAAAGCTAAATTTATTGTTCCCATCTCTGGAGGTTTATAAAAGTATAAAGTAGAAGAAAGTAAAGTAGAAGAAATGGAACTTAATTGCACTCTTTAAGTCCAAAGGAATTATTCCAATTCTGGAGGACGAATTCTTCATAACTTTTGTATCTACCAAATCAAGTAACCAGTCACTGGAGTTATTGGATTCTCTCACTATAGTTTTGCATGATGTGATTGGTCGAATGGTCGTGAAATAACTTTCGAATGGCTAGGAAGGTACCTATAGTTCTCAGCCTTTCACCCTCTTATCAGCGGTTCGCAGTAGCCGCTCGGTTACACCCATTTCCGTATCGTCATTCGGTTCGGAAGAAAGCGAAAAAAACGTGAATTTCCTCGGCGTGCTCTATCGGAGAATGAATGCAGGTCTGAACTGGATGAGACTGAAACATGCCGCATTCGAGAAGTTGACTGAACGCCTTCCCAGAAGTCGTAAAGATAAAATTATAATAGCAGTGAGCCGTTGTTTGTAGTCGGAAGGGTGTTATGACTATGGAAGAACGTTCTACGAATCGATAGGGAACATGTATAAGAAGACTAAAAGGGACACACAATCACTTGCCGAAAATTCAAAATAAGAGTGAGAAAAGGAAACTGGAAGTGAATCGCGATCACCAAATTCTAAACTGATGCCAGACACATCATAGTGAATAGTCTTTTCACAATTTTCCGTGGTGTTCAACTGGAAATTTGAAAGTGTTTTGTTGCGCCACAACTACTTATGTATTATAGCGAAATCAATATTACTTCTTGCATTACATTCAAGTTTGTGTATGAATATTAAATAGCATTGTACTCAGTAGATTGTGCAGTTGCTACAGAATGGCGACAAGGCGTTAGTCGAAAAGTATGAACACTGTAGAGAAAGATTTTGATAATGCTGACGAGCTTTTTGATCGCGATCATGTCTTGATTATTCTAACGGAAATTGCACAGAAACAAGACAGGCTGTGAATCAATAACTTCTTCGAAGGAAACCTGGAAAACTTGAGGATAATCGCAATGAATATTCTAACCAAATATCAGCACATGCCAGAAACACGGTAGTATTTTTGCATTGTGGTGGTGAAACTGAACGTGTTTCATATTCATGTTCTTTTTTTTTTGAAGAAGAAGAAAGTACTAATATATTTGGGGGAATGAGTAAAGGATGGACAGAGATGAATGATGATGAATTTCCTGTTCTGATGATGAATTCATATTCATGTTCTGATCACTTACCAGAAACCGCTCAGAATCACGATAGTGAATTGAACACTGAACACTTCTTCTATATTATTGAAACTCTGAGAACTGGTTGGTCTGAGGATCATATTATATGATCCTAGCCTTGTATACTGTGAGCACAGCGTCAGCCCTTCCTGTTGAAACGGAACGGTGAAGGACGAAAGGGCAAAATCCTCGACAAACTGGATGAATGCGTCATAAAACTCAAATGAAACAATGAAATCGAACAAAAGTGCCTACCAAAGAGCTCAATTGGGCCAATAAAACCCAAACGTAAGGCCCAGGGATCGCACAGAGCTAGGAAATGGGTCAAAAATCGACCATGCTGCAACTAAAGGATTAAGCCAAAACCCTTTTTGGGAATTTTCGGCCTTGTAATTATTGGAGGGATCTGCGCTTTTCAATCTTATTCAAACAGAGTTGAATACAAGGCATTGGGAAATTGCTCCGTGTGCATTTGGTTTTATTACCTTGCGCACTACCACGAGGTTCCAAAATTAATCTGATGTCAATTGACAAAATTAATCTGATGTCAATTGAATTCGCAGTAGGTGTTATTGTGTTATGTTTTTCTGTTATATTTTTAGAGCTAAATCGGAGGAGTGATGGGTATTTATACGATTATATATACGTCCACAGTGATTAAATTCCTAGTCTGGCTCTCACAATGCATATAAACAGTGAAATATATTGAACATTTTCCACATTTCAAAAGTGATCATCAAAGGCTTGAGTGAGGTAAAGGCTCTCTTGGTAGACTTCGGAGCTAAATAGACTGATTCACAAAACAAAAACATGCGTTGTACGATGAAGAGTGATTGAGGGGAAGGGGGGGGGGGGGG
>JAEMON010000002.1:22826120-22858171 GCA_030264115.1 Lygus lineolaris
TTGGTATATGGTTTACCCTATCATCCAAAATAACCTAAATTTCATTTTCTTGAAAATTCTGTAGATGAGAAATTTAATGTTATTGAAGATGATCTCATTTGCTTGATTCATTTTCGGTTCGAGGAACAAGGTTTCATCGAAGTAATAATGTCCTTTATTTGGGAGCTATTCAAAATACTCGGATAGGAACTGTTCTCCCACGTTCAGCGAACAATGAACTTTCAGATCACTGTGAAACGAGAGAACCTCATATATCGTTACGCAATCATAGTTTCAGAGCTACAGTACCTACTCCCCGAATTCACAGTCGTCATTTTGATGGGGTCACAACTGAAAACCGTCACCGTTTCCTCCCCAATTACCAAATCGCTCGCCCAAGTGAGCCTTGCTCCTGTTTTTGATTCGAATTAGACGTACCTGGACGCTTTGGGAATCGCTGCTGGTCATTAGGCGCCCTCATGCAAGACAAGCTCAACATCCCGCGCTCACCCAACCAGGGAGTTTAAGAAGAGGTCACGGGTCACCCAACTGCCATTTCACAATCTCTCTCAATTATACTACTCTAATCGGATCAAGCGGAATTGTGATGTGATTGCTTCGTGCAAAAGGAAAACAATGGAAACGAATTCGTTCCCTTCCACTCCTCCCCGATCCATTACGGTGCCCCGTTCACAATAATTACGGTTTACTTCTCTTTTTTTTCCGGAGCGTTTAGCATCCGACTTTATGTGCGGGTTGAAGATTGTACATCGTAATGATAGGGGAAGGGGTCGATTGGCCATTGAATCGTTTTCAGTTGGGTTCGCGAATAAATTTTCATCGGTCCATCGTACATCCGTTCGGTTTGAAAAGCTCCCCCACAACGTCCATCCTCTTTTTCGCAGGAAATTGTATTTTATACGAGGAGGCTCGATTCCGGCCTTTTTATTGCTTTTTCGGAACTCTTCCAATGGGACTCCAGCGATTATGTCAGTAATTATGTCCCCGAAATAGGAGTGTACGACAACACGGTGTCATCAATTTCCTCTTTGAAAAAGCGAGGGAACAAAGAACGGTGTTGTTCTCCTGGTACTTCGAAAAAACCATTATGCCCACCTCCTGTGTCTTCGTGAATAGAAATTACGACTATCATTGCGAATTCAGAGGACAAAAACGTATTGATTGGAAATGTTTTTGAACAGTACGAGAAAATTGGCAGTTATGAAATGGTCCTAACTGGAGAGGATACAAAAGCGAAATAGCCAAATCTTATCTTCAAAAAAGGTAAGTTGACCATTCTGTACCTACTCTGGGCAAAGGAATAATAAGTCGAGTCTATTCCATCACAATTATTAAACTAATTTATGGTAAGAACAATTACATTTACCTACTTGATGTATATAAAGATATTGATAGTCGAATCCAAACTGTATACCTAAAATGTTGTATGAGTTACCTAGTACTATGTAAGCTCTAATGATACGAGTATGTATTTAAAATTTTCGCTTTCGGGCCCGTCTAGTGAAGTTAACTAGAAGAAGCTTCGCATTTACGTTGGTGCGGTGAACTTTGTTTCCTCCCAATTCGAAATTTCCATTCGCATCATTTCACTTTTAGACTTTTCAGAACAAATATGGTTCTGGGTCAATTCGTTTGTCGGTATAGTGCGTGTCAGGCTGGGTTGAAAATAAAAATTTTGACTATTGATTATCTGTTCTAAATTCTACCAACCTCGAGGTTCCACACTTGATGTCAACCTTCTATCCTCCAATAAATCCAACAACATCTTTGTTTGACACCCCTTGTTCTTTAATATTTATTATTTACAGTATTGTGCTTGAATGAATGAATGATGACCAAATTTTAACAATAAAGTAACAAGAACAAAGGAGGTAGAACATAGCCATTTTAAACACGAGGGAAGATGTATTTGAAGAGAGAAGAAATTAGACAAATCATCCCTTGTGGAGTTGACTTGGCCTAGTTCCAGAACCTGCTTCTAACTGACGTGCAGGGTGAATTCTACCCGTTTTTTGATTCGTTGAAATTTTCATCTCGTGACATCCAGGGGATTTTTGAGTTCCCTTCAGAATAAAAAAAACCCCTCTAATTATATAGTCAATAATACGATAATTCAATTCGTTTCTAACTTGTTACTCGTCTTTATCATGCACATTGCACATCATACTCCATCCTCATAAGACTCCTTAATTTCCTTTCTATGAAATTTGTTGTTCTTTAGTGATGGAGTCATTGTAGGAATGGAGAATGATCCATCCTCGGGGAATTCAGGAGCTGACTCCTCATGTCTTGATATCTCGTTTATAACATCGGAGGGCCGAGAGTGTCGCTAGAGAATTTGAAATACTACCCGTTCGAAATTTATCTTACCAACTACAATAACTTGTTCAATCATATTGTTCGATTTAATAATTCCACTTAATTATTTCAATTTCTTACTGCAATTGCCTACTTATTATTTCAATCAATTACTACAGTGACTTATTTTTATAACGAACGGTTTGTAGGGGCTCTTGAGGCGCCCTCCACCAGTTGCATGGGTTCTCTTTTGTATCCCATGGTGAGAGTTCTATGGGGATGTCTCTAAATAACTGAGGACGGGATCAAAATTTGAACTTTAATGTTCGTGAATAGTCTCTCCAGCAACCTACTACCTTTAATTTATTGTAGCTATCTACTTAGGCAACAATGATCGCAATTCTTCCCGAGTAGGCAAAATCTCCGTTCAAATATCAGCTGTTCAAATGCAACTTTCTTTCGATTCCACCGAACCAAGTTTGTTGTTTACTTGCAGAAGCTCTCTTAGTTACTGAATTTCATTAAGAATGAATGCTACAACTCTCCGATAATAATAATAATTATGAGAAGGTACCTACTCATTGTCACCAAGAGACGATTGTGAACCTCGCGGTAGGTGGGTATTTTATGTTAATAGGATCTTTGTAGATGGGCTATCCATACAGAAAATAATAAACCGTTGTGTAATAATTTGCAGCGTTTTGGAAAGCTCTCAACGAATAAAATGGAGCAGCCGGAATGACTCATTCCAGTACTGTCGCATTTCACGATGATTTCATGTCAGACTGATTCCTGACATCCTGTAGATTATATCGATCGGTCTTACCACTCTTTTCTTCATCTCGAAATCAAGGGAGCGCCAACTGACAACCTCACCTCCCACAGCTCAACTTTTTCCAACATTCTGATAGACAAACAATATACTTAGGCCGTTGCTCTCCATGTGTATACGATAATAGCTTGGAGCTGAGATGGATTGCCAATCATGGTCTCAATACATATATTTATTTGGAGTAGTGTGATTACATTTTTTCGTAAGTACCTAATAATGAAAGGAATCCTGTGATCAAATTTGTTCGAGTTTTACAGGTGTGGGATCGGATTTAGAGGTTATTCAACAGTATTGAAACCACAATTACTGTTAATGTGCGTCTGTATTTGCGACATGCTACTACCATTTCGGTCAGAAATATGAATCCGTCAATCGTTACATATCGTATCCCCACCATCGATCACAGCAGAGTGAATTCAAGCATCAAAGTATCGATGTTTTTGGGCACCTCCCAACTGCTTCACTTCGCCCAGCTCTGGATGCACCAGCATAGCAACTGATACCGCTGAGCCAAGTCCTTGATATCCCCATCTGCCTTCCCCACCCACGACCCTCACAATCCCCTCTCTATAGATTCCGTACTTTTCTTGAGGTGATCGACAAAGCGGGGGCCCTGGGGCTCCTTGTGGAACAACTTTCACCAGCTGGAGGCACCGCAGGAGGCAATGCCCTCCCGTGACATTTAGGAACTTTACGATTACTGTCCTCGCGAGGGAGATCCTCAAATTAATTACACGCTAGTACAAGTAACCTTGTCATAGTTTTTTCCATCCTTTTTTCACGCTACACATCTCTTCCTCTCCTTCTCTGTCATTTCTTTGTAGTAAGAATTTACTTTCAAGGCTTGTATGCCACAATCATTCACTTCTAATTTCTCTACCTAGTAGGAATCTAGACATCAACAATAATGATCAGCAATGTTGAAGGACCGAAATTACAATAGTAAGTTTTGCTCTCAGATTTGAATTCAGCGTTTTTCCCCCGGAAACCATCAATTTTTCTTGAAAAGCACCAGAAACTCACTAACAACTGCTTTGTTTATCGGTTTCTTAACCGATAAACGTACTATTTTCGAGTTAGTGCCAAAGCAAATTTCGAGTTTATGTTTCATAGTAGAGACAAGCAAATGCCAAAAACGACTGAAACTAATGGGGTGACGACCCAAGTAAGAGGAGGGTCAGTGATGTCATGAGTTGAGAATTTCATCTGGTAACTTCAGGTAGGTCGTACTAGGCCGTTTTGGAATACTCTCGCTGGGTATCTCCTAATACCTACCTATCTATTCAACTACATTTTGCTTCTCTGTTACTCAATAATGCTCAATAAATCTACTATTTACTTTTGCGTTGCAGTCTTTCTGTCTGTTTGCTTGTGACTCAATCACGGTGGAACGCATCCATGATCGATGAGATTTTCGTAAATACCTAAATTATTCAGAGGGGTACCTATAATTATTGAGAAGTCGTTGTAAAACATTGATGAGACAACAATAATGAACTATATGAGACCCTATAGCTCATGGGAGAGCTATACGGGGAATTTTACTTGGTAAATTCTGTTTTCCCGAAATCGGAGCATTCCTGTGACTGAGACCACGATATCAGGAATCAAACCCGAGACCTTTCGCTAAGGTACGTATGGTTTTGAAAAATTTGGTAACATTGTTTCCTACCACCATCATATAAATGATTGCGAAAAATGTTTCATAATACCCCCACTACGTTTACGACAAGGTATGTTTGTACTTCAATCTTGAAACTTTTGTTCCATTCAGTAGTCTTAATCCATCCGACTAATTTGATTTGTAAATACCAAAGCATACCTATTGTTTCCGATCAGTTTTGATGAAAACGACCGTTTTAATTGGTTTACTACAGTAACAGGATGAAAACATTCAAACCCTTTTTCGTTTTCTAATCACTCCAAACATTGTTCTCCTTTTTCCACCAGATTGAAGCGCCGAAATCCACAAGTGTTCTTTCCTTGCATTCTAAATCCATCCCCCTCTCCTTTCCACCATCATGATTCGGTTTTATTCTTCTTCTTTTTGATCATCGGTCCCCCTTTTCGTGCCTATTCAACTGCGAATTTCAAAGCTCTCTCAGGTTCGGTGCTTAGAAATGGGTTCCGCAACGGGGATGAAAATGATGTTGATTATACAAAGGAATTTCATTACAGATCGCAACAAACTCACATTTCGGGATTTGCCTTTTGGAAGATGAATCAGGAATCGCTGATTGAATAGCCTGTCGGTTGGGTGAGCAGAGAAGTACCTACTGTTTCTGAGCAGACTTGAGTCAGCAGAGCAGAATCAGAGGTACGGGTGAGCGAGCATTATCAAAGTGAAGTTAAAAGATGCTTTCAGGCATCGAAAAGGAAGGCAATCAATTTCAAATTATACCAATTTCCCCTCATTCATTAGGCATGGTACTATTCACATAATTGAACCTTTCACTTCCCTTGATTGACCCGGAGTGAAAGAATTCCAATCGATCTGAACAGATCCCTTGAATCTAGCCGAAAAATGGTTTGAAACGTAAACATGAACCTTATTCATAAATTTTGGACATTATATACGTACCTATGTGTGAACAGATGAGTGTCCGAGGGTGATGTGGGAAAAAACCTCAAAAAGACTTGCAGAAAGACTTACTTATTATGTATGGTTCTACTGATGGGATATGATAGTTCAGCAGTTGATTATTAAGAGGCAGGCTCCTATCGTTATAAACCAAAAACTTCACCAAATTACTACCTTCGAATAAGAATACAATGCTTATGGAGTAGGAATTATTTAACGATGAGTGATTGTATTTTCAGAATTTTACTGTCGTCAAAAAATATAGACAACGTACGATAAAGATTTTAAAAATTACCTGACTGTTAGGGACTCAAATTTAGTAGGTATATATAATAATTTGACGTAACGTTCGAGAAGTGAGATGAGTATCGGATTCAACATCAAACGCAGTCAAATCGTTGTACTCGTAAACACGTTCATCTAACTTTGAAACACGATTTATTCATATTCCGTACAATAACCAGAGGCGCTGATGTCACACACCTTCCATTAAAACTGGGGTGGTCTCTGAGGGTTGAACACCACTTATTTCAAGGAAGGAAAATCCTCCATTCCTCCTCCTACTTGACGATTTTAATCTTTTGGGGCGCTCACAAAATTGTCCAAGCCAAGCGGTCCCTTCTGTATTATTCAGGAATCTAGTTAACTTCCTCCCTGTTTCGCTCTCAAAGTCACTCATATTTTTTCATTTTTTTTTTCAACTTTCAGTATTTTTTCTTCATCGCGAAAAGTAAAGAACGTTGTTTTTTGTCTTAAAGCGCCCTTCTCCACCGTTCCAGCGTTCCCGTGGACTTTAATTGGGCCGTTTCTAAACTGGAGATGAAGGTTCTAATTGACTTTGGAGCTTTCAGTTGACATAAATCCTGTGCAAAGGAGAAAGAAGGGTATTTATCTAAGGAATTATTAAGAAGCAGTGGTGTAAATACATGTTAAAAGTGGTTCATTCTTTACAACAATAGTTGAAGATGTAACTAATCCGATATGATTCTACCCGAGATTCAATGGTCCAATTCCTCGAAGGTAGAGTGAGCATTGTGGTCACCCAATTTTTGGAGGTATTATGGAAGATTATAATGTTCCTTTTTCAAAACCTTAGCCCTTCTCACATTTTATGATTTAGATCGTCCAGCACAAATTTATTTCTTGTACGTAGGCCAGTCTAGCGTGCAGTCGTTACCTGGGGGTACCCATGTAACCCCTATAAGCATCCATTCGATTTGCCAATGCAAAAATGCAAGTGATAGTGAAGGTGCAGCTTAGGAGGCAAGAAACGTCATTAAGAGAAATTTGCAATCAATCATGTATACAAGGAATTTATATAGGTAATGTTTGTATAAAAAGTAGCGTTGAGTCAAAAACGCCGAAAATGAAAAATACGTTTCTAGAGGTATTATCTAATAAGAAAAATTGACAGAAACACGTAGGTATCATTTTCCAAGAATTTCGGCAACAAGCGTCATCATAGATGAATCTGGTTTTCCTTTCAGAAACCAATGAAATATACTCAATGTAAAAACTCGTAAGCACAAAATACCTATGTTCAACTAGGAAGATAAAATATAAGTTATTAAAAGTACTATTGAAGGTATGCGACTACTTAAACAGGTACTCCTACAGAACTCTTTATGGTTATTGAAGCTCAACAGGTAGGTAGGTACTTTCGAGCAGATAGTGACAAACAGTCCTAATCTGTTTTCGTCCTTCGATAACCGTCGTTTAATAATTTGAAGCGTTTTTAGCATAAAAAAGCAGTCGGGCCTAACAGAAATAAAACAACTATTTTTTGCTGGCTGAGCGTCAATTAGTTAAAATTCAAGTAGCGTAACCAGAAACCATAATCGAGCTGGAGGGTTTGTGAAGCCAGCTCGTTGATCCAGGGCGGAGCAAGAAGTATCCTCCTAAAAATAGGACTACGCAATAGGGTATTCCGATGTCTCGTAATTTTGCAATTTTCGACTTCAAATTCGCATTCAGCACCCGTGAAACCCCTGTAGTTCTAATTTTCAGCTCAAAATGTTCATTAGGTTGGCTGTAAAACTGGTGAGTAGATCACGTGTGACGTCATGTGTTCTGTTGAGCGGACAGTGCCCCCCAGGCGGGCGCGGGGCGGGTGACGCCATCTGTATCGATTTTATGCCACTCGTTTTCGCTCACTTCCAATCATCCGATACCCCACATATAGCACCTTTTTGGAAAGCTCTCACTAGAATCTTTCAGTTTAACGAATCAAATGGAACAGCCGGAATAAAAGACAAGTCATTGCAGTCCACACCTGTCACTTGAAAATGAACAGGTTCTTACATAAGTTTTTTAGTTTTGTGGTAATTACCACTAATTTGCATGCTGTAATATTCTCCTGCGTTTGAATTTTAAGAAGAAATATCACAGTCGTTAACTGTTTTGTTGAAAGCTCCATCCACGGAGGGCCTACGATGAATAATTCGAATCAACTCACTCCAAACGATGAAAGTTGTTTAAGCACAATCAACTCGTGAAGGTTCCGTGCTGACCACATAAACGTGACAGATTAATGACGACAAAAGCCAATGAGATGTTGAAAATACGCTTCATTCGCACCCATTATTTTTCGTTAAAGCTGAGGAGATAGCCAATGAATAATTTTTCGTGCTCTCCTGGGGAGGAGTAGGATTGAGAATGCGCTTCAAGAAGGATCGAAATAATTATACCCGTCATTACATCGTCATCAATAGTGTTCGTATCTTGAATAGAGTAATTATAGCTTGCAGTTTATATAGGGATTATAATATAATATAGAGATAAAATTGTCAGGTGGCTTGAGATGAGAATGGAATAGTGAGATTAAATTATGGAAAATTTGAGATGAAAAATGGCTGAGTTTTCTACGTCCTGTTAACTTAAAGATGGCTCATGATAAGCTGAGTATATTTAAAGACTGCGTGCCACGCACTGTGCTTGGGGAAATAAAAACAACTGATGATTTAAAAAAAATTATTTAGATAAAAACAACTCGCAATGCGATTCGAAAGTTCTCCAGTCGACAAGAAAGCTATGTAAATTCCCTATTTCCTTAAAAATATATCGAATGATGAGCTCGTATTCTTCCAAATTTATACACGTTCATCATTCAATGTACAAGTCGTGTGTGTAAGTATTTAATGTAGTGTCGTTCAATGTGACTGTCCCGTCAAAGTTTTTTGTGACTAGCTGTAATTTATTGTTTTTTTTTGTTGAGATTTCTGCTAATATGAAGAAAATTAAGCTACTTCAATGGACCCAAAATTTTAAATATACCGACTTTTAAAAAACAGTTTTTCCACGAGAATCCAGTTTAGAGTATTCTGAAAAGCACAAAAATTTCCTGTACGGATACCATCCAGGAAATCCCTGGCATTGGTAAGCCATGGTATACAATACATAATACTATGTATGATTGCACTCCTCTCGCCTGGGGAGACCCGCTGCCCAGTGTGACGTTATAATACAGCGAACGCGAACTTTCAAAAACCATAGAGAAAACTTTTTACCCATCATAGGACAATGCGGTTGGGGTTGAAATTCGCAATAAGTATACTATGGAATCTACTTTCATTCAAAAAATAAAAATACGTTTCTCTAAACCATAGGTATATTCCTTTAAAATGCAGCTTATAAATTGATAATATGTCATTGCAATATTATGGAAGTGGGAAAGCAATTATCATTATAGCTATCCATAAATTTTATGATTCCAATAATTTGGTATTTAGTGTTTTGAACCAATTAAATCATTCTACGGGTGGGTACATTTTTCTTATTTATGCATTTTTTTGAGTTCTTATTCAGATAATCACTATTGATAATAATATCAATGGGTGGTGCCATATTAATTAGACGCATGTGGGAGGTTGAGGGGAAAGAAAACGCTGGCTTCTCCAGTATTTTAGTCCTACTAGTTTCGCCGTTTGTTCAATCAGCCTCATCTGGGACTCTAGATGAACATACAAAACTATTGTGCCCGACATAATATCTTGTGGGAGGGAGATACAGACATTATAGAATCAAATCCATGTGTTTATATAAAGATCATGGTCTTTACTCCCACTCCCACATTGACATGTAGGAGTGGCCACATTGCCACAGCGATATATAGCGATGGATTCAGATCATCACTATTAAATATTAATTTATTGTATAATTATTTATCCTCATTCATTTATTTTTCAATGACTATTGTTTAATATAATATCATGTTTCGGAACTTACTTGGATACACAAAGTTGTGATTGTTGTAACAGAGGTAGTCAACATCGTGAGATGAGGTGGATTGTGGATTCCGATATTAACGGCTATAATATTATGTTATACCTACCAACCTATCAAATCTGGCCTTATCACTTTATTGGAAGTGTTTATGTGTTCCTAGAGAGAAGGTACCTACTACTGCAATGGACGGTTCACTCTCTAAGTTAGTATTATTGATGTTGCACCTTGATCATTCAAGTTTACGACCGACACTGTTATCGGTCAACGTATTACCCCGAAGGTAGTTTATAGACGATCCGTCCCGACTATGTAAATAATGAATCTATTAGGAACGGGAGTTAGTTTCAGTTTGATCCTCAGGCCATCTCCTCACTCATACGTCAGACAACGGATGTAGGTATCAGGTATATGGTAATGCTGTAATGCGCAAGCACCCCACTGACTGATCCCCATCATGCTGCTATAATTTGGTTCTGAGGCAGTTGAGGAGCCTGATCCCGCGGGGATGCATTCACGTGAGGCTTCTCGCTCGTCAGATTTGCCCCTGGTGTTAGGTATAGAGATGTTCTCTCGTATGTTCTCTCTCCGTATAATAGCCTATAAATAACCTCCGAGTTTTCCCAGTATTCAGAGCTTCCCTCGGATCGTGAGTTGGAGAGTGATATATTCCACCTTCGCACCATTAATCGAGCCCGCTGTTACACGCAGCATCTACACTCTTCTGTCTAACTTGCTCCGCCTTCCGGTCCCTTTCGTCGCTAATCTCTTGCCTCTACCTCTATCTCCCCCCCCCCCCCCTCCCCCCACCCACCCTGCTTACAAATTTGCAGATCTAATAGGGCCTCGTTTGGTATTCTTTCCATGTCACTACAAGATAAAATTCATGTTTAACGTCACTTTAAGATACCTACTACAGTAAATTGTTGCTGTCTGTGGTATCTGGTCAAATGGGGTTAGCATTCGCGTTGTCTCGCCCTAGACAACGTCCCGATACCCGTTCTATGTTATCGCATCTCGCATCAGTAGTACCGTACCTACCTATCGTATCAAAAACTACTACCTATAGGAACTCTTTTCATCTCTCAATTTGTTTGGGTATCTCGGAAACAGAATCCACAACGACACAGTAGGCTAAATTTAAGTTCCTAGGTAGGATAGTTGTACATTACTGATGGCATTCAGCAGATAACGGTAGGTCTGAGTTCCAAAAATAAGGGAAAATTCAAGATTTGCTTTCAGATTTTTCTCTTTCTATGATGAAACTTGTTTACCGACAAATTAGGTTTATTTGCATGGAGAAAAATCATATTATTACAAAGGTTAACTAGAATTGGAAATTGAAGTTAACTAGACCAAAAATATGAGGTTGTCCGTTACTATACTAAAAGACGCCTAAAAATGTCAAAAACTTGATTTTGTGACCTTCAATTCTGTTGTTAGGCCCGCATGCAGTAGTTCTCTACCGCCAAGTTGAGTATTTACACTATCTTCACTATTCTGATATTAATGCCAGTTTAGGTGTGTGCATGTTTGTCAAACAGCCACATTGATTCAATGAGGCAGTCTGCAGAACGATAGGAAAGTTCCTGATCAGTTTATGGGGTGATTATGTTTCGGGAACCAGCTTCTTTTTGATAAATCTATCTCCCTTGCTGACGTTTTGTCGTCCGATTCGGATGGTACAGGATCCGGCGAGAAGACCTTTCCGCTATCAATTCAGAAAACGATTTTATAAGTAAGTAGTCGACTGATTCCACAGCCCTAATTGTCCTGGTTGCCGTACAATTTTGTTGTTTGTTCTCTAAAATATTCCAAAATCTCTTCAACTCTCTTCGTAGGCTTAATGATTGAATTATCTGATGGTGCGGTTGGAATCATATTTCATTCCAGTAGGGGTTGGCGCTTTTTCCTGCAGATGGCTTCTAAAAGAGTAAAATATGAAAAAGCGTTGTGCACGTCGTAAATTTAACAAGCAGAAAAAATCAAATCTGCAATACAGCAGGGGGGTTTGGACACCCTTCCTGGATTTCAAGTGCATATCCAAAATTGACAATGATCAGTCTGCGGAGTAGGAACGAAGACGGGATTTGCCAACGGATTCTCCCATTATAATTCTCATTATGCTGATTGCAAGTTAACTAGATGGGAGTCCCTATAACGCGATTCCATCAGCCGGAGCTGCGGTTAGCCGTTCAGCTCAGTAGTTGCCCTCAGGGAAGAAATCCCGTTCAGGGCGAAATGGTTACTTGGTTACTCCGTTCCGGTCTCTCTTTCACCGGGTTTATACACGGCACCCACTCACGTCTCTTTTCCCTCGCACTTTTATCATTTTTCGACTTTCGTGTTTATAAGCTTTGAATAAGCTGATTCAACATAACAGCAATCTAATTAGTAAGTAAGTGGAAAGCGCTAACTAAAACATTTCGAACATAATAGGTACACACCTCTTTATCTACTTTGGATAAAATGACATGAAAATCATTTCAGAGCGATCACTCCGGAGTGATGGGTCAGGTGGGGAACCAGGATTCCTCAAGCACCCAACGTAATAAAATGCATTGAACGAAATCAGTTAGCGAACAGGATATGTAGATTAAAGTGACAATCATCGTGTCACGGCCATTTAAATACTCCACAGAAGGAAACAGGAAACGGAGTCGCTCTTTCACAAGAGTCTTCATATCAAAAGAGGAGAGGTCGGAGGTGTTTGTGTTTTTTCATCGTCCGTTCCCACATTCAAACTGCGGAACCGGATCATCTTGATAAGATAGGTAATTGAAGCTACATGAACTTTTAAAAGCCTAATTGTTTTCGAAAGGTTCTGCCGCCTTTGAAATCGTAACTGCCTCCTCTTCCTCCTTTGAGAAATCGGCAGACGGTGATGAAGTGCAACGAGACGCGTCTGAACAAGGAATAGCAAGCGTGTCCAGCTGATTGCTTAGACCAATTCCCTTCTCAGTTAGCAAAAACGCAATCAGTTGTTCCTTGAGCAGGATCATTGATGATTCCATCGCTCCATAAAATATTATTATATCCAAAACTACCATTCTGATTTCGATTAAGAAGTTTTGGGGTATTTCAAACACGCACTCCCCCCCCCCCCCCCCCCCCCCCCCCCCACATATGAATTTAGTACAACAGATAGGTGTTTTTGCGGGGTAGGCATGTAGCTTGTTGTCTCCTGTCATATTAAGTGCTCAAATCAGGAAAAAAAAAGATAAACAGTATTCACGTAGAGTAGGTACCTAGGATGACATGCGAGCGACGTTAGATAGATGAATACAGCGTCAAATAGGTCCTATAAATGAAAACAAACCACAAATCCACAATCAAGAAACACACACTCAACACACTCAACCAAGAAATCATCTTGAAAAAATTGCATAGGTATACGCTGAGTAGTGAATTGCCTTTAGGGTGGAGACTTGATGCTGAGAGGGGATTGGTTTATACTTGGGTTGGAGTATACTTAGTAGGTAAATGGTGTAAATAAGCTTTCCGTAAATGAGTAGCTTTTTATTCAAATTTCAAAACAACTCTCTAAACTCCTGCATTATAATATTATTATCATAGTGGCTATCAAAACCGGACCCCCAATTCGCTGACCGGTACCTACTTGTGATGTCCCCGGTTATTGGTTTATTATTTTCAATAATGAACCTTTGGAATTTTAACAAATGGTGGAAGTGCACGAGGAGCATTTCCAGGTAAAAGCATAGATATACTACATACTAATCGAATGAATGAAAAAGAGGTTTATCCAATTTTTGGTTTTCAAAGGCAGTCTTGAACACCTTTAAACATACAATTCAACAATAATAGAACAATCTTGATCAGGTAGGTGTATTGTTTCCTTCGTTGAATTCATTAATAATAATATTATTAGGTATAGTTTACCATTTTGGTGATTTTGGTTTATTTTTTCAATAATGAACCATTGGAATCGAGCACGAAAAAATTTTTTTTAAATTTTAGGTTTTAAGTTTCAAGATACGTAGAATCCAAAAATCGAATTAAAAAAAATCCGTCCGTCCGCCGTACGCCGTACGCGGCACTTTCCTTAGTTATCATGGTCCAAAATGAATGAAATTTCGTATACCGCCCCCATTTGGGGTCTAGTTGTGCCGCGAAGCTTGGCGTTACCGTCAGTCTTCTCTAAGGGGTAGAAAATAGGGGATGCAATTTTCAAAACGCCCTAGCTCGAAAATTTCAAATGGGAAGATCAATTTTTTCCATCGATTTAAAATAGAACACAATTTTTAGCGTCGAATGAGAGACCTTGCGGAGCGTTT
Organism: Lygus lineolaris; assembly: GCA_030264115.1. Taxonomy (NCBI): domain Eukaryota; kingdom Metazoa; phylum Arthropoda; class Insecta; order Hemiptera; family Miridae; genus Lygus; species Lygus lineolaris. The sequence goes on from JAEMON010000002.1 coordinate 22,840,348, forward strand.
TAGGACCAACCGATCGCTCCTTGTAAGGACTGAAGGGTTGAACGAAAAAAAGAGCAGAAACATGAGTGTGAATCGCAATTCTTCCCGAGAAGGCAAAATCTCCGTTCAAATATCAGCTGTTCAATTTCAACTGTCTTTCGATTCCACCCAACCAAGTTTGTTGTTTACTTTCAGAAGCTTCCTTAGTTACTGAATTTCATTAAAAATGAATGATACAACTCTTCGATAATAATAATCACAAGAAGGTATCTACCTACTCATTGTCACCAAGATTGAACATTCATTAGAGGGTATTTTTGATTACTCATTTTAGGTTATCTCTGTTTACGTAAAAAAATCATTATATTTATTACCTACAATATAAACGTTTTTATTTGGTTTACCACACATTATAATATTATTCATTGCGTTTTTGGTCACCAGTTTCGGTCAGCTGTTGGAACAAAGAGGCTGGTGAAGGAAAGCAAAGATGGTAGATACATTATATTTAATATCAATATATAGACGAGCATAGATAATAAATATACAACGTAGTACATGATACAATATATATATCATATTTTTAAAGATGGCACTGTCGAAGTGTACTGGGTAGTTTTTCTCCCAACTTAGTCTTATATTTTGGAGAGGTAACTCAAAATTTACCCCCAAAAGTCACCACGAATAGGAGGAATCGTCAGTTTTTGTAAAATGTTGTTCAATCTACGGCTCCCAAAATTCTTCCTGTCGAGTTTTCATTTCTCAACCACGGACCTACTCAGTCCAAGACAATTTGATTTTTTTAATATCGGCTGTTAGTATTTTTCGGTACCACGACTGAGATATATGTGAAATCGACAACCTACAACAAAAGCCACCAGCAAGTGCGGAGCAGAAGTTTTTACATGGACCAGGATCATTGTGCGCGCTACATTTAGCGAATTTTCGAATAAAATGAAGCTATTAAACAGGGAAACATATTCAAATCAATCCATCAGTAAACGTGGCACATCACATCAACAGAGTGCTCATCCGCCATGGCTCCGCAATCGCTGCGGGGAGACACAACTCCCATTCTGAAACCCATTTCAGTTCCCGGTGTACCAAGACAAGGATATAATAAGACTTATCCCGCGTACAGTTCGGCCGTCTCCTCACTTACTTTACTCATGGATGAAAAGATCCATCAGTTCTATACTCTAAAATAATAATAATCCTCATTACCAAGGGAGGGGAATAGGAAGTCTTATGTTCTCCAAACAATTTGTGTTCTATAAAATTAAATACCTACACAGCCACCTGGGAAAATTTGGTTCGGCGTATGTTTGTGTGTGCGGTCGGAAGCCGTAAACTACCATTCTTCTGATTTTGATGCATTTTTCAGGGATTTTGCCTTTTTCTCTGACCGCATTATTATTAACATTTTGAGTTGAAATAATAAAAGTGAAAAGTGTAATAGATACTACGAGTAAATCGCCGCATTTGGTGGGATGAATAAGAGTTTAGTTTTTTTTACGAAAGATCCGGCGATTCACTAAATTCATTGCCTTGGGGAGGCTGGCCAAACTCATGAATTGAGAGAGACGATTTAATTTTAAAGGCCATTAGAAATGGAAATTATAGGTAGAAAATGGGAAGGGAAGCTGGTTACCCCTTTCCACCGCCATCCGAAACATAACCTTCTCTGAGCAATTTATAGTAACCCGCTCCCTTGGAGAACCCACCCTCGTCTCAGTGGGGACCGCAGCTCACTAATTTGAACCGGCTACCTGCTCTACGCATATTATGGAAATATATCAGGTAACTAGGTATGGACGAGAAATAAAAAGAGTAACCTCTAATGAAAAGGGCTCAGGGTTCTTTTCTGTCTGGAGAAACGTTAGTAGGTATGAAGGAGACGGATGAAATCCTCACACTAATACGAAATTTTTCTTCAGCACGAAAAATCATCCATGGTTTCATTTTATTCTTGTTGTCTATCATTTGGAAAAAAAACAACTAGGTATTTAAATAATGAGGCGGTCTTGAATAGCACTACCCACCATAATATTATGTATACCCTCTAATATATTCGTGAGAACTTAAGACCACCTTATAATTGCTGGTTCATCGAGCGAGGAAAGTTGTTAACCATAACATCCTTTAAGTATGAATAACATGCTCGTTATCTTAGGAGATGGTACGAGGACGTTGTAGTATTCCAGGTATCACCTGCAAAGAAACGCCATGTCTTAATCTCGTGTGAAATTCAAAGCTCGAATCATTTTTCTAGATCCTCATATCCATCCATACCCGAAGACTTTTGGAACGAATTCATATAAGTTTTTTTAAATATAACTACCTATTCGTTTTCAACATGTGGGGTTATATACGTGGATTTTTATTTTTGCCACACTGAGCGCTTTTCATGAGTGTGTAATCAGTGAAACACTGTTTTTCACACTTTTGTCCGTCTATAAAACACTGTTTTCAGTAGATAAGTGGTGAGAACATATTAATTCTCATGGAAATCATAACATTTAATTTCGGATTTAGTGCAAAACCCCACTAACTAGGTATACTACTGTAAATTTTGAGCTACTAACAAAAATTTACTTACGCGCTGAGGTGCTTTTCATGAGGTAATAACGGAAAACCTGCTGTTTTCACTAATTCAAGTGCTTTAATAATATTGGTACTCGGAATACGCTGACAGACATTTTTCAAATATAAGCGGATGTTTTAGGCACCTACTACAATGAAATGCCTCTCAATTTCTACAATCAAGTTAGCAGAAGAATGATTGATTATATTAACTGATCACTGTTGGCACAGCCCCAAGCATGGGTAAAGGTACAGTCTGCCGTGATAAGGTGCTCTCCTACAAAGCAATGGAAAAATTTATCTTTGCTTCAGTGTAGTACAAGGCCTGACAACAAGGGCTGTTCAGTCTACCGAATGGTCAATACTGGATTACATAACTTCTTGTGCGAATGAAACAGTCGGTGTAAAAAATACTAGCAACAGTGTGATAGGTATGGATCTTAAACAACACGTACAATAATTATAATTAACTGACCAAGGTTGCCTTTTCCAACACTATACCCGTGTAGGTCCCCCACCAAGTTCTTAATTGAGCAAAGGTCCGAGGGATCGCCGTGCGGTATAACTATGGTGATCGGAGAGGGGGAGGTATTGATTGTACTAACGGAGGTTTCAAGCCAACAGTTGGTCGAACCATATGCCCCGGTGACCACTCCACCCTCTCTTTGGTCAGAGTTTCCATTTTCCACTTGAAATATGATACTATTCACGATATTACGATAACATCTTTCCCCTCAGAGATGCTAAATAAGCACTCGTTTCGATTTTATGTTTTCATTTCAAGAACAATAATGAGCCGGGATGGTGAATCGCCCTGGGCAAGAAACAAGTCAGTTCATTGTTTCCAAGGGATTATCAAATAACTGAGCATTGAAGCGTTACTTAATTTGTCTAGATTTACCATTTCCAGTAGGAACCTACTTAATGATCCTTTGGGAACGAGCGAGCAACAAAAGCACCCTCAATATTTGAGGGAAAGCTGAATACGGAGTGGCATTAAACATACGGAACAACGTTATTCGGCATGAAAATCCTTTTCGGACCTATGAGCATGTGATAACGTGAATTGGATTTCCTGAATCATTCACATCGACAAGAATGTTCGTTTCTATCAAATTGAGTCTAAAATAGTTTATAGATCATCTGAGTCAAAAATGGAGCTCTCTGATCTGCATAGTTGAAAATTGAGCTTCCTGACCGGATGAGTCAGAAAATAAGCTCCCAGGTCAGCTGGGACGAAAATTGAAATTACATATCACCGTCCTGACTCTAAAATTGAGCTGTCATATTAGAATTTTTGAAAATTGAGTTCACAGATCAGCTGAGTCAAAAATATAGTCCCAAATCAGCTGCGCATCGAAATTTATCGTTACCATATTATGATAATATAGGTATTTATGTTATATCATTATGTAAGGGTGAACAAGAGAGAAGTTAGTGGATCAAGTTCCAGCACTCTTGGATGTACATACCTACGGGATTGAAAATACATTCTGAGTCATCATTGTTCTTATCTGCTATTTTCTCTATGTCCATGTTACAATAACCTAGAAAGCTATTATGATGTTCGTTTATTGGCTTGTCATCCTACCAGACTTCAGATTTCATTTTGTTATGTTATAACGATAAAGACACAGATATACTAACAAAACACTCTGAAAAAACTCGGGGGGCCAGCGCCCTGCACCCCCGGTTAGTTCTACTTCAGCCCTGCTGGCTAAAATTAAAAAAAATTGAACATGCTTCTTTTAGTGTGCTTCATATTATTTATTTGTGAATGTACCTTCATAATGCCAAACTGAAAACTCGAACCAACTTTATTTGTTTACCTACGTAAGGTCGGGGGAATTTGCAGGATGAGATGTTGTGTGATGTGTAATAAATTCAGAGCTTTCCAACGAGTGGTGAACCATTTAATGGGATGGAAAATGAGGAAGTTATGTTTCCCTAGCAACGGTTGGTTGTAAGTGAAAATCATCATGAGAACACGCGCTACTTTTGGGTCGCATTTTCGTTCCTCGATACCGTTCCCATAAAACGTGACAATTTTTGCCAGTTAGATGAAGGCTAAAGCATGTTCCATCCTAAAAGTGTAGCCGATAAGTACAGCAATCCAAACCTGCGAATTGAAACCTCATCGAATCCCAATTACTAGCAGACTGGTGTGGCACTATTATAGTTAAAGATGGAACAGGGTTAGATAGAGGAGCAAAGGAGCAACTTTCACAGCAGGCTGAACTTTGCTGGGGGTGTTGAATGAGCTGCAGACCACAGTAATTTCTCTGTCTAGGGATAACAATTATACCTCATTATGTACCTTTGTCACTATGATTCAGGGTACTGATCGGCGCATGAAGGCTCTACAAGCTCACTATTACATACATTTCCATCACTGTTCAGTTCGCTTCGTGATTCCCCAGGCCTCAAGAACACCGATTCTCGATAAAACGCTCCCGCCCGTCCGTGAAAATGTATGTCAACATCCGGACAGGAAATTGTCCATTTTTTCGAACTACACTGTTCGTTTGTTACAGTAAAAGGGTTTCGCTGCACCAAAAACCAACCACCCATATCGATTGGATGGTGAGGGGCAGAGAGGAGGACTCAGCTCACATCCTGGGCCCGCGACGAGGGTGAGTGTTGCGACTAACGTGGGGCCCAACCCCCATCCGGGAAGGGGTGTTTTTCTGTACCCCCCTTGTCCTGGGCGTCCCACCAATTAGTGCCAGCTGTCCCGCTCAGTGGGACTTATTAACAAAGGTAATTGCTTGGAAACGACCCCTTTTTAATCATTCATGACTGTGGTAACTAGCATCTATACATTCCAAGTTTAGTAACGATCGAGGTATTATTAATTGAGTGGGTATAAATGCATTTGTTTAAATCCGGTGGGTTCCTAATGTGCCGTCTAGACGAGATAAAATCTTGGTGGGAAGGAAAGCTGATGTCCAGAACTTCCGGTCAGCTCATATCACACCGCATTAGTACCTACTGTTCCCACCCCCACAACAATAATTATAATTATGATAAGCAGAAGATAATTTATTAATATGAATCAAACAGAATAAATTAATAAGTAGCTTACATTACAAATGTGAAATCGCTGAGTGAATGTTTTGCTTCCTCAGCCTTACATTCATGCAACATTTCGTGAAAATACTCAGTACATCGAAATCGAAATTTCCATTCGTTTTCTTTCTGTTCGGGTCCATCAGTGATCAATTCCTAGTCCCAAGTCAAACTAAGAAACCAATCGTTCGATTTCGATGGAATTTTACGGGGATTTAACTAGTCGGAGTTTAATTACATCTTCCCTGACGAATGGTAGAGTGGATGGTTGTGATGGCAAACGTGGATTTCCTCAAAGATTGATTTTGTATGCGGACTAATGGCTCGATTTCGCTCATAGGAGGAAAGTTGGGTTTTGGCCTCAAGATATTTTCATATGAATATCATTGCGAACTGATTAGAGATAGTCACTGCTCATGCCCAAAAATTCGTTGTCACAGGAAAAATGTCAGAACTTTTTGATTTTCAGAATTTCCCCCCAGACGGTTACCAATAAAGTTCCGATTGTACCCCACAGTGTAAGTACGCTCAAATTGTAAGTGTTACGAAAACAGATTGTACCCACAGTGTAGGTACGCTCAAATTTTAAGTGTTACGAAAACAAATTTCTCAGGAAGTTGGCTCGCAATGTTCCCAACTCCCCTCTTAAGTTCAGTGTGGTTTGTTCAGTGGTGACAACACTGAATAAGAGGAAACCGGACAATTACGCAAGACTCCTCTCACTGAATTGAACTAGCGCTGTGCAGAGGTTCATACATAGCTGCTCTTCTTCTACCTCTAACCCCATAGGTTGTTGTTGACCGAATTGGACAGTAAATAAGAGTCTAACATTTCTATCAAGTGGGACTTGGTTCTCGACATTATTAACGATGAAATCCAAGCTACGTTCCATCTAGATAACGAGTGCGAGTTATTGCTAGAAAAACAATGGGGAGCTACCGACTGCCTGGAAGACCGTTCAAACCTGTTTCATCAGAAATTTATTGACCCATTATATTATACTACAGTCGTGATCCTTGTTAGATACAGTGCCTTCTACGTTTCAGTTTTTTTTCTCATTACAACATTTTATATTTTTATTTATTTCTTTGTTTTCCTCAAGGGTGGGCGGGACGCCTGGCTTGGGAAGAGCCTCAACGACGCCCCAACGCAGCTTAAAATCCTTTTTATTATTTTTTACGTTTGTGATTTTGAAAATTAATCGATTTTCGTATGTTATACAATCATAATTACATACTTAATTTATTATTAAGTTTATTCCATCCAGAGAAAACTGGAAGAAACCTATGAAAAACCAGGTTTTCATCGGTTTCTTCCAGTGTTGATTAATTTTCAAAATTACAAACGTGAAAAATAATAAAAAGGATTTTGAGCTGCGTGGGGGAATCGTTGTCGTGCTTCCCGAGCCGGGAGTCCCGCGCACCCAGTTATTGTTCAATATCGCAGACTTATGTTAATGACTTATGTTAATGACTTATGTGTATGCACGATTATTATTATGTAGGCACTATGGTAGGTACATGTGAGTATCTATGATCCCCATTTTATATCACACGCCCATTAATAAAATCAAAAATTGACCACACATTTACCGTCCTTCCATGAGCGCATTACATACGACATCAATCATAATTGTTAACAATTTACTTCCCGAACAGCGGTTTATTGTTTCATCGAAGGGTGGGGGTGAGTGTGAGAGAATGCGGCTGTCCTCATAGTGGTTTTATTCCTCCTAGCGCATTCGCTCCTCGAGCATAATGGAGCGCATTCAGCTCCTCGTTGTGTAATGGATATTATTATAGTATGGATTCATTGTTATTGTTATGGATTCGCCAGGATTTATTTAAAAAAAGGGGCGTTGTGTCATCTTTCTCAGTCATATTCATTGAGATTGATATCTTGTGATTAAAGATTAAGGTAGGTCAGTCTAACATCTTCTCCAGAGCTGCCTCCTCCCATGATAGGTACTCCTTTTGATAATTATTTCTGCTCTAGGAATAATGCAGTTGCTTGCACTGTAGGTAGGTACTTATTATACGTAGGTGGCAGGTACAACTTCTCTGTCAGCATTTTCTTTAAATTCTATACCAGGTAAATGCCTACTGGATGGTTTATTATTTGCCTCTATAGATCACGCATCTGCAAAGATCTTATTGGTATAATATAGTAAGTAGCTACCTACTGAAATAATACCGCGAGGTTTCACAATAATTATTTCTCGTCTACTATGATTAACTACCTGTACAATTATTATTATCCGAGATTGTAGGTCACATCACTCATAGCTCATAGGAAAAAGACAATAATGGGTACACATTGTATATTACAGGTATTAGTCTTGTAATTTCGGCAACACAATTTCTCGCGAAACTCCAGTTGACTGAATGTTATAGCACAAAATTCACAATCTCCCGGTTGTATATTTCCGCATTAGGTCATCGTTTCCGAACGTGACGATGACAAGATGTAACAAGCATTCAATCCGGATAACGGAATAATTGTTCAAACATCCCGAATTCATTAGGCCCTATATTTCCGATTGTTCGGCGTTTATTCGACACGGAGGGCTGCGTGTTCTGTCGCTCCCCTTCCTGCTGGTATCAATCCCGAAAACGTCGGTATATCAGAATAATTGAAACCGCCTGGAAACATTTAATGAAAATTCTCCGTCGAGTTAGGTCGTTCCTCTCGTTTCCACTTTAGGACTCATCAGAGGCACCAGTTTGCTCGTCCCTTCCACTAACTGTAGGACGGATGCGTCAAATACAAGCAATATTGTTTGTTTCAATTTAAAAACTTCGACTCCATTATTTTATTGATCTGTGAGAGGAGATATATCTGAAGAAACTGTAATAAATAGTAAATAAATATCATACGAAGCTTACGTTTGCCATATTATACTAGTCATTATGCTCATGCATATTACGCAAGGTGGACTGTAAATTGCCGGGAAAGGTGAAGTAGCTATGATAGTCTCTCGCTATTGGCCTCAGCGCCAGAGAGTTGTGATGGGAGGTAAAACATTCCCAAAATTGAAAGTATTCAAATCGCAATGTCCCAAACATTTTTCTACACCCATGTAATTATTTATATATTATATTATCTACCTATATCGAGCAAGGGTCCATAATGGGTTTTTCATATTACATAATTATTCAAGTAGGTACTCTGAAGTCGGGGTTTTCAGAATATCAGAGGAACCTCATTTAAACTAATTATGTTCCCCAGTCAACGATTCAAGTAGCACAGTTTTCCAGGATTGAAAATAAGTAACAACTTACTCGTTAAATTCCGTTTATAGGGTGCTACATGATTAACTGTTCTAATAATGTACATTATCACCTGTAGTGCCTACCTGTGCACAGGTCATGACCATTTCCTGGAACCATGTATGATACACCACATTACGATTAGATTGCTTTTCCCATTAGGTACCTACTTCATGCAGACGAGCGATGTAGTTTAAAATATAAAAGCTTAGTGGGGCTAGCACTTCAACATGGCATTTTCCATAGTATCTCCATCACGATTACGTACCGTATTATTAGAACTCGGAGTAAACGAGAAATGCCCGTAAACGATAGCAATTTGTTTTAAATGTGAATCACCCTAAAAGTGAAATGCACACCTTTTTAACGAGTCTGCCAATTTTCCGTTCCATTTTTTTCATCCAAGTAAGGAAAAAGTTCAACGGTCTTCATTACCTCCCAACTACCTAACTTGCTGACTGGTTTTTTCAGGCCCCAATAGGAAATTACGAGGCATTGCGCCATTTTTTCAGAGAAAACTCCTTCTAGCCTTTATAGTTAGAGCGTTAATTTTCAAGTGCGTGACCTGAAGACGATGGCTTTCTTGGAATTGAAATGGAAAACTAAAAAGATAAGGGGCATTGTAATTGGCTGAGATGATCTCGTTTTTGGGGGCATTTTGTTGGTAATTGGGTGAGATGGAGGACTTGTTACATGGAGCGGGCTTTTCGCCTCATTATCCAGCACGGAGGATCGATGCCAAAATCTGATCTGTACACAGTCGACATTTCCAGGCTTATTTATCCACTTAAGTCTTAAATGGTCAATCAATTTGCATGCTTTCTGGTGCGGATTGCGAAATTCCAAATCAATTACCACTTTCATGTTGTTGCACTAAACCATACAAATCCAGTCCATACGATTCGAGTTTGATTGGGCACCCCACATGTGCATATGCACATATATGCATACCTACCTATTATGAAAGATGTGAAAGACCGCTTGTCATTTTTGCATAAAGTTGAAGAAATTCGTGTTTCATTTGTACTCGGATTGAGAAGAAGAGGAAGAATTCATTCCACCGCTGGTGGTAAGGCCTACTCGATAAAGTTCAACATACAGGTGCGGATATTGCTCTGATCCCAAGAGCATGTGTAACCCCCCAGGAAATGAGAGGGGACGTAGAACGTTATAGTCGCGACACTCTGGCTTCAAAACCAAATACACTCCAACTCCATGGAAGTAGGATTGGTCCGACATCCATGGCCGGCAAAGCTGAAAAAAAAAAAAAAAAAAAACAGTCTGCCAAGTTGGGTGGGCAGTATAGCTTCCTCACTTTTGCAGCATGGACGTATAGAATCAGTTATGAACATTTCAGCGAAAGTGGTAGAATAGTTCCGGAGTTATCCCTACGACAACATACTTTGTTTGTGGCGCTTGCGCGGTAGCTATAACTAATCCAACCGTTATGAAATTCATAGGTCTTGAGTCAACCTCCAACTACCCTCCGAATTTGAACGAAACAGGTCAGTTAGGAACAGAGATAATGGGGTTCCAGGAAATTCACGTTTGCGCTTGCGCTCACGTTACTAATTGTCCGATGGCGAGGCTTGATAGGGGACTGTCAAGGAGCTAACCCGCACAGTCCCTGCAAATTTCATCAAATTTGGATCATAACTTCATATAGTTTTGCCTGGGACAAGGAATCCACCACAGACCGTTAGACAGACAGACACGGAACTAAAATTGATCTGAAAGCTCTGAAACGTCAAAAGCAAGTGGAAATTTTGATTTTGGAGGACATTTTTTAATATTTCTTGTACGAATACATAGCTTCCTACCTTCGGTATTCAGGAAGTGAAAATATCCAAGAGAGACGATCTTGAGCAAAGATAAGAAAGGAAGTAGGTAGGTAGGTAGCTTTGACATCTATGAGCACACATCCTGAGATGTGCTCCTCAGATAATATGACAAGAACAAAGGAGTCAACAAATCGCAAAGAGGATTTTTGTGTTGAATCTAAGTACAAAGTTGTTGCAAACGATAGGTACACCCTACCGAACGTTATTGTTGTAAGGTACCGTTTCTTGTCAGTTTTGGTGATATTGACAGTAGTTTTCGAACAGGTAAGAGGTACTAGTAACAGTACGCTCAACCCAACCTGAATGTTCTCATCGCAGCCCTAATTCCTCCAATTTTCCACTTTTCCTGGTGCTGTGAACACAGCTCATAGCAGGGGCACCCTAAATTGTGGAAATTCAGGGGACAAATAGGTAGGAATTGTGTATTAACATAGGAAATTATTCGATTTAATAAGTAATACAATTGTGGTTGGTTTTAAGACTGTTTAAAGTTCATGAGTTATGACTTCCTTTCACTCGTGGTCCTTATCACCAAATAGTGATTCTTCGTCACTACTGTCACCATCATTGCTGAAATCAACGACGAATCATGGGGTCTCTAGCACGACTTCTCTATCCTAATCCTCATCCTGGAGGCTTCCCACTTTGTCCGTACATTTCTGTCATAAATCAGTGCTCACGTTCTTTACATCAGTTTCAAGCTGCTCACTTACTTTCGGCATCGTGAAATCGACTTTTTTTTCAGCAAGTTCATCCTTTATATAGGCCCAAATGAATTCAATAGGGTTATGCTGGCAAAGATATGGTGGTGGTCGAACCACTTCATGGCCTTTTTCCAATGCTCGTCGAAATGATAAATTTTGTATGCACTAGGTAATTTATGCCTTCACGGCAAAAGGGATAAATTTTTGAGAAACTAATACACCTTATAAACGATTTCTGTTCCGTGAATCTTCAGAATTCGCTGAGATGCCATAATTGATAAATTCTTCTCTGAAACTGAAACTATAAATGAGCTGAGTCACAGACCAAGGGAAGGACAGGTACATCCTAAAGCGTACCTCCTAAAGCGAGGTGAATTCAAGAAGGGGAATTAGCAGGCTCCCACTCGCTCCCGTCCCTACTATATATACGCTCGGTGAATATACACGCTCGATTTGTACACATCTGTTCAAGAGGAGTACCTATGAACTCTGGTGAGCAAATGTTCAACCTCGAGTTGCCCACACGTTCTCGATCTGGTGAAACCACACTAATTTGACAAGGGTTTTCTGGCTGGATGGCGGTACGCACTACGCAGTAATTAATAGTATTATAGTAATATAGTAATTAATCTTGAAAATTTGAGGTTATTGACACCGGTTATGGGGTTTGTATTACATTTAATGTTTAGTAACTGATGCTTGGAAGTTATGGTGATATCACTTACCACCAGTTTTGGGGTAGGTCGGTCAGAAACAATAGAATGTCCAATAACTGTTGCTGTTGATTGACATCAGTTTCGTGGCAGATAAATATTTACAAACAGTAAAAATGTCTAGTAACTGTTGCTTGACGTAGGCTAACATTGTTCCTATCAACCTGACAAGAGGCACCGGGACTCTCGTGCTTTTGACTTGAAGGAGTCGGAAATAGGATGGGCTCCTTCGCGTGGACTGAGCGATAGAATGAGAGGGTGAGGTGTGGACAATTGCGTTTTCTTGATTGAACACCCCGCAACACTCCAATTCATCCGGTTCCATAACTGCCCCGTCCTTCGTGTTACTACCCCCCGATCAATAGCTGAGAGGAGCCCTCGGCCGCGGGAGCTGTCAAAAATGAATCAATTAATACCGGAGTTCCTCGGAGAATCGATAGCTCGTGCAAAGAGTCATGACATATCTTAGCAACATCTCTGTCAATATTCCATGACGAAAAACCGAGAGAACCCCCTTCCACCACCAGGGTGAGTGTCCTGACGTGAGTCCCTTTATTTTGTCTCTTTTTTATTTCCTCTGATATACGTTTCCATTTCCAACATCAAACCACTTCCCGCGTTATTGTAATTTTTTCTGACTTTTCCCCTCTCTGGAGTCACCCATTCCATCTCATTGGAAAAATATACAGACGCCGCCTCGATGAATGGGCATTATCTTTCATGATTTTATCGATATGTCGGTTCAAATGTAAAGAATATAGAGTAACGCCGATGAAATGTGACTCTGAGTGAGGGTAGGATGGTAATCTGCTGATAAGATTCTCGGGAATGTTGGTTCGTGGAAATAATAAGTTAGGTAAATACATATTTTAGGTATCTATATTTGAGATAGGTAGGTAAGGTAAGTAGTCATTGTTCAATAAAGTATGAATAAATTACAGTAAACTCGCAAAGATCAACTTTGTCAAATACATGCAATTATTTTAATTATCACGTTTTTGCATGTCTATACAGGGTGGCCTACCTAACACGCCCATCCCCATTACGTCCTCCACTATTGGAGATGGAAGGAAATGTTAAATGGTACCCCCTTAAGTTTTTGCGTAGAATTCGAAAATCATCGTTTTGTGCGTGGTGCATCGCGCGTCAACTTCATTTTTACAAATGGGAACCTCCATTTTGGTTTATTATTTTTAATAATGAACCGTTGGAATCGAGCCCGAAATCAATTTTTTCAACCCCCCTCAAAATTTGATGTTTCACGTTTCAAGCCTACGTAAAATACAAAAATCGTTTTTTTTTAAATCCGGTAATAATAGTAATAAAATATTAAGTACAAACCGCTGCAAATTATTACACAACAGTTTATTATTTTCTTTATAATAGATCACCATTTTTGTAAAGATCTATAGTAAGCACCTCCCGTAATTATATCCCGAGGGTCACAATCATTTCTTGGCACAATGAGTGCCTACCTGTAATTATTATTAACCGGGAGATTTGGCCTTGTAACGGTTAATTTGCCTAATACATACCATTTTGTCTGGAGACAACATTGAATTTGACGAGAAACCCATGAACACACATCAGCAGCCACAATTGAGTAGAATAGACATTCACAACACATAGACATTCACAGCCAAACTGATTTTGGAAATCAGATACTGGCATCAAAGCCACGGGACTGTGATCAGGTCCTCTGATAAGAGTGATTACTACCCACCTGTCGATTTAGCTCGACAGTCCCATATCCTTACTACCTGCTGTCATGGATGGAAGGGAGTGGTACCCTTACATGACGCATCTTGACCAATAATCAACAGTAACGTGAATTTGAAAAGTTCCAGATAAATTCTGTAATTGTATAGATGTTACAATTTTACCAAGAAAACTCGGCGCTCTGCGCCTCGCCAGGGGGCTTGCCCCCTGGACCCTCGGTTACCTCTTTTTACATTTTTCGACTCAGCTGATCTGGAAGCTACATTTTTGACTCATCTGAGCTGCGAGCTCAATTTTCGATGCAGAGAGTAGTAGGTATACCTCAAAACATTGCGGTAGTACCTCATTGATTTCTACCTAGCCTTCACTTTTCGAGTTAATAATAATCTAAAGTACCGGAGCGTTCCCGATTTCGTTACACAATTTTGGCAAGTTGGCTAAAACACATTCTGTATTAAAAGTGATATTCACAAAATTATGATCTTTTAAGTACCTACTAATGGAAAACGGATACGTGCGCGGCCATGGCAGGACTGGAGATAGAGGAAAAATTGAGATTCTGGGAGACTGAGGGTTGATAGTTTTCAGTTCGTGAGTTTCATTGAGATTTTGGATACTGCTGAGTTATTACTTTAGTGAAGAAATTTGAATGGCAGACCCAGTGATAAGACTGTAATCAGGTGAAAAAGTAATTACATTTGATTAGAGACACTAAATCAGTAATAGGATAACAAATCCAAATACGCCAACCTACTGAGTGTATAATATATGACAAGTCAGTGTAGTTATGTGCAAGAAATGTTTTTAGAAACCTTCATGATATGAACAACGTCCAGTTATAGAAACACTTCACTACTTCAGTTCACCACTCACCACTTCACCACCTTGTTCAGTTGGGCGTTGAATTGTGGTTAGATTTCTGTGTTATAATTACATTTTATTATATGAATATCCCTCAGAGGAGGTCCGGTAATGCAATTAAAAATAAACAAATGAACGGGACTCCGTATAATTGAATTGTTGAATGCAACAAGAATTGATCGGGGTTTAGCGGCTTTATTGATGAAATTGGTGCCTTCACTGTTCAAACCTACGAGTAGGTAGGTACTTACCTGTATATAATTACCAACGACTGGTTGTTATTAGGCTTACTCACTCCTAATACATGCAGGCGTACAAAGTGATGCCACCTGATTGGAATTGGCGGCAGCCACTCGGAGCCATCGTAATGAGGCGACCCACAGACCCACATTTTGGTCACATAAGGGCGGATACAGGTGATGGCTACAGAACTACCTATTGCAGTTGTTTCAATTAATATGACCCACCCATGACCACTACAATAGGTAAAGTCGTTTTTGTTAGGCACCTATATACCGAACTGTCACGATGAACTGGTATGAATATACATTTTATCCACCTGAATCGTATAACAGTAAATTTGGACCCCAAAACTACCATCATCAATATTTGAGCAATATTGAATGAATGGGTCGTGAGTTTCGGAGGTTCCACGGTTTTCACGTTTGCGCATGCTTAGGTGCTATACGATGAAATTCGTAAGGGACCTTCTGATACTAAGTACGAACCATCATCAAAATTTGAACCAGCTCGAGAGTTATACTGGTTCGCAGAAATGGGTCCGATACTATGTTTGCGTATTGGCAGCCTCTACAACTTATCCAAACGCAACGAAATTCGTACGAGACCTTCTGGGACCCAATCCCATAAACTACTATCAAACTGTCAACGATTTCGGTTAAATAGGTAAATCGTTGTTGCGGTTAGACGGTTTCCACGTTTGCGCGGGCGCCGGCTGTGTGGGTGTCCGATCACAATGAGATTCATTAGGAACCTTCTGAGGCCTAACTCGGAACCTGTTGTCTCCTAACTCTTCTATTGCCTTTAATTATATTCCATTCAGTTGGACTCACCGATCATTTTGCAAAAGAGGGAGAAAAATAAAAATTGGATGATCTATGTGGCCGTGAAAAGGGCACCATGAATTACTTCTTTTTTTATAGAGATTACTGAATGATTAAATTTTATAATAACCAACCTATAATGAAAACTGTTGGATACACATATTTCATAAGTAATTCAATATATTTTTATGACAGTCATGGATTCATCATAGAGACAGACTAATTTTTTGATACATACACCATCCAAAGCTTGGTGTCCCTCGGTGAAGGATACATTAATAAACAATATGTTTGACTCTTTCTTTTTAGGTTTTCCTTCCTAACCAAGGAGAGATATTCCACTGGGAGCGGGTGTAAGCGCCTGGAGAATGAGATATATAGCCGCTATATCACAACTGTTGGGCACTGTTCCGGCTCATTGAACCTGGCCGAGAGCCTAAGGGAACAATCTATAATATTGAGTGCGTATGAATCAGTGATCTCCTACCAGCCACTTCCTCGCCCTATTCTTTCCTATTCCTGTGTCCCATTCTCTTCCTCGACTTTCTCCCACTTTACTTCAATTCATAGTGATCGGTTCCTATTCAAGGGCTCGTTCTTCTCATATCGGTGCGGGTTCATTGCCAACACGAAAATAAACCTTCGCTTGTTTTTGTTCGAGGTTCTATAATTTATTCAATGAATTGTTTTCGCTGTAAAACTTGTTTGTCTCGGGCTCAAAATTACAACCTCCTTGCGGAGCCAAGATATCTGTTTTCGTGTTGTTTTGAATACCTTGTTTTCAACCGCTCCTCGTTTGGATGACGTCCCATTAAAATGATTATTTAGTTTCATAGAGATCTCAGATTTCGTGGACATTTGAGAATACATATTATTCGAACCAATTGTTAGCTATAGGACCAGTTTGTTTTTAGTAGATGATCGACATGACATGTGCTTATGTGGGACATCAGCACTACTAGGTTTGTTTTCCCTCCATAATAATTTATTACCTTTGTTCTTCTGTTATAGACTTCCCATTGTTGTTTATTGTTCCGTGATATTGTTGTTTTTAGTGGTTTCATTTCTTTTTTACCAGTCCTTATTGTTTTATTCTGGTTGTAAAACTGGTTATTCGCTTACTGTAAATTTTGTTTCCGTTGCATGTAGAAAATATATTTTGTAGCATCCCGTGTGATGATAAATATAATTATTCTATCCTATTTTATTATTATGACGTAGGTAAGTATATTACATATTTTTGAACATCAGGAAAACGGCTACCACGCGCACCCCCGGTTGAACCCAAAATAAACTATTTTCTGGTTCTGATACTTACTTGGTGTTCCAGTGTGTTACGATAGTTAATAATATTTCTATCACCTTTTTAATAGTAATAATATCAAATTCAGGGTGTAGATATTAAATATTTGTACGTACCAACGATAAATCAAACATTAAGAACTGTTCTTAATAAATTTGTGACGGGGTGCTAATTGGTTTATCGTTTTTCTATCTGTATGGTTAGACAAAAAATACCTGACATCGATTGACAAATCACGAAGATACCTACCCAATAAGATAAAAGTAAAAATCGTTAGTGTAATCTTTGACTATAAGTAATATATTAATTACGAACGTAATTCTTAGCCTTCACCACTACTAAATTTTTTATCCCATTTTTTTGTCCCATGATTTTGTCCCATGATCATGTCCCATACTCGTGTCCCAAAACGTCACACCTTATTCCGCTTACAACCGAGTCGTTGCTAGGGAAATGGTACTTCGTCGTTTTTCATCCCACAAAATTCGTTGCCCATTCGTTCGAAAGCTCTCGATTTATCCAACCGTATTATGTTAACTACTGCAAAATGCGTGGCCAACAAGCTGAGTTATGAGCATGGTTAGGTATTTGGATAATTGTGTACACTCAGGTGATCATTCTCAATAATAGATATTGTGAACATGATTGCAACCGCTTGTTAATTTCTGGTGATTCTCATATTGCAAGAACGGTTTGATTTGTGAAGTGGTGGTTAAAGT
>JAEMON010000002.1:22863076-22878750 GCA_030264115.1 Lygus lineolaris
CCCCCCCCTCACCACCCCAAGTAACAGTTCCCCTCCCTTAACGATACCAGCACATTGCACTTAGTTGTAGACACATTCTGCGTTCGCTCAGCCTCCCTTCAGCCTCCACTTGATTGCCGGTGGATAACATCAAATGTAAATGGGGGCTTGTTTTGGATGGAGTATGTAAATACCTATAGGAGGGCTGAACCGTCAACCTAGTCTCTCTCTCCCCAAGCCCTCTCACTCGCTCCCTGGGGTACCGCCTTTTGGGAGATTTGAACTAGAATATCGCAGAGTTAGTCAGAATAGCAGTGTTGTACAATCGTGAGAATCACGTCAAACTTCACAGTGTTTTCCAATATTTCACCATTCTAAAAACAGTAGGCAATCCTTGTCATGAATATATGTATTAGATTTCACGTTTGCCATAATACAATGATCATTTTCGGCGAAAAACCAACTGCGCGAGAGTAATTCATCACTTCGTGTTGAACCCTACTATACCATGCATGAGCTGAGGATTTTCGACTGCATAGAAGCTCGTAAAGACAATACAAACCGAATTGTGACTGTATAGGTGTTATTTTCGGGGGTACCGTGTGTGGTCCAAATACGGGCTAAACTCTAAAAGTTTCTAGATATGAACCCGGTCGCAAAAAAGCAATAATTGTGATATAGCAGTTGACAATATCACGAACAAGATGATCCATTCTCTTCTAATAGTATGATCTCATCAGATATGAGAGCACCTCCAACCTCCTCCACATGATACGAATCATGAGGCGATGCAGCTCACAAAGCTGTTTATAGCTAGGCATATAAGTCATTTACAAGCTTCTTACACTAAGGGACATCCCAGAAAAACAACATGAGAACCATGAGGAATTCAACAGCCCAGAAACCAGGATAATGTATTATTTCTTCGGATCAATTCGTTCCCGAACTGTCAGAGAGCGGAGTTCGAGGGGTAAAGGAGGTCTTTTTTGTTGAGCCGTTTAATCTGAAAGTCCAAATCAACCCCTAGCGTTTCATTCCCTCTCCATTCCTCCACCCATCCCCAACTCACAGAAGTGATTCAGGGTATAGTCGTGAAAGCTGAGACCCGAGGAAGCAATAAAACACCCCAACAAATCACATTGGCAATCCGATCAGAACGACAACGGCTCTGAACCCGCTCGAGCAATTTGGTAAAATTGACTATTTAAAGGGAGAAAACCGTCCAGAATGAGGGTTGGGAGGACGTATGAATGGATTAACTTTGATATCCGGTATCTTTTTGTGTCTCTTTCTCTCTAATCCTGCAGTAAAACTCGACACTCCCCGGACAATAAAAGTCCCTTATCTTTTTTCCCAATGATATTCAAATGAAGTGACATTTTAATCGTTCTCCCTACAATAACTTTATAATCCGAACGAAACTGTATTTCAAAAGTTACTTCCTGCATAAAATGAAAAAACATAATATCGTCGGACGAACTAAAAACTGAGAAAGGTTATTCAATTTGAAAACAGGACAATGGTGTTGGGAAAGTTGAGACCAAAGTAAGCAGTGAAAAATCTCAACAAATAAAAATCCTATACAATTTATTCGGTTATAATAAAAGCATGAAAAATGAATTGTTTTATTACCAAAATACAATATTTTTTAATAAAAATGCAGTGGGCGTATTTTGTTCAATTTACGCACGCAATTTAAGCAAACAGAATGTACTCGTAATTGATCGGTATTATTATAGGTAGGTAGGTAAGTAATGATTATTACTATGTTCAGCTGTTCACAATAATATACTATTGTAAACAACTGAATGTGAATGATTTGTGTATTTTTACAATTTGGTGATTTAATTTAAAAGACTGAGCTAATCAACAGCTATAAAAATAGTATTATAAATTAATATGTTTCAAACGTACCTACAAGTGGAATATCACACTCCTGTTTCATTTCAAACTTTCACTCACGACACCACGGGTGGTTTGAATGCTTATAACAGTAGACTGTTATAACAGTTAAGAGTTTTACAGCTGGCGGTTTTAATTAAGGTCAGCTAAAATACTGATTTGAAAAAATTTCAGTTAGGTATAAGTACCTATCCACATTACTTTGCACTTAGTCTGTCCACACCCGGAGAGGCTCTGGATTACCTGGGGTCCCTGAACTTCTTGGCAAGTCGAGCAACAGAGCCCCTGGCTTAGCCTCATTTCACCACTTTCTGAATGGGTTTGATTCGCGACTCATAAGGCCTTCTTGGAATGTAAAACTTTTTAATTTCTCCATTAACAGTTTTTTCATCGACGAATTTGAATTCCTCAGAAAGATTTAAAAAAAAGAGTATAAACACTATCTAAAAATAATAGTCAGGTAGCTACTTACTTCATGCCGTAGTTTTTCCTTTCTTCTCTTGCAATGAAAACTATTTTAGGTTTTAAACTGAGTAGATAGGTGTTACGAAATAATATTAAAGGCTGTGATTGAAGTTGAATTTACAAGGTAATCATAATGTATTCAAAATCAATAGAATAAATACACGACAGTAGGTAAATGAAGAAAAATACATTCTGAATACCATCCATTGGGTACATAACACAGTCATAATTTTCATCCAACAGTTCATCTTCTGGTTCACTGATTTCCCAATCATCATCTGAATCGTCGTCACTCGTGAGTGTGAAAAACTGTTCCTCTGATTATCCAGCTAAGCCTACTTCTTCCCACGATTTATCTACTATTTTTTTGGCGTGGTTTCCATTTCTCAGCCGCAAATTTGTAAACCGCGGTCTCGAAAAGAACCTTCGTCAGCCAGTTTAGTGCTGACAAAGTAGAAGTAGCTAGGAAGTAGGCTAATATTCTTGGTTATGGAGTTAGCCATCCAATCATATATTATGTTTTATTCAAGAAATATCATTAATAAGTCGGACCCATAATGAACTATGCGTGAGTAGGTAGGTCAAAATAATAACACAAGCGCTGATTGTACTCCTCCTCGCGCTTCCTCCTTTGCGCTGATTGTACTCTTAGCCATGTTCTGTATCATAGTTGGAATCAAACTTCTGGGAAACAGTGGGACCTGGCCCAGTCAGAAATGCAAGGGAACCTATATTTTTTCTCAGTTCTCCTGGTTTATTATCAGTAGCCCAGGTGACCCACAAATAATTCTCACTACTCCAGGTATTTGATTGGTACAACATCGAAAAAGTTTGGAAGCAACAACGATCCAAAACTGGAATTCTTTATTATTAATTATACAAAATTGTTAGGAACTCTATGATGTGTACTTATATGTAATAATACACTTTGTCATTTTGGAAAAAATCAGTTAGGTATCTTTGTTGGGTTCGACTTCGTCCTAGTAAGAGGTAACACAGTAGGTATGTAATGCGAGTGGGCGCATGATATGAGATACAATGTGATCCACGTAAAACTACTTTGAAGGCAACATTATTAGACAGTAGAGAAACCACTCAGACATAGGTAAGTTGGAAACTGCATGGGAATGAATAATATAGATGAAGCGGAAATATGTATTCACATGACACTTTACGAACGATTGTAAGTAAGTAATCTGTAATTTTGATTGAATCATAATCCTTCGTTATAAGCACTGTAACAACCACTGCGAGAGATTTCACCAGTAGATCCTGAGACAGCATTCCTTTCAGAATAAGCATACTTTATTATAAGTTTCTGAACTTCACCGCGAAATAGCATTTTGTCAAGTCCAACAATTCTTCTCGTATGAGGTAATAAGCTCTCGAAAAAGTGTCGGTCCTCGTCATATTCATTTTCGGTCGAGGGCCCTGCCGTGATTGTCACTTGTGGGGAGTCAGCATCCTCAGTCCTCGCTACTTTCTGTCTTTTTCCGAGTCCGGATCCATGTGACAAGGAAACTTGTGACCGGATTGTATCGTGTAGACCCTCCTCTCTTACAAATTGTAGGGAATCAGAGCCGCTCATATCCAGACTGTCTTCATCAGGATCCTGACCGTCCAGACCTTCAATCTTCACTGTCATGAAGTCCAAAGATGATTCTTGGTTTTTCGGCACACTCAAAGGATCTTGTAAACTATCTGCGTCAGATCTTTTGGGCTGGAATTGCGTCTTCATAAATGTTAGGTATTTGAAATATGGCCAAATAGTTTCAAATACGGACCCCTCGTCAAAATCACTTCCATACGTTTGGGTTAGTCTCCGTAATTCCTTTCGATAGTAGTCCCTCAGACTTTTCCACTTGGTTTGAGCTTCTTTCACTGGAAAATGGAATAAATTATAACGTAATATTTTGGGACACCAGTATCCGGTAGCAAAAAATACTATGTCTCCACCTGAAATTATTGCAATCAATTCCATTGAAAGATCAACATAAAATTAGGAATCTAAAATACCTGCGTTGTTATCTAAATCGCAAGTTCTAGCATAGTATGTACTAGGTATGTAGCAGGTAAACATAACAATCAGCTCAGGTTCAACATGTAAGCCCCGAACATTTGAACTTAGATAGCTATATAGTATTTTTATGTTATCGTCGACTTGATAATAACAATGAAAACTACAGAAAACTAAAAATGTGTATCTATTAACTTTTATATTAAAAGTTTTTTTAACAAGTTTTTTAAAAGTTTTTTATATTAAAAGATTTTTTATATTAAAAGTTAAATTATAAAATATATTATTAAAATTATATTGATTTTGTAGACACCGAAGTGGGAACTATCTATGTATTACCTATCTCGTACTATTAGAAGATGATACTACTGCACTGAAAGATACTATTCTGATTGAATAAACTGTTGGTGGGTAAGCATTGAAATGCATTATCCACATTTTAATAATTTTTTGTGTGTAAGGAAGAACGCAGGTATGTTGATTTTTTTATAGAAAGTTTTTTCAAGTAAATAGTCAACACGATTTGATTGATTTCGGTCGGTACCTACCTAAAATAAAGACAAGAAAAGATAGGTACTTTAGAATTGTTTGAAAATATAAATTTATTCGAAATTTTCGTGATCATAGGTATACGAAATGATCTGTGATCCATGGGGGCTTCTTTGTCTGGAAACACATGGTACAACAAATAATAATAATTAAAAAATAAAATATAACATACACAATAAATCATTTATCTGGGTTCTTCTTCAACCCGAATTAAAGAAATTTATCATTTATTATAGTTTTATGTCACCGAATATTCCTACTGGACTACATGTCACAATGAACCACGATGTAAATGCCTTTAGACAGAACCAAATTCTATGTATATTTAAAAAGTGAGAAGAATGGCCGAGTTTTGTCGACTTAATACACATTTTATTTATGTATTTTGTATGTATATGAAGCCCCTCCTGTGAATGATCCTCAAGTTTGGACGTTTTCAGTAAGGTAGGTAACTGGCACTTACCTGTAATGTTGGTTTCGCGAGCAATCACTCCCCAAGTTTTCTCTAGAGCGTAGCGGTTATGATGGTCTCTATTTGACTTGTCCCATATCTCTGAATGTGAGTGCACTCTTGCTATGAAGTCTTGAACTTCGATTTTAGCATCCATTTTCAGACTTTAGTTGCAGGGAACTCGTACCAGTGGATACCAGCGATGATACACTGGTTACGACATTACTATCGTGACTTCTTCACACCAGCCAACGAGGTTGAATGAAAGCGCAAAGAGGCGATGCACGAACCAGCAGCGTGGGTTACCTCCGACTGTTGGTCGATTACTGGAGTGAGTAGGTACTGGCTCCCTCCGGGCTTCCTCTTCGCTCTCACTCTACGAGACCAGCGGGGCAGGGAGCTGCTATTCATTCTTCTCCCCACCACCACCTTTCAGCACAACTCTAAACACATTCAGGAGTCCAGGACAGGAGTTGAATGAGCTATAATAGTGTGTACGAAAGCTACAGGTAAGTAGGTATTGGATATTCGATTGATTTCACCTACCTACAGTGAGGAAAATTGAAAAGTTCAGGAACATGAGCTTTTTGGAACTAATAGATTCATCTAAAAGACAACATTGGACACATTTGAAATAACCGCTCGATTTCGTGATGTGACAAGGGGCGGAGGAAGACACTTCATTCTACCCGAATTACTAGAAAGAAATTTGGTAACGACAAGTGCCGACAAGTACAGACATTACTATAATGCTGTATGCGATCGGAACGAGATCTCACGATATTAATCTTAATTTGCCTAGAATCTAGGACCAATGAAATGTAAACAATCATTCTTTATCTCACTTCATGCTTGTGATAGGTAGAATAGGAAAATTGAAAAGTTCAGGAACATGAGCTTTTTGGAACTAATAGATTCATCTAAAAGACAACATTGGACACATTTGAAATAACCGCTCGATTTCGTAATGTGACAAGGGGCGGAGGAAGACACTTCATTCTACCCGAATTACTAGAAAGAAATTTGGTAACGACAAGTGCCGACAAGTACAGACATTACCATAATGCTGTATGCGATCGGAACGAGATCTCACGATATTAATCTTAATTTGCCTAGAATCTAGGATCAATAAAATGTAAACAATCATTCTTTATCTCACTTCATGCATGCTTGTGATAGGTACATCCGAGTCTAACGACTATAATGTTTGGTGATTTCGTGAATTTCAAACCAATTTTATATGCTCAATATGGAGTTTAAGTAGCTGTAAATTGTGAAAAAGTTCCATACATGCAGGAGGTAGGTATGAGTTGATGATCGAATTTCCAAAGAATTATATTAACCGATTTTGTGGGTGATTCTTATAGGAAATTTTTCGCTGATTCCGAATATGCCATAGTGACAATGTTTAGTTAGGTAATTTACACCAAACAACGAAAAAATACGTTTTTGATCCTTATATTTTTCAAAATTTTACCCCTTGGAGTACTCAGAAATTTTTGGCCAACGAACTCATCCTTTCGTTTGTTAGTCGTATTATTCTATTCGTACTACTGACATTTCGATTTTTTTTTTGATTTTTTAAATCGATTTTTTTTGTCGATTTTTTCGATCGATCGGTCGGATATCGTCTGGATATATGTGAACAAGTGTAAACTTAAGGAATCGTCTTAGAGTGGTCTGGAACGGATTTCCATGGATACAAATTTGAAATTTTTGCATTAAGTATTAAATTTTTGAAGCCATTGCAATAGGTGAATTTTCTCCGAAATGTCGCTAAAATCAAGTGAAAGATGGTATTGTGTGATGTCTCCAATTTATTACTCGACAACAACGTGCTAGTATAACCAATGATTTTCCAACTTTAGTATTTGTTCCGATAGGAAAGAAAGGAGGGGAAAAAGTATTCCCATTTTTCGATAGGAATAAAATATTGAACCCCGCAAATCAGGTACTTACCCATTGATAAGCATAGCGGAAACCATGTCAAACGACGCTAAATAATCCGACGCTATAAAAATGTCGTTCCATGACACTTCAAATAGAAAAACCTTACTATTCTCTTGAAGTTGGTTTGTCAATGGTGGTCGGGGTTTATCGAAGGATGTTCGAAATTTTCCATCGAAGGAAAGGATTTAGTCGGGATATTCGTTTCCGAAGTGGTACCTACTCTGTATATGAAGCAATCAAAACTGGGGAAATCCAGTTTAGATCAGTCGTTTCAATAGCTTAAAAAATAATAAAAGTAGGTAAGTATACGTTACAACACAATCTACGGAAATGTATTACCTTATGCTATGCTTATTTGCCTGTGATTCATGTAGGTAATATCCAAGATCCAACCGAACTTTATGAGAGCTCGGTGGTTAGTCCCAGGAGTCCCATCCGCCCTCCCCTTCATTCAACCTGCTCTTTCCATTTCAGCGGGCCTTGGCAAATGTAAGTAACGCTATGAATAAAAGGGATCATGTAGCGGTGCGAGGAGGGGGTAAAAGAGGAAAAACCAAACGTATTTTAAGTGCAGGGCTTTTTTCGTATTCGCCCCACGTGACGAGGCCTAAAGGAGGTAGATGCCTTCCTTCCTATAAAGTTGGAAAGGTCAAATCGGCTCATATGGTTAGAGAATGAGTCAAGATGGAGCAGGGTGGAGGGGTGGGGGGCACTAACCGTGTATACTGGGAGCAGGGCTGAAGCAGGAGGGCTGGCATTTCGGGGGCGCCCGATGCCTTCGTTCGCTATTCATTTGACCTTTTAGTTCCCTGGATAGATTGGGGAAAGGAAGAGGAGGTATTCGAACATCGATGGATTTGGATGAAACATTGATGACACGGTCCTCCCCGAACCGTAAAACGCCTCCCTGTACGACCCTTTCAGGAATCGTGTTTGTTTATTTTATCGTCGCCCATTTTGTTTCTGGCGGAAACCGCTCGTCAATATTAATTTGAGGGCAATCTTACTGAAATTAGTGTTTCTGGGAGTTCATGGATCACATTGAATGGCCGAATAAAAGTTAGTAATGTATAATTGAAACGATCAGAGGAACTAATCCCACAGTAGTTCACTCCCAATGGATTATCGGTTCCAGACAGGGTGAGCTAGACTCCGAATTCCCACGCTTTAACTACTACAACGTGTATGTTGGATTCTTTTGTTAATGTTATGATTCTCTGAATGGTATGATTGATTTAACCTATCACAAAGCGGAACCTTCAGCCTAATTAATTAAAGCGGTGTTTTAAAAATTCGACAATGCACTCCTAAGAGAGTGACCTAAAAGTACCGCCAATATCTTCAATGCACATGCACTAGACCCAAACGGGAGAACGAGAAGGTATGTACTGAATTTTATCAATTTTGGTCGTGGGACTAACGTGGCATCTATACCTATATGGTTGACCAACGGATTTTTTGAATTTCTTGGTCAATATTTGAGGGGGCAAATCAATTTTGTTTCTTGGTCGAAAATTGTCGATGAGAACAGTTGGTTCAGAATCCTCGCTATTTAGGTATACAAGAAAGTAACAACGGGAGAATCAAAACGGATTTCCATGAAGGAAATTTTCAAAAATTTGTATTACTAAAATTTTGAAACCATTGCAATAGCTTCATTTCCTTCAAAAATTCGCTAAAAGAGTGAGGTAATGAAAATAACATTATATGTAGTAGTGACTTGATTTTCTGCAGACTAGCTCCGAAACCGAAACACCTGATACAAACATGAAACTTTGAGTGTAGTCGAACGAATTGGCGAGATAGGTAATATGGAAGTTATATGTTTGGTAAAAAATACGTTAGGTAACATATTTTCTTCAAACATACATTTTTTCATGTTTATACAATTTTGATATGGGTTAAGGATGCCTTTCAGATTTAGGTAACACTCATGAAACTTTATTGTAAGTAGGGTTTAATGTCCCGTACAATTTTCCATTCGCTTACAGGTCTCATACGCATGCATACTTTCATTAGGTAGAACATAATGAAGGCTCGGAAACGGGCACTAACGCATACGCTCGGATTTTTAGAGGGTTTTGAACTTCCATCCAAATGAGGGAATGGGGGAATTCGTGGGAGTGAAGGACCAAACTTTCGAGCAAAAGGGGGAACGGTGCTTCGAACAGTGGGACGGTTGATCATTTCAAAGGCTATCATACCGAGTTAATTGATTCTCGAAACGATCGCGTTCCTCTATACCGTTGTTTACATTCGACACAAACCTCACAATTTCGGCTTTTGTGAATAGCCTCCAATAATTATTGTCCCTCATGCTCATGATCAGGCACCGCAGATCCCCACAATTGATTTGGTTAGTTCAATCTTCAATTGATATTAGTAGAAACAGAATGTTACTTTGGAGTTGGCAACGTCATGTACTCATAACTACCTATCCTAATCTTCTACTATATAAAATTCTCATGTCACAGTTTTTGTTCCCCTACTCCTCCGAAACGGCTTGACCGATTTTGATGAAATTTTTTGTGCTTATCCGGTATCTATGAGAATCGGCTAACATCTATTTTTCATCCCCCTAAATGTTAGGGGTAGTCCACCCCTAAATTTTTGTTTATTTTTTAGACAAAATTTTTAATTTAGATTTTTTTATGATACAACATACAAAAATACATACAATCCTCAATTTTCACCCTTCTACTATCAACCCTTATTTTTTAATAAGGGCTCTGTCCCACTGTTTTTTTTTTTTTTTGTTTATTCAATGCTGTGAGACCGTTATATAAACATACCTCAATGGCTAAATTAAACACTTTCATTATTTAACGTTTAACTAGTGCTACTTATATGGAGTAGTACTAGAGAGTCTCATTATGGTTGAAAAACAACTGTTTCTTATAAATTGGAACAAAAATTAATATGCACATTTGTCACTAAATCATGTCCATGATGTGTCGGGGTCGTACTAGTCTCCGTACTTCCGGTCTTCTGAAGCCTTCTTCGACGAGAGGGTTGGGATGATCTTGATTTCTATGAACGAACTCGTTTAGATACGTAGTTAAAATTTGGGAGGGGGTATCCAGCTCGAAGTCGGTATATAGGGTCTCGTTCCTGACAAATGGTGGCGTTTGTCAGGAACTGTTTGAACTTGTTTGTCCCACTGTCACGCGAGCGAAGCGAGCGTTTGGGATCTGGACAACCAACCGTCTAGAAGTAACCGGCTAGAGATCATTTATATATATGGCAAAACAACGTTTGCCGGGTCAGCTAGTATAGGTATTTAGGTATATATATGTGTGTGTGTCACTCCAGACGATATCTGCCCGAGGGATCGAGATAAAAAATCCAAAAAAAATTTAAAATGTCAATAATATAAAACGAAAGGATGAGTTCGTTGGCCAGAATTTTTGGAATACTCGAAGGGGTTGAATTTGAAACTTTAGAGTCAAAAATCGTTAAAAAACGTGTGTTTTTTAAGGTTTTTGGTGTGAATCACTATTCTAAACATAGGAACATACAGGTATGGTATATTCGGAATCAGCGTTCAATTCCGTATAGGAATCACCTACCAAATAAGTTAAAATGATTCTTTGAACATTCGCTCATCAACTCATGCTGCATGAATGGAACTTTTTCATTAAGTCCGGTTTCTTTTTATTGGATTTTATTGGAATGGGTTTCCACAACTTCTTCACGAGTGATTTAGTTCTAGTTCTTACGAGCTGATTTGTAGTTGAGGAATAGCACATTTAGACATTTTGAAGAACAGGTTTGTTAGACAAGCCAACCTTTATGGATTTTTGAAAAGTCTTTGACTGGAAGCATCGTACGAGCGCTTGGTGAATACTGCCTCATGGATAAACATCCTCTAACAGCTTTCGCCCATAAAAACTTGGAAGGCTAATATGAAACGATCGGGACCCAATATCATGGACCATAGGTTTTTATCGCTCAAGGGGGGGAGAAACCATCAGGGAATCGAGTAAGATACCCTTCTGGCATATTCCGCGCCCCTTTTTTCGACTTATTTATTATAGTAATATGCTCCTTCTCAGTAACAAGAAACCACTGAACACAATGGTTTGACATGAACGCCGATGAGCCCTTACGCCATTCCTGGAAGTCGTAAGCCCGAGCCCATGAGCCCTTACGCCACCGCAATTGGTGGAAGTCCGTTTGATTATTCTTAGTGCTTAGGTTAGGTTTAGCGATATCCGCATCGATAGTATCAATGACACAACATCAATCTATCTTTTGTGAATCTAGATATGTACAGAATGTATTGTAAAACAATATCGATGGCATTGTTACTATCCTTTGTCATCCGAACGGTGGGTATACATCTAACGAATATAAGTCGGTCTAATATTGCAATCAGGGGCGGATCCAGGGCCGCGATTTGTTGGTGATTAGGGGGTGGGGGTGTTCAATCTTCACCTCTTCTTAATTGTTCTCTCTCGTTTTTCGTCATAGCTCAGCCCTTTTTAAAGGGTGAAAGTAATCTGATTATGTTTTTCAATAGTCGTAGTTTTGAATTTCGTTCATCATTCAATTTTGTGTCATCCCCCCAAAACTCCCATGACTAATATGCAATTCTGAAAACTTCACTCTTGTAATTCAGAATCAAGTTGTCTCCGGGTCATGAAATTTAATTTGGAGCCTTCAAACTGCAACTAATACCTATGTATGCAAATTTCAAATTTCCTGCAGTAGATCTGCTATCTCGTAGAACAACCTAGATTCAAATTCCTAGAAAATTCCTCCCAGGAATCCATCTTGTCCTTTTTTATTCAAAAATATTTTCACTCCGGAACTGCTTAAATCTCTCGAAGAGCTTTGAAAAAAAAATAATGATAGGGAGTAACTGAGTAACTCAAAAAAAGTACCACTCATCCTTGCAGTCTCCCTCCGACTTCGAGGATCCAGAAAAAAATAAGATCCCTCAGAATAGGGCTGGAGGATGGCGCGCCTCTCCCTTTGCTGAGAGAATAAAATAGGAAACAGAAAAGAAGAGAGAAGAGGCCTTGACCATTAAAATTTCCCAACCCTGCCATCAGCATGCTTCCCCCTACGAAATATATATGACTATGTGACCGAAAAAAAAATGATAGGGAAGTTTGAGATTATTTTGGTTTTGGTTGATATCTTTCTGAGTAACTCAAAAAAAGTACCACTCATGCAGCATGAGTTGACGAGTGAATTTTTTCGCACTCTGATTACAATTGTCTCAAAAACAAACAAC
Organism: Lygus lineolaris; assembly: GCA_030264115.1. Taxonomy (NCBI): domain Eukaryota; kingdom Metazoa; phylum Arthropoda; class Insecta; order Hemiptera; family Miridae; genus Lygus; species Lygus lineolaris. The sequence continues at coordinate 22,875,632 of JAEMON010000002.1, forward strand.
TTAGTTCAACATGATTCCTTAAGTAATGTTCATCGACCATTGAAAAATAAGTATCCCTTCTTTCGACACAGATACCTATAGGTGTTTTCTCACATCCCAGAATTTTAGCATGGAACAGGCATTTACGGGGACCAACCTAGCAAAAAACGACCCGAAAATGCGTTTCGCAACCGATTTCTGATGCTTTTCGCGTACAACCAATTGTTGCTATGGAAAAATAACTTCCTCATTTCCCACCCCACAAAAATCGTTCACCACTTGTTGGGAAGCTCTGAATTTATTAAACATCACACCACATCTCATGCCTGCCCACTAACGTTTGTAAGCAAGACGAATCATAATAATTATTACTTTATAAATGAGTACGTAGGACCCTACTTACTGACTTAGTCTCATGAAAAAATGTTAAGTACCTTATGATTATTGTCATCATCATCAGAAGAAGATTATTATTATTACTGAACTTGATAATAAATTTCAGAAGATACAGAGATGTAATATTGTATTCCTTTGTGAATCTTTATTTTTTCTAAACATGTTTCTAAACAATAAGTTGTTTAGCCTATATAGAAGAGCAGTGATCATAGCTTTTCGAGTAAATCCATCAGAAAAGGAATATAGGTAATACATAAAAAAGAAACGAAGGATTTGGCCTCTGACCATCGCTCATCTACAAAAAGGAATTTACAACCTGATGGGTATGAAATTGCCTCTTCCCCCAGACTCTTTACGACTTCCTTCACCTCAAGAAAGAATAATGCAACGGTAATTTTTAACGAGGCTGTCGTAATATACCCACCGAGGAAAGATAGGTCGGTACCTTAAATTGGATTATGTATGATGAACAGTCACGGCAAGGCGCATAAAGGATGAGCCAGGCAAAGTTAAAAGATGGTCGACGGTAAGCAGCCCTAAGCCTGTGGAGAGGTGATAGAGGAAAGTTCGCAGAAAAAAGTTGTTTCCTGGGGTTGAACTAGCTGGACAGGAAAATTAATTATTGTCGCTTGAAATAATCCATGAATCTTTAGCAGTAATTATCAACATTAAGGCGAAAAGGGAAGAGTTTGAGGCGTTCATGATTAACGATCTCACTCACCTTTTCCTCTTTGAGTAAAACTAAAAAGAAAAAAAACAGACCGAGCAAACTTTTCTCGTTCAACGTTTTTCAATGCATGACTAATGGTTTTAAGCACTCCTCATATATCCGACCTCCCTCTTTCTAAGTTTGCTGAACACCGCGGAATCAACAAACTTTTCTTGCAGGATCAATAAAGTATTCATACTCTCATTAGGTATACCAATGAAAAGGTTGCTGTTGGTAGGTTTGATTTCCCTATTCCCGTGAAAATAATGGTTAATACTGTATTGTGGTTAACTGTATTTTACATGAGACTTGTCCACATGCCTCTAAATTTACCTGCCTCTTTTGCTTCCTCACTACCGAAGGTAGGAAGCTATGTATTCGTGCAAGAAATTAAAAAAATGTTCGTCCTCCAAAATCAAAATTTCCACTTGCTTTTTACGTTTCAGAGCTTTCTGAACAATTTTGGTTCCGTGTCTGTCTGTCCGTCTGTCGCTCTGTGGTCAATTCCTTGTCCATGCCAAAACTGTATGAAGATGTGGTCCGAATTTGATGAAATTTTCAGGGATTGGGCGGGTTAGCTCCGTGACGTTCCCCTATAAATTTCATCGCCATCGAACCACTAGTAGTGTGAGCGCATGCGCAAACGTTAATTTCCGGAAACCCCTGTATCTCAGTTCCTAATTGAACTATTCCGCTCAAATTTGCAGGGTAGTTGTGGAATGACTCCAAGACGATAACCTATGAATTTCGTCCCAATTGGGTAAGTGATGGCTACTGAGCATGCCCAAACTTGAAATTTATTGTCATAGGCATGCTCCCAAATCCGAAACTATCCTTCCGATTTCGTTGAAATGTTTTATAACTGATTCTATACGTCCATGTTCCTAAAGTGAGGAAGCTATACTGCCCACCCAACTTGGCCGACGTTTTTAGTGTAATAAGAATGGTCTTTCAAAATATGGCTTCCGAGTCTACCAAGGTAGCGGAAGCATTGTTTTCACTTTTGGGAGGTGAAACATTTGTTACCTCCAAAATCAAAATTTCAACACTTTTTTTACGTTTTAGACCTTCCTGAACAATTTCGGTTTCGTGTCTGTCTGTTGGTATGTCTGTCTGTGTGTGCAGGAATCCTTGCAACACGCATAACTTCCACAATTTCCATCCGATTTTGATGAAATTTTCAGAGATTACGCGGGTTTGGCCTAGATGGTCCCCTATAAAATTCATTACCAGCCGACTAACGGTAGCCTCTGCACATGCGTAAACTTGAAATCCTCGAAACATCAAGTTCTCGCGACATAATGGTCCGAGGAAGCCATGTGCCACACCCAACGTGGCAGACTTTTTTTTAGCGAATTTTCGAAGAAAATGAATTGCAATGGCTTCAAAATTTTTGTAATGCAAATTTTTGACAATTTTCTTAATGGAAATCCGTTTCAGACCATTCTAAAACGATTCCTGAAATTTAACACTTTTTATATGTATACAGAGTGATTCAGGACGGAAACGAAAAAAAAAAAAAAATTGGGTGAAACTAGACCCAAAATGGGGTAGAATGCCACCAACCGCACCTTTCTATCTCAATCTGTTCCCAAGATAATATGATTTTTTAAATGTTTTTTTCAGAAAACCACGTTTTTCCCCATAAAAATCCATACATTTATTCACTTTGAAACTATTTTTTTTCCACTTTTGACCACATTTTCGGATTCAGCGTTGAATTTTCTATACACCCAATGGACATTCATCATCAAAACCGAACTCCTAAGGACCGCAATTGCAGTTCAGCATTGACAATTTAAAAAAAAAAAATTAAGTTTCTGAAAATACTTGTACGTTAACTGCATTTCCAAAACACTTGCTGGAAGCTGTCAAATCTCAAGAAAACTTACGTGTAGTAAAAAACGCGTTTTTCAAGGTTTTTGGTGTGAAATACCATCCTAAACATAGGAACATATGGTATATTCGGAATCAGCGTTAAAAATTCCTATAAGATCACCTACAAAATTGGTTAAAATTATTCTTTGAAAATTCG
>JAEMON010000002.1:22893737-22906469 GCA_030264115.1 Lygus lineolaris
AATAAACCAATAATAAGTGGCCATTCACGCACACCATTTCTCTGACTGAGCACTTCAGTCCCGCTTTAGGTACCTACCTAGCTAGTTTCATTAATAAATTATAATTGTATCTCCGTCGAACGTCATTCCTATAGTTCCATAATACGTTTATTAGGTGCCAACCTCTTCTGCTTGTAAGATTATAGCTACGCATACTACGCAACCATACCTTCGAGTATGTAAAGTACCTAAGTAGATATCTATTTATTTTCCCTGGCAAGTCTTACATTAGTAACATGAAACGACCGCCAGTGTCATACAACGATTAGTAGGATACGATTCTCGTTTGTTTTGAGGGATCACGAAAAATCTAACGCCGATACACTTTATTAAGTAGGCACTTTCACGGAAAATATTATCTCATTGAGGGAAATTACGTAGGTGGTCGGAATTTATTTCCGTCCGAGAATAGTCAATTTAGTCATGATAACTTTTCTCTCGTTATCATGACAAAATTGATTATTATGAAGAGGAGGATTATGAAGAGGAATGATGGAAGCCGAATTACCATTTTTATAGGTTTTCATAACGCTATTAAGTAGGGTCGAAAGCAACGTAGGTAAAAATAAGACGATGAAGATTTGAGAATAAACGGGCAATGTTATTTTGAAGTGTTTATTTTCACTCAGTAACGAGACAACAAGTAGACACAAAAGAAATAGTGTAGAAAATAATAGTTTATAAGGACCTATCTAGTAAGACTTTCAAATGTTTTGTATTATTTTTTTCGTGTCTCCGCATCAGGGCGAGCATCGCTATGCCATACTCATAATTCGATAATCCCTTTTTCGGAATGCTACATGATACCACCAGATTCGAAAAGGAACACTCTAAATGAAAAGTTTTGGTTGAATGGGAATGATATATTAATGAACAGATATACCTACGTGCCTAAAATATTTGTCTGATTACCCGCGCTGTAATTATTGATTAATTACAAAACCTACGAACGAGATAGTCGCGACCAAAACAATGCAAAACATCGTTTGATAGGCTTTCCTGTCAGACCTAATGGTTCATTGATTACAAATTTGAAGTGGAAGAGTTTAGACCATGGTCATAAATCATATTTCTTTCTTATCTCAATTCTTTACACAGAGTAAAATATTTTATAAATAAAAAATAAAAATAGAATCAACCCTGGCAAAAGGAAAAAAACGCTGCGAATTATTACTCAATGGTTCATAATTTTTCTGTGTAAAGAACCCATTGATCAATGCATTCCTCATGATAAACTATTACACTTTTCAGTTATTGTGATCAATGTGTCAGTAAGTACCTAACGTAATTACATTCCCTCCCCCATCCCCTCCCATTTCTTGTGTACAATGAGTATACCTACCTACCAGTTAAGTATTATTATTATCCGAGAGTTTTAGGACCTTTCATGACGTAAGGAAGTAATTAAGAAAGCGTTTAAAAGTAAACGAGAAACTCGATCTGGTGGAAACCAGAAAAAGTTGTATTTGATCAGCTGATCTTTGAAAGGGGATTTGGCCTACTCGGGAAGATTTGTGCTTCACACACGTGATTCTGCTCTTTTTTCCGTTCAACCCTCAAGTCCTTGTTGGGAGCAAACGGGTGGTCCTAAAAGGCTCCGAGAGGTCTCATTCGACGCTGAAAATTGCGTTCTATTCGAAATCGATCCTATATTATGAAGTTTTCAAGATAGGGCGTTTTGAAAATGTCATCCCTTATTTTCTACCCCTTAGAGAAGACTGAAGGTAACGCCAAGCTTCGGGGCACAACTAGACCTCAAATGGAGCCGGTATACGAAATATAATTAATTTTGGTCAATGCGGTGACTAAGGAAAGTGCCGACGACGGCGGACGGACGGATTTTATTTTTAAATTCAATTTTTGGATTCTAGGTATCCTGAAACGTAAAACATCAAGTTTTGAAGGAGGGTAAGCAATACATTTTTTTCGTGCTCGATTCCAAAGATTTATTATTGAAAATCACGTAAATAATTGCTCAAAACACACGTTTTTGCGAGTGAATTAAAAAAAAAAAAAAAAATGGGGAAACACTTTTTTTTAAAAGCCTCGCAAAAATTGTTTGCTCCAGGCCTCGCATTTTTGCTAAGGAAGGCTCTGGGTTGGTGAACATAGCTTATAAATCTATACTTTCGGAAATATCAGAGTGGTCAGTGGTATATACATCTACATACCTACCGTAATCCTTGACAGCTCATATTTCCCATAGAAGCCCTTCAAATTGAAGGCTCAAGACTTTTCGAAGAATTGCAGTGTCAAACACTCGCAGAAAAATTGGTGTCGAAGAATTGCAGTTCAAACCGCTCGCTGGAAATGTGCTATCGTAGGTTTAGTTTCAAACCCTGCTTTTAAACTTCTCGACAGGGCTGTGGAAGGGTCAAGTGCCGAAGGGTTGCCAAGTTCCCCTCAATTCCTCTCGAGTATTGGTATTTTTAGACTAGTGGGACTAGTTAATCCCAGTATTTGAATACCTACCTACATGGATGAAGTAGGAAAGTTCCCTAAAATAATCGACAAAGGATGCAGCTGTGACCTCTTTGCGGTGGCCGAGAAAAAACCACAATAATTCTCCTCGCTCAACAGTTGTGTAGAGAACAGAGTTGGCATGAGGGACGAGGAGGAAGAGAGCAGGATGGTGTGATTTGGGAAGGTTTGGCAAAGCCGTAAACGTCAAACTCCGGCTTCCATCTTGGTGAATTATCGCGGGGTACACGTGTGGTGCCGCCATCTGTGATCCGTCCTTGTTTCCTCCGGTCGCTACTCGATCCGTTTTGAAGTGTCAAGCTAATCTTGAATAACATCCGCACCTCCTGTATGCCGCAGGTCCTTATGGTATATACATGGTTGTACGTTATAATTTCTGCAGATATTCGCCTATGTACTTATATGTACTTCTGATGGATCGTAATGGTTAGGTATTCTGCGATGCTACTCCACGACCGCTTTGTAGTGGCAAGGTACCTTCCTATCAATAAAATCCAATGAGGATAATATATTTATGTTTAGATGCAAGAGTTTGGAAACAATAATAGTAAACAGTAATTATCTCTATATATAATTCGGTAAGTGTGTGATTTAAATTTCCTCTCCTATTTTACTTTTCAGAGCTTACTGAACGAATTTGATTCCGTGTCTGTCTTTCTGTCGGTCTGTCTGTCCGCATTTCCTTGTTACACCCATATCTTCCAAAGTATTCATGCGATTTTGTTCAAATTTTCAGGGACCAGTAGGGGTCCTTGAGCGCTCATCTGAATTTCATAATGATTGAATCAACGGTACACTCTACGCATGTACAAACGTAAATTTTCTTTCACGTTGATGCTGACATTTGTCTAAACTGAGAAACATCAACACGATCAAGAGTTTTGAACTCTCAATTTTTATCCTAAATTTATGTTGGCATTTTGTCTAATCCGACAAACATCAACACGATCAACAGTTTTGAACTCACATCATTTTCTCGGACGCGAGGGAGCTATGTCATAGTGCCATTTCCACTAGGCCGCGTATTCTTTTTTTAAATAAAGTTTCTGGCCAGGTTTCATGCTAATTGCAGGTTAGCAGAATACTCTCAACCTTTATCTTGATTAAAGGGGAAAAGGTTTGATTCAATGTGAAAAGGTTTACCTCGATGGGAAAATACTCCAAAATCTATACAATAATTATGTCTGTCTGTGTGGGTGGCTGAAGTAGACATAGAATCGATTATCTATGAATAAATTAGTCAAAACAAAATTGTATGACAATTATCTATCACACGTATGGTATTGTATATTATAATAATGTAAGAGGGGTGACTTGGGGTGAATCCACGCATACCATCGGATGATCCAATAAAAATGAAATTATGAAAAAACTTATGAAAAAAAATAAAAAAAGGTAGGTATTAGGTAATTATTATTATTATTATTATGAGCAGACCAACAAACTGCATTCTGCAGATGATTGTCACCTAATTCCTGTCAGGTTACCAATCAAAAACATATTTCTATATGTACCTACCTAACTAGTGCGTTTGTCAGCAGCCATTTTGTTGATACTTGTTTGAGTTGATAGTGAACGTGATTGTAGGCTGTTCTTCCTCATGTAGGAATTATTCCAACCGGTTTTGCAGTTAGATTCGCCAGGCAATATTACCAATAATGTCAGACGTGTGGCTGGTCACCAACCAGCGTCAAGTAGGTATTATTGGATTTTACACGGAAGGTACATATCCGTTTTTCTTGTTGCTTATCAATCGGTGTTTTCAGTTTTTCCTTTCCAAGTCCAGGTTAGATAGTTTGTCTTCATTCTTGTTTTAGTAGATACCAAGGTGTGGCGTTTTGGGCCAAACACATTAAAGTTCTTATTGAGTATTAGTTTCGCATACATCTCCAAATTATTAACCAAAGCAACAGGTAAACATGAACCACGCCGATGACCGCAAGAGAAGCCAATGTCACATCCATGAAGGAAAGAAGAAGAGGAAGAAGCCATCAATAAATGGAGCTTCAGAATTTCAGTAATTACAACAAAATGGACGCCTGCCACATCTCAATTTCCAAGAAAAGTGAATAAAACAAATGAGACATTCAATCAAGATAATTTCTTCACAGATGGAAAGTTTGAGATAAAAAATGATGTAGCAACATAAGTTGGAAGGAATCACAGCAGGGAAACTGGGTGAAAAAAGGACATAAACCCAAGAGGTGAGAAGGAGGCATGGAAGGCACCAGAGAACCTAGTGTGAGTTTGGGTAACCTGCCACTTATGACAACAACCACCAGGGGCAGCCCAAGTGGAACTTACCATTTCCTTCCCATTCACTTGAGACAGCAAGACTGTGGATATTTACCACCAGAGGGCCACAATATGGTCAGAAATCAACTTTTCTCACTGTGGGGCAAGCATCCCGCCGGAATCTAACTTTCCAACCTTTTTGAGTATTACCGTAGCAAATTGCGGTCAGGTACCTAATCTCCCTGCTTCTGTGTTCACAAGTTCAGGATCTATCTTCCTGGCCGGTTTGTGTGATTTTTCTGGGTGTGTTGGTAGGCCCCCAACACAGAAGCTTGTAATCGTTGAAATACGACCCGCAAGGGTTCCTGCACTTCTCTTCTTCTTCTGGGACTAATTCATCAGTTAGGTAGTTACAGGATCTGGGGCTAAAACTTCTCTTCAAATAACTGCTGGAACTTCTCTGCAAAATAACTTCTGGGACTTCTCTGCAACCAAACAACTTGGGACTTCATATCAACTCAACTCAACTGCTGCATCATTCTGTTTCAAATATTATGTTTTCAAATATTGTATAATTGTAAAAAAATTGTTATATTAAAAACGTACCTTTTCCATTGTTAATAAAATTAAAAAAAAAAAAAACTCGGCGCTCCGCGCCTCGCCTCTACTTTGAGCCTTTGGCTAACATCACAATTCATGAATAATGTTTTTGCGTCTAGCTGACCAGCTGATCTAGGAGCTCCATTTTCGACTCAGCTGATCTGAGAGCTCCATATTCGACTCAGCTGATTTGGGAGCTCCATTTTCGACTCAGCTGATCTGGGAGCTCCATTTTCGACTTAGCTGAGAGAGTAGTACCTCAAAATTTGGTGGGAAGGGAAGTAGTTTTATGGTAAGGAAAATAGTATGGTGGTAAGGGAAGTAGTTTGGTTGGAAGGGAAGTAGTTTGGTGGTAAGGAAAGTAGTAGGGTGGTAAGGGAAGTAGTTTGGCGGTAAGGGAAGTAGTTTGGGTGGAAGGGAAGTAGTTTGGTGGTAAAGAAAGTAGTAGGGTGGTAAGGGAAGTAGTTTGGTTGGAAGGGAAGTAGTTTGGAGGTAAGGAAAGTAGTAGGGTGGTAATGAAAGTAGTTACTTCCCTTTTCGTGACATAATTTCGTGACATAATTTCGTGACATAATTTCGTGACAATACATGATTTCGTGACAAACTTCATGCACACTTTTCAACTCTGGTAGACCACCGCAAAAACATTATTCATCTTAATAACAAACCAAACCAAAACCAAGAAATTAGAAAGAGAATTAAATTCACTCTCCAGGAAGGTTTCAGAGGGTTGGCTATAAGGGGTGGTTTGGAGGCCAACTAGTAGTTTATTTTGCATCTTGAGCCTTCTAATTTCTTGAAACTTAATTTTTGTAGCACCGCCCTGAGAATTTTGCTACAACTTACAGATAGGTATGTGAAGTTTGTTGTAATTTTGGGGTTTGGTTGTAATTGATCGTGTAAAAAACGCTAATTTGGGAGAGCAGTTCCTTGGAATGGTACCAGCCAACACTAAACGTGTTCTAAAATACACAGAATGGTGACCAGCCACAAACCTATCATTGATGATAATATTCCCTGACGAAGCTCGTTGGAATAAAATCTACAGTAAGGGAGAACAGCATAATTATAGCCTTTATACCTACTGTAGGTGTAGAACCTACTATAATATATGCTATCGTGTGCAGTAGGAAGAATCCAATGAAAAGAATTAAAGTTCCTCGATTCCGAACCATCTGTTACAGCAAAGTATACTCAGCTGGTCCTCTAGTTCATCAATTTATATTCGGAGTGAATAGCCGCCTTTATGCAGAAGGAGGCCAGCCCTTATCTGCTGAGCTCTTGAAGCTTCCGTTATCTTAACGCTCTCCGTTTCAAGAGTTGAATCTCGTTGGCCTTCGACAATGTAGGACTATTTATTTGAGCTCGAAGAAAGAGGCAGGTAATTAGCCAAGAACGTATCAATTTATTTGGCTAGTTGACAGACGTGGCGCACGAATAAAGTTGTTCGCGAGGAAACATCACGAAACTTTGCCTCTTCTCTCCATCACGCTCACATCAGTTTTATTAGGACGATGAAGAAACTCGGCTTGAAATAATTCACGTTGACATCTCACAAATTCTAAACATTTCCGCGGGGTGTCCCGGAGTATTGTTTTCATTTCTCTCAAGCCATTCAGTAGATTACCTTTCCGAGGAAGTGGTGGCAAACGGAGGGGATGATACGTTTCACTGTCGTTGAGCGGGAGAAGGTAGCGCACTTATTTAATGTACAGTGCGTGACAAGACCAGATATTACCTTCCTTTTCTTCCTTCCAACCCTCTGCAAGTGACAACCTGGCGCCCCCGACCATACGAATACCTCCATCAAGCCCGACGGAGTGAAGGCCTCTCATTCAATTCAAGTGTCCCTTTTGTTGCTAAATGCTTCACGTCTCCCCTTGGCCGCGCATACCCTGTCCGCCATAGGCAGGGATCCCACTTCCCGTAATTTCAAGCTGGTTAATGAGTGAGAGGACTAATCAGAGTTTCAAGTGATCATACCTACCACGGGTTTACAAAGGAATATCCCTACGAAATATTGTTGTTGTTGGCCTACAAATTCCGCTGGAAAGCATTAGATCAAAAAAGTTATGTCACTTTCGTAAAAAGTTCCTTGGGAATGCAACATTTATCGCGAAGTTGGGTTAACCTTTCGAAAACATTCATTGCCTAGCTTTCAAACACAACTACAACTAGAAGGGAACGAAAACTCGTTCATTCCATTCAAAAATAAAGTTGAATGGTCTGCGTCTGCCATACTAACTCCGTAACATAGATAGATAGTTTTAGTGGATTTATCATGGGTGCTGGTCGTTTTATGGTGATAAAATGGGATTTTTGCGTAAAGTGAATTTGGGTTAATACTGAAACTTCCGTCGGGGATGAAATTTTCAAAACGCCCTGGCTCTAAAACTTCAGATAGAAAGATATATTTTTTCCATAGATTTCGAATAGACCACAAATTTTAGCGTCGAATGATACCTCGCGGGGTATTTTACGACCAACCATTTGCTCCCTGTAAGGACTTGAGGGTTGAACGGAAAAAGAAACGAAACGCGAGTACGAATCGCTAATGTTCCGAGTAGGCCAAATTCCCGTTCAAAGATCAGCTGATCAGATGCAACTTTCTTTCGATTTCACCGAACCAAGTTTCTTGTTTAGAAAAGCTTCCTTAGTTTCTGAATTTCGTTATGAATGAATGACAAAACTCACGGATAATAATAATTTACATTACATTTATTTAGTTTCTGAATTTCGTTATGAATGAATGACAAAACTCACGGATAATAATAATTTACAAGTTGGTACTTAATCATTGTCCCCAAGAGATGATTGTGAACCTCGCTATATATTATTCAAGTTAGGAAAGTATTTACTGTATCGTTGTTGATACTTACCAGATCTACTAAATATTTACTAGATCATTGTAGTAGACGATCCATACAGATAATAATAAACCGTTTTGTAATAATTTGCAGCAGTTTTTTGTGTGGTAGAATTCCAATGTTTTAAAATAAATAAATAGAAATCAAAAGAAAATCAAGTGACATTTTCTATTAAACGCTTCGTTCCGGAGAAAAATTAGAAAACCCGAAAAAAGAGCAAACATTTCGAAGTTTTTTCAATAATTATGGCTAAAGCTCACGTATAATATTTGGGCAAACTTCAAATTACTTATATTAGAGGTCTACTTGAATCATTAAAAAGTTGCCAGAACTCCAATTATTTCCAAGCAAAATCCTTGTTTGACTGTGCTGCCTCCTTGGTTCCTGAATATCATTATGAAGGACCTACAACTTCCGGAGGTTAATAACTACTCATGTAGGTAAGTACTCATGTAACACAAGAAAAATAATGATTGTGAACTTCGTGATGTGTAAATAATTACGGTAGGTACTTACAATAAAATCGTTGATCTCAATAACCGGAATGTGTATTGCCCTAATAGTTGACTGTAACGAATGTATTAACTAACGGTATCTTTGCAGATGACTGATCTACACAGAAGAATAATAAACCGTCAAGTGAGAATTTGCTAAGTTTTTCTTCTGTGTTTCTGTCTTAGAATAGATCAAAATGTCGGAGTTTCGAAAAATAGGGAGGATTGAACGATCAATCTTTTACGGGGACCGTTGCCCCTTCACCTATTTGATTAATCAGTTCCACATATTCGCCAAGGTCTTCCCTTTGGTGACAGTAAAACAAGGTCCTATTCAGGTATTCTCAAGGCGAGCAATGCATTATTCAATGTTGTTCAAACAAGAATTACTTTCGTCACAAGAGGATGAAAAAATACCAGCCACCAAAGTCAGACGTGAATGTCAATGACCACAACCAGCTCGGTCGTATCACCTGAGGGTGTTGAGATTGTGAAATGGAATCAATTCAGGAACACACCTGGGTTACAGTTGATTCAATGAGTATTTACTCACGGAAAAAATGGACGATGACGGTGCTTTGCATAGATCGCTGATGCTGTGGCGCCTTTTTATCTCGCGATTTATTATTTGTCAAGTACGTATACTCGTCCTTGGAATTTGCTTTGCTCCATGATTCAAACCTGGAGTGAAGTGTGGGGCAAGGAAAAAAGGGGAAAGCTTTTCAATATCTGGGAGAGCGATGGGAGGAAAAAGTCCGCCAGATTGGTCATGAGGTCGTGAGAAATCGGTTTAGTTGTCCCTAGCCAATCGGTTTTATTAATATTTCGTGCATTTTTTCTTCACTTTCGCGCATGCGCGCAGTGACTAACATTGCTCTGACACTTCGTAGGAAACATCAAAATTGAATGGTAACTGTGAGAGCTATGAGATGGAAGATGCTTGCTTGCGTTGCTTCTGATTTAACGTTTGTGCTTGATTGATTGATAGCACAAATGTCGATGTGAAATTTCTGCAGACCTCATTCCCATCAAAAATTTTTGATACACCGACCTCGCACACAGCTATTCTGCGTTGCCTCGCCAAAGACCCAATTCTGACTGTCCGCACGTGCCCGAGGTGTTAAAAGGGATCTGCACCCGAAAAACGAGGCGTTTTGTCTTTTTCCGTCGAGTACAACAAGCCAGCTAAAGTCAGTGTGCCATGAGATGAGTACCAGATGCCGTGCTATCCCAGGACAAACTCCCTGCTGTCGGCCGTCTCGAAAAACTTAAATTGCTACTTACGTAGGCAACTCTGAAGTTACAATCGGGTTTTCGGTAACCCTGGGGTTCACGTACTGAGCGTCCCAAATAACATTTTGTGTTTAGATTACCTTGATAGAATCGATTATTCTGGTAACCTTGGAACTTCAGGGAACCCCCCCCCCCCCCATTCCCTGAAAACTTCAATAAATCCATGAGTTTACCTGTGGAAACCCATGTTTCCTCATTTGAAAGCAATATTGCACATTTTATTTATTATAATATCTCAATAATATATTTATTTGGACTGATTCCATGCTTATTTTCAAAAGTTCAAGTGACATTTTTTACCATCGCATTGTCAGAGTATTTTATCAAGTTGGTGGCATTGGGCTTCCATAGGGTTGGTTAGGTTCGGTTTAGTTTCGGACTGCCGGATCATTCAAGTTCTATTTCGTCTGTTCGAACCCGAGGGGTATTGGTTTTGCGAGGATCTCATATTCACACAAGAACAGGGGCAATACGTCCTTCGATCATGATGAAATTTGACTTCGGAGCTCTTCTAGAGGTCAGACTACGAATAATATGCCCTCCAGGTTTGAGCAAAATCGTACCATCGGGTAAACAGTGGATGATTGGGACTTGTACGATTTGGTAGGCATGCGCGGAGGTTGCTATAAAATAAGCAGCAGCAATAAGACTCATACTGGATCACTTAGGGCCAAACCTGAACAATCTCTGAACATGTAATCCCAATCAAGTAGAAATTATGGCAGAAATTGCAGAATGCAGAGACTGACAGGCACGGAACCGAATTTGTTCTGGTAGGATGGACAAGTAAATGAGAGGAAACTATGTATATAAGAGTTAAGGGATAAAAAATTACTCACCTCCCAGGTGGTATGACAAGCCGTTTACTACTCACTCAGACGGGGAAGCAACAATCGCATGGAGAAAACTGGTGTAGAAGTAGGTAGTCGTCCCATAACCAACCGAATAGAGAGACCTTCTTTCTTCTTGAAGTCGGTGAAGAACGGACAATAAGTGGATTTTGCTAGCTTTGAGATTGCAAGTCCCATAGCGCTAAACGATAATTTGTTGTCAACTTGGTGACACGTGGGTGTATCAAGACCTTGTGACACGTTGGGTACCAGATACCCCTAAGTGGTTTTCATCTACCTATGTATTATCTATGTACCTGTTACCTACGTACCTGACCATTGTCATGCAATTGTTGTGTGGCGGCAAATGAAAGATTGATTGATTATCATAGCAATTCATGTAATCTTGGCTGGTTTTATGACGACATTGTGTAACGTTGGGTAGGTAGTACGTTAGCTACCAGATACCCACAGATCACAGCCAACTTTCATGTGAATTGAGCTGTAATTGGGTTTCTCACATTGTTCAGAGGAGTGCACAGCATTAACTACCAGCGATACGTTTCAAGGACAAACTGATGTGAAAATACACAAGTACCACCAGGTGAATGGGGATGCAGGGCTGCCAACACAAAATTATGAAATATTTCTCTGGGTACCTGATACCAACGTGTCACTCTATGGGTTAAAACTATCGTCGAGTACAAAGTACGCCGTACCTTAAGAGAATAAATTTTGTACTTTTGGGATGTGACCAGGAAAAACGACACGATTACCGTGATGTGTGTCAGGTAAGGCTGAACATTAACATCCACCCGTGTATTGGTGGGAGATACATTTTGATCCGAGTTGAACTCCTTTGATGAGTTTCCCCAGTCAGGTCTGTATTATCTCAAACAACGTTCTTAAAGGATTACGAGCCCGTGCCGTGTCTGTTTTAGTAGATGCTTGTTCGGTCCGAAGCGGCTGTGGGACGCGGCGCACCCGGCTAATGATCCCCTCAGGGACTGTCAATTCTAACAGTTTCAGGAAAGGATGGCCTGGGCGTGCTTTAAAAATAATTGAGTACATTTAAGGCTGATTTACATCACTCTAGAGTACTGAGAGCTATAATTTACTAACCCGGAATGAGTTGTCTTATTATTATTAATAATTTAATATTTTCTGGGGGATGAACTGAAAATTAGTTATCCTATAATTGTGGGAATTTGTTGTCTTCGTTACTGGAAGCAACAGGACGTGTTCGTCATATGAAGTGCGTTAACTCATTTTGAGCCTGTCAAAATGTATGTTTGATTCCGGTTGCAAGAGTGGATTTTAGACCATCTAGGTACATATTTGCATTTTTACCTACGTTTCTCTTAAGGAGTTTATTGTTGAGAATTAGAAGATAAAATGTAGGCAAAGATTATATCAGTAGCAATCCTCACTGTAATAACAAACAAACAAATAGGTATGCTGTAGTGTAATATTAAAATAGATTATTATAATGATATAACTACCTATAATACATGAGTTTGAAATACTGCGCATTCCGTTATTCATACGGATTCATATTATGATACATCGGTAGGTGAATCTAAAAAAGCCATCACCTAATATATCCAAGTTTTCAAAATACTTAATGCATTACCACGCTCTACTATAAAAAATATTAATAGTTATAATGATATCATGGTTAGCTTTTGGCTGGAGACTCAAAATTTGCGTTTCAAATCATTTTGTAGTTCCTGATGAGATGAAACATCGAAAAGTCGGCATACGAAGTTATAATTTATTCGGAAAGCCGGACTAATCTATTCCCAATCAAGAAACTGGATTAAATATCTACTAATTCTACATTTTTGTAATTCCTGTAAGTAGGAATAGGAGAGCACGGGGTAGTACATTTTT
>JAEMON010000002.1:22918231-22948058 GCA_030264115.1 Lygus lineolaris
GTCAAAAACCGAGACTGTTCAAGAACTGTTTGCGAATTAATACTCGTATTTGAAGGGGGAATGTTCCGGGTCTGACGAGCTGACTCAAGTGATTCAATCTCTGTTGAATCACATTACATCCTGCAGTTTATTTAAAGGGCTTTTGATTGGAGAAAACCCCTAAATCACTATGGGTGAATACTCTGACCCTGAAGAAGGTGAAATTAGGGAGGGTTCACCCTATTATCCGTCATAAAATCATGTTATGGATACGAGGAAACTATGTGCCACACCCATCTTGGCAGACTTTTTTTTATTTTTTTTCAGGGAGAACTTTGGTACCTATTCTTGAAACTCCAGTAGAATACCAAACCACCGGGTCAACGTGGGGGACTTGACGTTGGGTATCATAAACCGCGGGCGTAACTCCTACCAGTCAGCCATCCGACTGCAGTTGAGTTAAAATATCCATGGATTGAGTGCAATTAAAACATAATTCCCATCATTTTAATGACCGTCTGGTGAGAAGCTTTACACTACCCACCTCACTTGTTAGTAGTTGTGCTGATTATGGCCATCATAGTATTTCCTTTAATATTTCAGTAAGGGCTATTGGATATCCGTTGTACCTACCTACGTACTGAAAGAGTATCTACTCGAGTAGGTACCTACCTATTTGAATTTTATCATTATGCAATCCCTCGAATCATTACGGTGACAATGCTAGGGATTTTCACTTATTTTTATGTTTTTTTTTGTTTTGTTTTTTACCGGAAATTGATATAGGTGCCCAGGTTAGTAAAATCTGACATTTCTGAGGAGATTCCTTTTGTACTCGATGTTAGCGACTCTGTACCTATATCCATGTTATATCGTATGGAGCTCGCCGAGAGAAATCTGAACTGATCAATAATTGAAAATAGGTACCTACCTAGCTAATTTTATTAGTCACAGTATATCTAGTCACATTATACAAACCTAGCTGATTTCGGAGAAAAAAACTTTCCCGAGAGTGAACACAAGCCTGCACCTACTTTAATCTTCACTTCAAATCTTAGTTCGTCAGTGTGTTGACTCATAAATTAAAAAAGGGAAAGACGAGGAAGTGGTAAGAATAAAGATAGTAGGAGGAAGATTCTCTTTTTACTTCTATATATGGGTAAAGGTACATACTCGTGAATTCCTGGATCCATGATTTCCACTGCACAGAACCATGAGCCACTGCACTCTGGTGTCCGTCTTAGTTGTCACGTTGGCATGATACCCATCGTCAAGATGTATTGTTATTACATAAATATTCATGATCGGAAATGTAATTCGACATAGAAAAAAAATTATGATTATTTTGATTTTATATTGAGGTAGTCCTCTCATGTAATTAAAAGAAAACTCTTTGAACCAAGCCGCCGTAACTCATCCTGATAGGTAACGAAACATCAGCGAAGAAAAACGAAGGTTGCCAGATACTGGAGTAGCCGCCAATTGAACAGTACGCCACTGTCCGCAGGCCGTTGAACTCGGTCGTCAAATGACGGCGTTTCACCACCTCGAAACGACAACGGCGGACGGCTCGACGGAGAGAACGACAAGTGGACGCTGTTAGGTCACCGGCGATAATTGGAAAGGACCTGAAGCCAGCTTCAGATTAAGGAGGAAGCCAATTGGTGGGGCGAGCTCTCGTCTTTCCCTCCAAACAATCTCTTGATGATTGAAATTATACATCTTCGGCCAGACAGTTAGCGCTTGGTCATTGCTTTTCATTAATAATCTCGGGGACGGGAGCAGCTTTCTCGGAGGGTAAATTGGTGCTTACTTCATCCCAACCGCATGGTCTCAGTTAGCTTGGTCGATCAACATGTAACCTACTTATCTACCGTCTGCGCCAAATGCCTCATTAAAATGACCCATTGATGAATCAGTTACCTCACATGATATTGACATCTACGACGTTTAATACCAATGTGTTAATATTAAATGTTATGTGGGAAATTCTAAGTTTTAATTTGAGGACGATTGCCATCATTATGTCAACGCAGAATATCACTGGTTCAGAAAAACGTACGTTTATTTTGCTTCCTCACTACCAAAGTTAGTGTTCGTGCAGGCATTTGAAGTCTTGTCCTTCAAACTTAAAATTTTCACACGATACTGTTGGTCCTAAGGAGATGAAATTCATAGAGCAGTAGTTCTCAACCTTCTTTCAGGCCCCCGCCTAGCACCATGAGAATTTTCGAACCCCCTTCTAGGGCCTAGACGAACCTCTGTGAATGTCATCGCCCTGTATTACTTACCTACCGTGTGCAAATTTTGAATCTTTCAATGAATCAAAGGTTCAGATGAGTACAAAGATACTGATTCATGTTTCCTTCACGCTTTCAAAAGAATCACGCAAGTGATCAGTAACACGCAAGTGAACCCACTCGATTTTGGGATCAGACTTGGAAATTCGCTTGGAAAAATTGTTAATATTCGTGACACAGTCTAACAATGGGAAATTTGTTACTTCAACCTGCACCAAAATAGCTGGGCATTGACCATGGTCTCGTGACCCCTGTCTGTTATTATCTTCTGATCATAAGTTATCATTATTATCTACTATTTTCAAGCAGTCTCGTGCTCCCTCTAAAGTGAGCTAGCGCCCCCAGGTTGGGAACCACTAGTCTAGGGGGTCCACTGCACAATTCATAAAAATCTCATCAAAAACAGATCGTAAGTTCGGGGATTTCAATGCATCATAACAAATTGCACCGTTCTGGATGTAGGTACAATTATATGTACAATGGTACAATTTATTGTATGTACGTATGTGGTCAACTCCTTGTTTCAGGCAATATTCCAAAACTTATATGATCCGATTTTGATGAAAACTGGCATTGAGAGGATTGGGAACCTAGATGACCAGCGCTGTCGGATCAATAGTTGCTTCTACGTATGCTCTAACGTGAGTTTCCTGAAACATTCCCCTACCTCAACATTGTTTGGTAGATACTTAGTAGTACCCGGTTGGGACAGGTCGGAAAATTCTCGAATCTTGGTCAGGGACTTCCCAATCCCTAACAAATCGTGTCGGAAATAGAGTTTATGGATCAGCTGAGTCGAAAATTGAGCTCAAAGATCAGCTGAGTCAAAATTTGAGCTTTCAGATCGGCTGAGTAGGAGAAAAGTTCCCAGATCAGCTGAATAACAAACTGAGATTATAGATCAGCCATATTGAAAATTGAGATTCAGGATCATGTGTGTCGAATATTAAGCTTTTTGATTAGCTGATTCGAGAATGAAGCTCACAGTTAGCTGTGTTGAAAATATTGGGCTCCTTCATAAGCTGAATCGAAAATTGAGCTCATACATCAGCTCAGTCAAAGATTGAGCTCCCCAGATCAGCTCATCAGTAGAAAATTGAGCACCCATATCAGCTGTGTAAAAATTGAGCACTCAGATCAGCTGTACACCCAAAATTTCACATAAGGGTGAATATGAGGGAAGTTTTGTCAACTAGGCTAATTAGGTATCAAGTTTCAGCTCTGTTGATGTTACATAATTGTTTTTTTTTTAGGATTTTGACGAAATTACCATCTTAAAACATAGGAACATTATGGTATGTTCGGAATCAGAATGAAATTTCCTATAAGAATCTCCCACCGAATCGGTTAAAATTATTCTTTGAAAATTCGCTCATCAACTCATGCTGCATGAATGGAATTTTTTTTTCACCATCTAATTCTATGAGTTACAATATTAACTGGGGAAGCTATTTATACTGCCCACTCAACTTGGCTGACATTATTTTAAATTGAAGTAGTTTCCATTACTCAAAATTACGACTCCAACTGCACTCTGTACCTAAGTAGGTATCTATCTAGTTTTCATCCTATGATTTTTCGTAGTTGGCGTCCCCTGTGACCTCAGACTGGCCATGGGGTCCCGCCCAGATGAGAGAGGTGCAATCATGTCACAATGAATACAAACTTTGTAAAATATTATCAAGAAAACTAATCGCGGGAGAATGTTCTTCATTTAGAAATTTAATATCAAATAAATACGTGGGTATCCTACATTCTTCTCGATATCTTTTCGTCCACCTATTTGTACCCTTTTCACGGCCACTTACTTTTCATTAAATGAGAATGTTGTGAGCACTTCTTTTCATTGTCTGAGTGAAAATTGTATGGTACTTATATTTCAAATTGTTCAAATCTGAAGCTCAGTGGGAAGTGGGAGTCCAGAGGGTGGGGTAAATCCGGATTTTAATCTCATGATACCCTCATAAAAAAATGATTCCAACAGTAATAACTGAAAAATGTATTTCAAATATCTTAATCAACCCTCCAAAACGTCCTCAACTTTGAGCTCAAGGGTAAGTTTTGATGGAGAGATAATTTCAAGCCGGTACATTCCTTAATACTTCCTCGTAAAACGTCCGATTCGCCCAAACGGTGTAAAACTAACCAAATACCTATAGGGAACTTTGAATTTATTCGTCAACCTTCAACGATGACTCAGAAGGTGGTGGAGTGAATTAATACAGGGTTTTTTTCACTCAAGTAGCAGTAGTATTAGTGGAGTAGTGTAGGAGTAGTAGATTCTACTATATACGCAGAAACATCAGTGGCTGAATTGACGTCTCGCGATGATGAACAGTAAAGTGGTAACCACACGAAATGACGAGATGTACCTAATTGCGTCAATTTACCCTCCGCCGTCATGAGTCAAACGCATTACTTTTCAGATAAACAGTCGTAGAGCCCTCAATTCGAGTCTTGTTAAATACTGGAGGACCGTGCACAACTAACATTTTTGTTAAAAGGAGTTTTTGAGAGAAAATATATTCAAAACTTTTGCATGTATGCTTCAAAGGGTCTTTTTGGTTTGTAAAGTAATAAGAGGAAGGAGGATAATTATGTTTGCTAAATTTGGATCTATTGACAGGGGGCATTGGAGCTTATTATCTCGTTATTATGAGTACTAAGAGGCATTCGACCAGTCGTTTTCATAATTTTTCCAGATTGGTGGGGTAAAAAGTTTCAACAATTATTTTTCTAACCACCCGTATAGGTTTTTTTTAAATCACTGGTAGGTACATGAAATATTACTCAATAGCTTCCTTCCGAATAATCAATTTCTATTATGTCATAGTTCCTCTCTATTATGTCTTGGGAACGAGTTGTCTCATCTTCGATTAGTTTGTGAATAGAAAGTTCTAGTATAGACCAAGAAGTTTTACGTCGTTTTCAAATAGGAAACTATGTTCCATGGAGTTGCTAGTTGCGCTTGAGACCAGCTTTGTGGCAGCTGCTGGGTAGTTTAGTGAACAAACTTTCACTAGCAGGACCTATTGCCTCAAGTCTTTCATTATGTCTCATCATCGGAGAAGGTACGCGTGTCAGAGCCTTGTTTAATATGGCTCGCCTGACTCTGAACTTTAACTGGGGTTGAATTAGGGGCTATTGAGCCGTTGAACCAGAAACTACATGTAATAACCTCCTCACTCCACGGTCTTACTTGCATTAGGAAGTCATTGGCGTCTAAGCTCCGTCCACCTGATAAAATATTCAACGCCAAGTCCGCGATCGTAAAATTCATCAGCAACATCTCCTCTTTGATCCACTTCCAACCGGGCGTGTACAATTCACCTTCTCCACTTCAAGTCTTGTGAACTTCAAACGGGTTTTTCAGGAAAAAGTGTAAATCTTAAATCGCTCTTATCAAAAGGATACATAAGAACATGCGATATTCTTTGAAAACTAGTTTGAGGAAATTGCAGGAGGTACACATTATATTATTATTACAGCTTGTGCCACGAGTATAATCTTGTTTCATTCCGTAATCGACTTTCCCATGGTAACTATTCCTTGGTTGATCGAAGAGTGGTTCCAGTATCGAGACCCTGAAACCATTGTGTGCATCATGCTGGTCGTGTATACCGACCATTATCGCTTCCCACTAGATTGGCACCCCAAGCAGGGAATCCTCAACTGAGTACTCACCAATTTTCCGGGATACGAGGGGTGTTAGATAATTATTTTTTTGTTTTCCTGACAATAATGAAAGTACCTACCCAACTCTTATGATTATCTTCAATTTTGCTGAAGCAATGTCGAAGAGAAAGAAGTCGAAGTTCCCCGTCCCCCTCCCACCCTTGAGAGCAGTGGGTTACCTTTTGTAATTCATTGGCAGCCGTGGGATGCGAAGTGACAAATCAAACTTCATATATTTCGGATATAGAAAAAAAAAGTTGCCGTTGGGGGTGTCTAGCCGCCAGTGGTTTGTGTTCATGATGGTACATTTATTGTAAAATGAAATCTGGGGGACACCCCCAGACCCCCGGATTGTTAATGTTAGGATCAAGGATCAAACCAATGAAACACAGAATGTGTATTTCGGGGATTCCCCAGAGGGCTGTTGGCATTCTGGTAAGTTCGGCAGAAGTTCATTCAGCGTTCTTGGAACCCAACGCTTTGGATTGTAGACCTACGTGACGTAGACCCTTCTAGGGGATATTAACGTTTTATAAGGTGGCAACCTTGTGACCAATTGTGGTGTGAAGTTATGAGTTCCAAAGACGAATAGAAGCACGGAGGCTCAGGTAAGTCGTTAAACAATCCAACTATCGTCTGTTTACTAATTTTCAATAAAATGGGAGCAGTAAGTTAAAAAAGTCGTTAATCATGTTAGGACCTATCCATGGAAATAGGTAAATCATATACTATACTGTCCCTCCACGGCAGGTAACTAATAAATCAAATACTATACTGTCTCTCCACTTGGCAGGTAACTAATAAAATACCTACCTATAATATACTGCCCACCATCCTGGCAGCCATCACCTTGAATTGACATTATACAGCTCACCCTCCCTGGCAAAGTGTTTGGTAAATCAAATACTATACTGTCCCTGCACTTGGCAGGTAACTAATAAAATACCTACCTATACTATACTGCCCACCATAAATGCAGCCATCACCTTGAGTAGGCATTATACAGCCCATCCCCCTGGCAAAGTAATAATAATTTTCAATAAAATGGGAGCAGTAAGTTAAAAACGTCGTTAAACCCATTATACATGCAGGAGTCATAGGAAAAACTTGGACGATTGCTACAATACCGTGGCACGTAATTCAAAAGGATCCAGCTTGAATCTGAGTGTAAATAATGTTTTTGTTGTACCCTCCGGTTGCCGGGCTATCCTAAATCACGTTCCTTCCCGACCCCCGCCGCCCACCCCCGACGAAAACCCTATTGTTGCTACAGTATTATATGAAGGAGAATCCACCTGAGCTCGTAAAATGTGATGTTTATGGCCTCAGGTACCGACATAACATTAGGGTCCGTGGAGGGGGGGTCCTTCCCTTTGGGGTTCTATGAGGCTGGGAAGCTGTCACTGAGCCCCACGGTCTCTCTTCAGATTGTGAAGTTTCAGTACGTTTGGAGTCCCCGGAGCTAAAAGGTGAACCCATCTGGAGGAATTATTGTCCACGGTTTCTTTCATTTCATTATAATCTCCCTCGTCCTCTTTATTCCTCAGGAACCTTTCGGTTTATCGTGCTTTTTGGCTTCAAAGTCAACCATTGGCATGAGTACGTGTAAATGTCCACCCTAAAATAAAGGTATATCTCCCCAAGGTACCTATTGCAGAATAAAAAAGGGAACTGTGTGGCGAGCGAATCGGAAAAAAGAGGAATTTGACGAGTAGAAGTAACTAATAAATTAGGAAAGCTATAATATTTCATAACGGTTTATCCTTTTCCGTATAAATGCATGAGTCACCCAACTTCCGTCTGACAGAATCGATTTGTGATTCACAATCGTGGTTTCGCTGCTTTTTCAAAGCTTCTGTAAACAGGTACCTAGACCTATTACCAAATTTCGATGATTTTGTTCGATAAGTTTGTAACCTGGTGCAGTAGCTTGTGAGGATCAGAACAGTCATGTAAGTTCGAACAGGTGTTGTGCTCGGGATGTTCCCGTTTGAGCTAAACATTGGTTACCAATTTTTTTCTTGAAATTGTAAGTAGAACCATAATCTCCTATCTAGAATTTTTCTGAGCTAGCTCAATTAGACCCCAAACGGTACAAACCTACCAAATAAATTGTTGTCCGGGTCCATGTCATCTAACTAAAGTAGGTACCGTGGAAGGAGGTTTTAACATGGAATCATGTTTTAGCAATGGATCCCCTGCCGAAAAGTGAGACTATAAAGTGACATGAAAGTAGCGCCGAATGTATTGATCATTATCGCTTTCAACGAATCCGTTGCTAAGGAAAAGTAACTTCCTCAATTTCCAACCCATGAAAATCGTTCACCACTCGTTGGAAAGCCCTCAATTTATCGAATAAATCCATGCCCTGCACACGACCGTGGATGTACGGAAAGCTGAGTTAAACAGAAAACAATGTAGGATATTTGTTTACAATTACCGTATTAGTAATACCAATAAACTGAAAAATCTTCACTCTTCACTCGAAAAGTGAAGGCTAGGTAGAAATCAATGAGGTACTACCGCAATGTTTTAGCTCCGAGCTTTCTTACATTTTAGCAGTCAGGCTCAAAGCAATAACATCCGGGGGGTGCAGGGGGGCGCAGCCCCCCGCCGAGGCGCGAAGCGCCGAGTTTTGTCATTAGATTTCGAGTTCAAGTATCTTGAAACATAAAACTACAAATTCTAGGAAAAAGGCGAGAGGGGAGAATTTTTTCTTTGCTCGGTTCCAAAAAGTTATTCATTATTGAAAATTAGCGACAAAAAATTAACTGTTAATGTAACAACCATACTAAGTTGCATCATGGAGGTCGAATTCTCGCTGTTCTCGTATACAATTTACTTGCTCGACATTTTCGATCTTGTATGTGTATAGGTATAGCTAGCTACCTTTTCTCTGTAACCAGTGCTCTTAACATTCAGGTACTTTTCTCAGGTAGTAGTCCCACAAACAAGATAAATTAAGTTTATATTCGTCCACTCTCAATTCCAACCTGTAATAATAATTCTATTAAGGCAATCAACTGAACAATCACTTCAAAATGTTATTTATTTGAAGTCATGTCTGTGCCTTTTCATGCCCGTTCCAGGTTGACTGCCACGGAGGTCATCTTCTGTGAGTGGAAGAATATCTTTGGGTAAGTACTAAGTAAGTCGGGTAGGTAAGACCAACATAAATAATAGGTTGCGTTCTTAAAAGACGTACCCGGAGTATGCCTTCTTCAGTGACATTTGTTACTGCACACATGCACCCCCCAAGTACAACATAAGAAACTGATTGAGTAATACTAGGTACCTTCACGTTCGCAAATATATTGGAAAAGTTCGTGCAATATTCTAGTTTCCTGGTGACTTTGATTGTTCTAAAATAAATTAGGTAATTGGTGATGTAGCCGCCGAGCACTTGTAAGAGACCGCAGCACTTGAAGCGAAGCACAATCAGTGCTGTATTCCTGTATTCTAATCAGTTCAGTGTTCTGTTGTCGTGAGATCTACTACTATACGTTTAAAAAAGCATTGGTTGGAGGATGTTCTTCTTTCTAGAAGATGCGAGCGCAGTGAGCATCCAGGACACTTATTTGTGCAGAAAGTAGCATCATCCATGCATAAGCCACGAGCACGAGCACTTTGTGCCTCGCTGTGCTGCGGCTACAACTCGTGGGCAACATTCAGACTTTTCTTTTTCGAGAGACTACGCTTTCTAGTCTCTTCAGTTGGAGTTTTTTGTGTGGAGTTGATTGATAAATTCCTAATATCTTACGTTCAAGCTTTGGTCAAACCAATTGGTTGCAGTGGTTCGATACTACTTATCACCAACACTGTGTGTGTGTGTGTTTGCGACTATACTATGCAACACACGGGTTGACCAGACAGGTAATTTTACATTTCCAATGTTTTTTTCTTTTCCAAATGTTGGTCAACAACTCCCCCCCCCCCCCCCCCCCCCCCCTCCCGTTCTCGCTATCCATCCAATTCACCTGGGAAGTGACCAGAACTGAAATTGTTGTGCCCTGCTTATAATTTATTCTGTGTAGAACGATTATCATGTTCCGAAAACCTCACTGAAACAATCAACCTGCAAACTTGTCCCTGTCGCGTATCGCGTGATCCAAGTTGGCCCATCCAAAAAAACGAATTACATTGTGAACTTTGTTAGCGCTCGGATCATTTTCATTCGTTCAGACCCGTGTCAGTGGCAGATGACAAATTCTCTGGAACAGCAAACAAGTTTTGACGGCCGGGCGCACTCGTGTTAAATGAAACTTTCTCATTCTGACGTTTCGCTTTTCGGCTTGAAAACTTCATGAATGCGATAGCACACTCCTACCACCAAACACGAGAATTTATTAATATTTATCAATTCCCAAACTCCTTCACGTAAGCCCTATAATTTTTCTTTTTCAGTGGTGAAAGGTCTGCAGGTTGAAATCAGATCCGTTAGTTTTTCGTGAGTAAATGAAATGCTAATAAATTATGCTTGACATGATGGCCCCATGACGTCGCTCACAACCACATCTTGGTGAATCCATCACCTAAAAAGTATGATTAGGAAAGTTGCAATTTTTTAGTGCTCCATTCTAAAGGTTGATTATTTAATATAATCCATCCGTCCGCGGTCCGCCGACTGCGGCACTTCGCTTAGTTGCCATGGACCAAACTTGATGAAATTTGGTATTTCGGCTTCATTTGGGGTCTAGTTGTGCCCCGAAGCCTGGCGTCACCATCTGTCTACTCTGAGGTGTAGAAACTAGAGGGTAAACTTCACATTTTCAAAACGCCCTAGCTTGAAAACTTCAAGCATCCCCTTCCATCTATTTTGAAAATATCATAATTTTTAGTGTCGAACGAAACCTTCTTGAGCACTGTAGGACCAACCGTCCGCTCCCTATAAAGACTTGAGGGTTGTACGGAAAAACAGCTGAAAGCCTGTGAGCGAATCGCAACTCTCCCCGAGTTGGCCAATTCCCTTTAAAGATCAGTTGATGAAATGAAACTGTTTTGTTGTTTTCACCAAAACCGAACTTCTTGTTTACTTCGAGGATCGTCCTTAGAACATCACATTTTGAAACAGGGGAGGGGGGGGGGGGGATTCCGAAGGTTCGTTATTGAAAATTATAAACCGAAAATACAGGTCAGCTGAATATTGGACGCGGGGAGAGAGTTTCGGACTACTGGAAAGATTTCGCGGATTTTGCGAAAGATTGGCCTCACCCGTTTTTCTGCTCTTTTTCATTCCACCGGAGCGAACGGTTGGTCTTAAACTGCCCTCCGCATGGTTTCCTTCAATATTGAAAATTGTGATGTATTTGAAATCGATGGAGCAACAAATTATACCTACCAACTTATTTACAGTTTTCGAGTTAGAGCGTTTTGAAAATTTCATCCCCTAGTTTCAACCCATTAGAGGCGACTGGCAGAAACGCCAAGCTTCGGGGTTTGGCCCAATCAGGCTTGGGCATACCATATTTCATTTTTTTTCTATCCATACCTAATATTCAGTAGCCTTTAAAAGATGTGTTCAAGGTTTGTGCAGGTTAGCATCTGTAGAGACCTTTGAATTCGTGAGTCGCGTATGGATTATTTTTACTTATGTAGTTGGCCTTTACATTATGCACCTGCTTGGTTCGAGTTTTGACACCGTACCTACTCTTTCAACAACTTTTTTCACCCTGTTTCGGATGTCACATTTATCCACCGTCCGGCGGCGTTTCCATAAGAATAAAGACAAAACGATCCGTGGGTGTTTTTTTTTTTTTTTTTTTTGGGCAGACCCGCATGTCCCCGATAATGTGGGCTCTGTGCGAGATGAACTGGGCTCCCGTCGAAACATGAGGGTGCATTCATAGGATATCTGTCGGCTGGCGGACGAATATGAGGTCAGGTGTTGTGAGAGCTTGGGGAGGGGGTTCATTGTTTTGTGACTTTAGGCCGAAAACAACAAGTGGGCCTCGCAAGGTCGACGGGAATGACAGCCACGACTGGAACCGAACAAGAGAATTCGATCTTTTGTGTAAATATCAGGGATTATATAGGATACGGCGCAAGCGATCTCATTCAAATATCTAACTTTTGAAGCCGTACCCACAGTTTGAAAACTAATTCAATTACTGTGACCACGCCATGTAAGTAGGCACATGATGGAATTTTATTCATTACCTAGTTTGATTGATGACGGGTGTCCGTAATGATTATTTGTGAAGTTTTTTCGAAAAGGTTTTTCCAGCTTGGCCTTCTCAGCTTTTTTATATTAGTAGATCCAATTAAAGAGTACCTGAATCGTTTTGGGGTAAAAACCGAGAAATAATGTTTTGTGCACACCTAATATAATAAAATAAAATATAAATAATGGAATTGTTTACCTAGAGCTTGTTTTAACAAAAGTGATTTTCCATATACATTTTTCACAGCATTAGAGAAAAATGTTTGTAATAATAACAAGGAAGTGAAAAAGAGTTGCGGTGAACGGATATGGGTCTCAGCTATGATTAGAGCATGCCAAGCCACTTCAAACGAAACTGGACACCAGCCAACAAGGGTTTATTAACATGATCATTGAGTGCGAGCGCTCAGCCGTTTGTGAAGAATGGTAAATTCGACCATATCTCACATCTTTTCAGCTCAAATACGATGACCTTCTACAACAGTCTGAGATCCTTATCGCATCCCT
Source organism: Lygus lineolaris (assembly GCA_030264115.1). Taxonomy (NCBI): domain Eukaryota; kingdom Metazoa; phylum Arthropoda; class Insecta; order Hemiptera; family Miridae; genus Lygus; species Lygus lineolaris. The sequence goes on from JAEMON010000002.1 coordinate 22,930,853, forward strand.
GCCTCTCACTGCCAATGCAAATCAAGTTTCAGGATACCTCGTTGTATTGTCTAAATTAGGTTTGTTTCGTGTTCTTTTTTTTCGCTGAGGGGACGTTTACATCATCTTATTTGAATGATAATAGAACAGAGTGGTAACTGTCTTCCGCGTCACTTCCGCGTGGTTTCAATCAGATGAATGTTTTCCCTTGTATGCCGAATTGAACGTAATGATAAATTTATGTATTGAGGATAATCAGCACACGAAACATACTTAAACTACTCTCACAGGCATACCCATCAAAATCTGTGCTATTTTAGGTAAATGTACGAGAATGAGAGTCCTATAGGAACTCTATTAAAAATACGTAATATGTCTGGTTTGGAAAAATACAATAAACAGTCCAAGTCCACGGAGAAAAGTCTGGTGTGCTGACACTGAGTAGCTTCGTTCCTCTCCCAGTTTTGGGTATTCTTATTATGCTCAATATTCTATTATATTCTCCCAATTGGTATTCTTGAACTAACACTAGTATTAACATTAGAATGTAGAGCTAGCCATGGGAGATGTGAGATATCATTTTCCACCTGTAAATTTGTGCTGTAAAACACCTCATAGTGTAACACCTCATTAAGCTTTATAATACCTACCAATATCCAAAAGACAAACGACCACATACTAAAAGATATTGGATCTAAATTTTTAAAAAAATAGATAAATATGAATAAATATCTTTCTAAATATCTGGGTATGGCTCAGATAATGTGATTGTGTTGTGTATGTGGTGATGTGGTTGGTTGTTTTGCTTTAGTAGATGACTTGCGAAAATAATCCCTACCTACAAAACCTACGAATACCTATACCTACGAATTGACTTATTCAACCTTTTGCACAGGTAGTCCATCAATCCACCAGTAAAAATAGCGAAAGGCAGTTCCAGATCTTCGCCGATGAGAAATCTCAAAATCCCTCACCAGCCAACGAACGCAAAACTTAACAGAAATAATGAAAATTTACTGTGACAAAATAAAAAATACCTAAATAGGAAAATTCTAATCTCATTTGGTTCACTCGAATAGGTAGGTACTACCTATCCCTGTAAACACTTTGGTGAGTTTATATATACGTGGTCAGAGTGACCCGTGGTTTATCGGAGGGTTGTTCGCTAGAATGGGGTACTGAAGATCTGGGGAGTAGGGACATAAAGGAAGGGTAGGTAGTTTGGCGAATAAACAATAATACAGACAACACTGGAACATTACCCACGAACCAAACACCCCTCTGAATAACAAAAGATATTGGCAACGGCCTCTTGAGCCACCGTAAGGCACACTTCCTCTCCTCCGCGCCTTTTATACTTGAGGTAGAGGATATCTAATATAACTGGGAATAAAAAGAGGGAGAGGTAGGTAATATGAGGAAGGAAGTCAAACACAAAGATCATGAGCCTTTTTATGCGGGGACGGAGCAGTAAAATCTGACGGCAGGGGCTTATTGGCAGTTTTCATGGTGATCTCGCGGCATGGGCATTTTCTCATCTTTACTATGAGCATTGCCACACACTAAGGTGGAATTTGAAATTTCCCAAGTCTCATACCATCTGTAATAACCGAGCGCGAATAACCATCCAGTGCAACTCATGGTCTCCTCAGGTACTTCCGGAAACCTCTTGAAAGATAATTCCAAGAGGAATCTTACATGGAGCGAGTTGAGAAACAAAATATCGTCAGACAAATACAATCATATTTATACATGAGAAATACATAATACTGAGGAATAATTTGGGCTGTGATGGAGAATCAGTTCCATGGTGGCACACACCATCTCCAACAGTGAAGTCTGACGTTCACCATTCTGAAAATTGATGAAATTTGGGACACAGGCTTAATTTGGGATTTTGTTGAGTCACGAAGCTCGGCGTTACCGTGGCTTCTCAAAGGCAAGGAAAATGGGGGTTGAAATTTTTGTAACGCACTGGCTTTTCCAAATTTTAGAATCAAATGCGGTCACGCGGAGCGTTGTAGGACCAACCGTTTGCTTTCTATAAGAGCCTAAGTTTGAACAGAAAAATACCTGAAACACGAGTGTGAATCGCAAATCTCTCTGGGCATACCAAATTCGCATTCAATTATCGCACTTGAACAAATTTCCAACATTTTCAGTTCTCACCGGTTTGAATTTCAAGTTCAATTTTATAAGCTCCCTTTGTTGATTAGGTAATGAATTTCGTTATGAAGGGCCTACAGCTCTCGGAGACAATAAAAATATACTACATATAGGTAGATATTTATTGTGCACAATAAGTAATTATTGTGAGCCTTGGGATACAATTACGGTAGATGCTGACAATGAAATCATTGGTATCAATAACCAGAAAGTGGGTTGGGCGGCCCAACCAGCACAAACAGGTCGGTACGACGTCGTAAGAGGTCGGGAAATGCGACCCGACGTCGGGTGATGACGTCGTAGCGACCTCTCCACGACCAAATGACGACCAATTTGGGGAATGATTTTTTGGTTGTACCGACGTCCTGACGACGTCAATATTTAACATACAGATTTCTGACGTCGGATGTACTACAGATTTGGTGGTAAGTCGTGAAACACGACCAAATCCGACCAATTGTGCTGGTTGGGGGGGGTGTGGGTTTATTAAAAAGATTTTATTGAAGAATGTGATCTTAAACCGTTGTGTAATACTTTGCAGCACTCTAGAGTTGATTTTCCAATCTATGTCAAGGTGGCTGCCTCTGATTTCCATATGGTAGGTATAGAAGTTCTTAGCGGTATTGCAGATAACACAGAATCGTGCGTTTACAGCACCGAGCCAGTAGAATTGACGAAGACAGTTTGGGGAGCACCGACAAGGTTATCCGAGTCATCGACATTGAGGAACTTTACTGGCACATGGTAATAAAAGAACGTAGTCGTGTCTATCGTTCCTACGGTCAAACCCTCATCTCGTAAACACAGCGAGGCGTCCTTTCATGAAATGCATTAGGTAGGTACACATTCAGCCGCAGCTTCGAAACGACAAATGAACGCTGGCTAGGCCAGAAGGTTTTATCTTGTGATTAATCGCGGCTCGCGCGGTATTGTCACGAGTAGGATAGTTCTGAAACGACTGTTGGAAATGGACAACTATCGATATCGGAGACCAGGCTAGTGACAGTAAGGCCGGACCGGTTGATTGATAGCTCGGTGTGCCTTGCTTGCTTGTCTTGAGTGATGCAACCTACAACAGGAAACATTCATTCTTCATGAAGATCTCGCATCGCAAGACACAATACTGAATGTATACATCAGCGCTTCTGGGTGGTTTAGTTTGAGTGGCAATATTATTTATTCGACTTCATCTATATAATCACTGGTGAATCACCAGCATTGTAGCTTTGATAATTAATTATATTACGATTTTGGAATCTTCACACATTGGTATAAAACTGCTAGTATGTAGGTAAGTTTCTTACTTCCTTTGTATGCGATTAATCATCATTCATTATCATCACACTTCCAGGACACCGCTCTACGTGGACCCTCGGGTCTGATGTGGGGACAATAATTTATTACAAAAATAAAAATATTATTGTTGATCAGATACCAGGCTCTGACGGAAGAATCGATTTTGTTTAGTGCAGAATGATCAGTGGGTTGTAGATAGCAATATTCAATAAGTATGTACTGCAGTGCAGGTATCTAAATCTACGGTTTCTATCAAAATTACGAGATTAAGGTAAAACTCTAGACAAAATTCGTTACATTTGATGAAAAAATAGTACCTATAAGGCTATACGGCTAGAACTATGTAGGTAACCAATTGTGTCGTGTTGTGAAATGAATATAACACACGCTTATAATATAATACGGTTATAATATAACACGCTTGTGAATAGAGAAAGTTTGACGAAGTTAATGATACCAGAACGATCCTTGTGGATGATCCATTTCAACCCATTTCATCGGGTTGCATCGTCAGTACCAATTTTCCAACAGAGACATACATAAAATAATTTGGGTAAGTTCTCCTAGATTTTCGGGCTGGATTTATCGAGCATTCATTATGTGTGGGTACGTAGAGGTAGGAAGGTACAAAATATACGCGTCACTTGGAGTTAATATTAACAAAAATAAATAAATAAATACTGACATCGTGATAACACCTACCTACTCTAAAACATGTTGATTACTGACCGTGTGTAATGATTGGATACCTCCCACCATTATCTCAAATAACTATAACCGTAGTTATGTAGGTAACGTTGAAATAAATATTTTGTATAAGAAGCATTCGTAATAAGTTTAGTAATCGTGCGCTGTTCGTCTAGTATGTGACCACAGATCAGCGCTTCTAATTCCTACCATAAAATGCGGAAAAAAGTTTTCCGCGAAGGAGTGAAATCACTTTTCAGATAATATGAAACTATCGGGAAGCATTTAAGTTATCTTGGCAAAGGCGGAGTGGCGCGAAGATGTATTTTTAGTGGGGTCAACCCGTGGCGGTCATTAACTCTTCTGCTCAACGTCAATACAGCTCGGAGAGGCAGAATTTCGGAGGAAGTTGTAAATTTGGGAGCGTTCCAAACGACTCCTCTACATCCCCCATTTCCATCATCATCATCTTCATCATCATCAGTACATTTATTTTCATAAAAGGGCGATTAAAGGAATATTGATAACAATCCTCGATAATAGCAATTTTGTCTCTATTTTGAACTCGAGAGTGTTTTTTATTAAGTAAGACTAGCATACTATGTAATGATAAGTTGAGCTCTAATGAAAACTAGGACATCATGCACGGTGATCGAACAAATGAATTGGAACTAGCTAGTGAACACTTTGAGGGCTTATTGCAAATTCTACGGATTCATAATTACAGATTTACCTACACCATCGATTTATGGACAGCATCATAGGTACAGAAAGGAACCAAGCCACAAAATACTGCTAAGAGATATTGCTGTAACAAGGAAATACCGACAGACCGTCAGACATACAGACTGGCAAACAGAAACGGAACCAAATTTGTTCAGGAAGCTCTGAAACGTAAAATGCGACTGGAAATTTCAATTCTGGAGGACAACGATTTTTTCGACCCCGAAAGTGAAAACAAAGCTTCCACTACCCTCGATAGATTCGGAATCAAAACATCGAACTATTCGTTACTTCATCGTTACGCCATTGTTGGTAGCCTTCGCTCGTCACTAAATTATTTATTAATACCAGAAAGAAAGTTACCGTCGAGCTTTGCTTGAACCGATTTTCGCGGTTTCACAATCAGGCTATGAAATTTGGCACTCAGCGTCTTGGGGATAGTTTGATGAAATTCAGAGGAATACAGATCTGCTGGGTAATACGGGTAAATTAACTTATCTCCTGTTCGTCCTAGGACGATGCAATTTCGTACACAATTTCTAGAAGAGACATTTGAATAAAGTTGAAATAAGGTAATACAATAATTGTTTGTTATTTTAACTGAAACTAAAACTCAGTGTTCTGAAAACAAAACTGCCATTTTATTTTCTCGACTTGATTCGATTGTGGGTTGGTTCCTTTCTGCATAATAATTAATACCCATCTACTCGCTTGACTTTTAATATTTCGAAGGGGGTTCGAACCTCGTTGACTCAGAAAAATCTGAGGGATTCCACTGTGCGTCACAGTTTAACCACCACGGCCATCGAAGACCGATTGTTCGTCTCTCCTTACTTCTGAGGGTTGAGCTTTCGATCACAACACAACCTTCCATTATTTTAATCCGATTTAGATGCAATTTGTTTCAGATTCTGTGGGTTAGGCCTGGATGGTCCCCTATCAATTTCGGATAGGTAACAGCATATGCGTATGCGTAAACTCAAAATCCTCCAAAAATCAATTTCTTACTAACATAGAACCCAATTTTGCTCGAATGAGTAGTTGCGAACCATGGTTCCCTATCAATTTTTTCGTTAGGTTTTGGATAAGTTATTGCTGCTGCTTAGGCGCAAACATTAAAAACCCACGTACCTACTTTCTAGAATAAAGGTTCTTTCGGTGCCTTAAAGACCCTTTTTTTCTTTACTGACTAGCAAATCCATCTTATCCTCTCCATCCTCTCCCAACGTGTTCTGTTGAGATCGAACATTTCATGTTCTTCGAATAATAGTCGTAGCCACTTGGGTGCTATTAGTTTACTTCACTGAGAACAACAGTGTGATTCAACACAGTGAACAGTGATGGTAACCAATAAGAAATGCCGTTTGATGTGAGCTAATCCCCGAATAACGATTATTTTGCCACTTTATCGACCCTTCCATAGTTACCCCCTCCCGAAAATAGTCAAGTATTAACAGCCGCATCCCTTATTGGTTTTGGAGCAACCGCATAAACAATTCCGTGTGAAGCGGAAACCAACGATATCCCTCAGTGATTACATACTATCTACGGTCGATATTTGAAAGTACTTTTGATTGAATGTAGGAGCTTCTAAATCTTGTCGTTGATCATCATGAATATTTGAACGGTTCGGACACGTGATTTGAATTTCATATTGCAATAATTAGAGGGTACCAGAGGTATTAGAGGGTACCATCTCCTTTTATGTGAAGGGAGGACAATTAATGTAAAAACGAGGAAATTGTAGGACATTTTCTTTCATGAGGAGAACAACATACGAGGAAATTTTTCATGGAAGAGAACAATAAGTTTTCAGGGAAGTAACATTGTAACTACGTTATTTGTATTATAATTTTACTAAGTCTTTATTTATTTTTTACTATTTTGAAACTTTAGAAGTTAAATTTTTTTTTATATATTATGTTACATTGAAGATATATTTTTTAACCTAGGTATTCATTTTTCCTCTGAATTTTGATCACCGTATAAAAAATATGACAAAAAAGTAGAGCTCTCCGCATCAAATAATAAGGAAAAAAGTAGTCACTAAACATCTACTTCGCCAGGGCGTCGTTCGAGGATCCATCAGGTGATGGTCCTCTACGTCTTCAAACAAATTTCATATTGAATTGAAATTTCACCTACATGAGAGAATATTCTAATTTCAATCACTGGTTTATTCTCATCAGAGGTTGATTCTTTCAGCACTTTTAAAAACCAACATCACAAATCACCACCGTCAACAAGAGACTTGTGGTCGATTACATTGATTATGACGCCCTATTCTCACAGGGGGTTCTTTTATTCCTTCACCTTTCACAAGCGAAGGCAATTATTATACTGCTGCTCTATTGTCAGAAAATTCGACCAACTACCTATGCAAACAAAGAGCTGATTATAACTTTTTGTTTACAAGAAACACTTTTTTTCAGGTTTTATTCCTCCCTTCACCCTATAGGTAAAAAGGAAGAATACAAGGTTGCCCTATGGCGTAATGCAGGAAGGACGGATATAAACGACTCAAGGTTATTCTCTGGCAAACACCGGTCGGCGTTTATTTCAGGAAAGTTGTTTTTTATGTGGAGCAAAAACTGCGAAAATAGAGGACTAGAGGGTTATGTAGTAGAGGCGCGTGCGACTGAAATAGGTGTTATAAGCCATCCTATATCGTACGGTCTTTATTCCTGACGGGAATAATTAGGAATCATGAATTTCATAATTTAACAATTTATTACCACCTCGTGGTATTCAGTATTTTCACATTCTTAGTCTGAGTGTCTCAAATTCCTAATTCCCGCCCAAGAAGATTTCTTGAACATGTTTCGACAAAAATGATTCATAATTTCTAACAATTATTTCACGAAATGTTTCATAATAATTATTATGTTCCACTTTGTTTGAAAAGGTAGGTATATTCTGCTTACCACAAAAATATAACTTTTTCTAAAGTAAAGTTGGTTTGTTGGAAACCCTTTGGCAAGTATAGGCAACAAGGTTGTTATGAAAAAATTAGCAACGTTAATCTTCCAATGTTGAGAATACTTTCCTATAAGTCTGGAGGTCCATATATTTATGTAATATAAAGTCTTGTTAAATTACTTAATAGGAATAGTAAATTGTTGTATTTCTCAAAACATAGGTAGAGGGTTTCATTTCAACCATCCTATAAGATCTGTAGAAAATTATCTAAACATTTCAATAGTTCACCAGCCGAAAATTGTAAAACAATATTTTGGTAAACAAAATAGAAAAGAATTAACAACAAGCACAATATAATAATTATTTAACTTTGAAACATAATGAAAGAATATAAATACTAATATGTTGCTAGCAGGTAGATACCTACGATTCAAAATGTTGTAAGGCAAAAGGAAGGGTGAGAGGGTGAAGTGAGAAAAGATCCGTTAAATTTGTCAAAGTCTAATCCATCGACTAACGTTTTTAATAATTCCCCTATGAAATTAAGGCAAAGAACGACTTTTCGAAGAAGTCTGCTTCAGATAGTAATGATCAATTTGGCCGATATTAATTTTCAATAGGTTCTAAAGTGGTACAATGTGAGCATTGATCGAAAATTCGCATTTTTAACTCAAATTTCACTTAAACTCTCCCAAAAACCCATGTGTACATTTTCAGCTCAAAACTCTGTCTGGATAAGTGGATAAGGAAAATAGTTAGAAAGAGGAGGAGATTAAAGGGGCTAGGGATTCTCCCCACTGTGTGATTGACAAGTCCTTCATTGATTGCTGCTTGAGGTCATGTTATCAAACAGACGAAATGGTGTGCATTATTTCTCCCAATCATGCTTGTACTACTATAATAAAAATAATGTTTTGTTTATTAATTCAGAACGCAATATGTTTCTCAAATGAAACCCATTATTATTCGTCATATTAATACTAGCGAACGCGATGCGGGCACTCACACTCAGCCAACCAGACATAGCGTACACGTAACCGTAACAGCACCAAACAACCAGTCAAAAAACGTTCACCCATACCTTGACCATAATGATATTCGCAAACATGTGATCGCAACCATCAACCATGATTGCGCTTGACAATCAAGGGAAGTAAAATCACAATTTTCTTGACAAACGATATTCTAACTATTCATCCCGATATATCTAAATGGCTCAAAACTGACGGCACTCCTACACCCAATATGTACTTACCTACTATTTAAGTACGTACTTACCTACCTTGGAATGTTTTCAAATTATTGACTTATGGGTACGTATTGTGATTCAAGACAAAACCTACATTTACCTTCTTGAGAAGCCTTGGATTCTGAGGTCATGACTCCAGGAACCTTCTTAATATTTATTCGCCCGACAGCAACCTACGCTCGTAGAAAAGAGGGCCGGGCGACACTAACAATGAAATTTAAAACCAGAACACATCAGCTCCGGGATTTCTTCTCTTTTTTGGTCCAAAATTCCAATTACACGTGATGGTGTGATGAGGAGGCCAGAAGAAAAAGCTGTAACGGTGGTGGTAGTCAAACGGGGAGTGAGTTTATACATCAAGCCTTTGTCACAACCCAACGAGCCAGTATCTACAGCCAGTAGCCTTGAAGATGTATTCGGAGGAGCAGTCAGTATGATGAACAAGGTTTCATCCGTGTTAGCCTACATAAAAATAATAGCTACCTAAGATCGGTAAATATATAAAACTTCTTGAAACTCAGGATTGGTTTCAGAATAAGTATTATTCTCTATAATGTATTTCCATTTAGAAAATCTCTTAAATTCCTCCTCAAATAATGTTCAGACACATTTTAGTTACCTACCTATACTTTATTTTCATCTACTCGTATTATAACCTCTCAAATAAAATACTCAAGTAAAATATTCCAAAATGCAAGTATGTAGTAGATTTATCTTTACCAACGACTTTGAACTTGTTGGTAAGGTCAAGGTATGGTGTTGAAGGGTTGCGATTGCCTAAGATAAACATTGGATGTAGAAAATAGAGCTCTTACATTACGTTTGATGCGAACAGTGTATGAAGCAATATCGGATAAATTATTATTCATCGTTCGGTACGTATATTGAATGGAAATGATGATTTCATATTGTTGCTTCCTCGCTACCGAAGGTAGGAAGCTTTGTACTCGAGCAAGAAATGAGAATACAAATTTGTCGATCAAAATCAAAAATTACACTTACTTTTTACGGTTCGAATTTGATACATTTTCAGGGATTGAGCGGGTTAGGCCCGTGACAGTCCCCGATCAATTTTATCGCCATCGGACCACTAGCAGTGTGAGAGCATGCGCAACCGCGAATTTCATGAAACCCCGGTATCTCAGTTCCTAATAATTAACCTAGGTATTTCTCTCAAATTTGGAGGGTAGTTGAGGGCTAACTCCAAGAAAAACTCCTATGAATCAACGATTGGATCAGTTGTAGCAACTGCGCAAGCGCAAACTGGATTTTGTTGTGATGGGCGTAGCTCCGGAACTATACGAAAATTTCTGTGACATTTTCTGGGATCCCGCAAGTTATACCTCGGAGGGTCCCCTATGAATTTCATCGCCATCGGATCACTAGTAGTGTGTGCTCATGCTTAAACATGAAATTCCTGAAACTACAATTTCTCTGTTCGTAATTGACCTATTTCGCTCAAATTACGAGGGTAGTTGGAGGTTATGAATTACCTTAAATTTCGACAGGATTGTATCAATAATACCCACTGCGCATGCGCAATCTTGAAATTTGTTTCATAGCCGGAACTACTCGAGCAATTTCGGTGACATTATCGGGGATTGTACAGGGTAGCCCCTGGACAGTTCCCTATCAATTTCGGCCCACTGCGCAAGCGCGAACGTGAATTTCTTGAAACTACGATTTCTCAGTTCCTGGTGGACCGATTCCGCTGAAATGAGGAAGGTAGTTAGGGGCTGACCCCCAGACACCTATTAGTTGAGCCACAATTGGATGAGTGGCTTGAAATTAATTTCCATAGGCATAACTATTCAACAAATTTCGCTGACATTTTCACCAACTGATACTAAACGTCCATGTTACAAAAGTGAGGAAGCTATAATGCCCGTACAACTTGGCAGACGTTTGTTTTCAGTTAGACTTTAATGTATTGATTTGTGCTTTCAATTGTTTGGCCGTTGGTATGCCTGTGGTGCTAGTTTGAACAGATTCATAGGTCGGTGGTTCCTTCATCAGTGCTTTGGCTTCTGCCTCTGACGTCTCTTTCTGATTACATGAAGGTTGCGCCGGTTGATTGATACTTACTTGGGCAGTTTGCTGGTGTTCCATCTCATCACAGGGGCATGTACACAGTTCATCTGGCGTCTGAGTAATTTCATCTCGCATCAGCGGCACCAACCTGTATTTTCCACTATGGATATTGCATTTCAGATATCCCTTCTTCCGGTTTGCAGTCTTTAGTAGTGCCGCTTGTTCTTTTCCAATCTTCCAGTCAGATCTTGCATGCTCGATTAGCCGTACCTCTTCCTTCCTCTTCTCCATAGCTGCTACCTTCTCCGCTTTCTTCTGTTCATCGGCCGTCAAGTCGCAATTGGCGGGGTCGGGTTTCTTGACGCGGCTCTCCACGATGATTGGAACTCCTAGGCCACTGGGTTGGCAGGTCGGAATTGGCCAAGTGAGGCAGAGGTCCTCCCCGCGACAGTCCCACTTGGGACAATCGTGCTGAAGCCCGTTCCTCTTCAGGCATTCGCACTGTCCTAGGATGTCCCCTCCCCGAATCTCCACTGTACGTGGAGGCCGTGGTATTGGTAATAATGGATGATCCGGGCGTTTTCCATCAGTCCAAAAAGGGTTTGTTGGTTTATCCTTAGGCTTCCTTCTTGGTTCCCTCTTGCCTCCAGTAACGTCGGTCTTGCTCGCTTCTGGCTCAGTAACTTCCGGCACCTTCAGAACTGCCGGCACCTTTTCAGGCCCCGGTCCTGCAACACCAGACTGTAGCTTTTCTGTTACTGTCACGTAGCCCTGTAGAGATCTGAGGGCTTGTATCCCTTCGCACTGTTCATCGAGACATTCTCTGATAGAAACACCCCTGGTGGTCGAGGTTTTTTTCTCGAGTAGCTCTCCTCCTGTAGAGGAGATGGTACTGCTTCTAGTTTTCATAATTTTGATTCAAAACTATGCCACAACTTTCGTGCTCAGAGCCAGCTTTTTTTATCTGAGTATCTCGTACTACTAAAAGATTTGTCTTGGTTGCTTGTTGAATACGAAACAGGAAATTTTGAGGTTTATGGTTTTTGTACCTAACTTGTTTTCTGAAATTTATTGACTGAAGTGAAAATCACTTAGTTGCTTCACGATATGAAGAAATCAAGGGTTACGAATACATTGATAGAGTGAAGCCCAGGTGTGAGACGGACATGAAGCATGTTTTAAGATGGATATGTTCTTGGGCTGGGGGTCAGAATGATAAAAATTTGGGTCACCGAATTTTTGTTTATTAATTTCAATAATGAAAATTATAACGAATTTGTATTAATTAATTTTTGTGTATATCTACGTAACATGCTTCTCGGGAGGGTTATGGAGGGATGAATTGGCGGCATGCGATGTGGTGTGATTTGTAATAAATTCATAGCTTTTCAACGAGTAGGGCAGGATTTTTTTGAGTAAAAAAAAAAGGAAGTTATATTTTCCCCAAACAACTATCAGTTGCACGTGGAAAGCATTAGAAAACATTTGGTATCGGGCAAATTCCAATGAATAGCCTACTAATGATAAAATCCGTCCGTCCGCCGCTGCACAGTGTGGCCGATCCAGCAAGAACTAAGCTTTGCTCCAAATGTATAGGCAATTTTACGCTGATTCTGAATATATCCCATGTTGCTATACCTAAAATAGCTAATCAACTGCGAAAACATTTAAAAAAAACTTCAATATTCACGTTCTTGACCATTGGAACCGCCCAAAATTATTTTTGTGTGAGAGTCCTCTTCAAAAAAAAAGTCAGGTTGGAGACCTGAGGATTCTGCGTCGAATGAGACCAACGCCAGGTCACCATTACAGTAACCATGATTTTTGGTGATTTTTCAAAGTTTTCCGTTTGCTCGAATTTTGCTGAAAAGTCAAGAAACGGAAAACGTTGAAAAATCCACAAAAATTATGGTTACAGTGTTGGTGACCTGAAATTGGTCTCATTCGACGCAGAAGTCTCAGGTCTTCAACTTTACTTTCATACAAGAACAATTGTGGGCGGTTCCAATGTCAAAAAAGTGAATTATTTGTTTTTGTTTAATGTGTTCGCAGTTAATTAGCTATTTTAGGTGGAGGGACATGCGGTATGAAGTAAAGATTTCTTTTAAATTTGGAGGGAAGCTTGGTTCCGAAAGTGTTAATTTGCCTCTACTGTGCACCGTATAGGCCGCGCCGTTCACCATCGGTGGCACTTTGCTTAGTCACCATGGTGCAAAGTTCATGAAATTTGTTATCAAGTTCTCATTTTATGTCCCGAAGCTTGGCGTTACCGTTAGTCTTCTCGAAGAGGTAGAAAATAGGGGAAGAAATTGATAAATCGCCCTCGATCGAAAACTCAAAATAGGAAGGTATTGGTTTTTCGAGAGTTTTTCCACCTATTTCAAATAGAACACTATTTTTTGGCATCAAACAGGACCAACCGTTTACTTCCTGCAACGACTCAAGAGTTGAACAGAAAAGAGAGCTGAAACACGAGTTTGAATCGCAAATCTTCCAGAATAGGCCAAAATTTCATTCCATGATCAACTGATCAATGTAACTTTTATCCAATTTCGTCGAATCGGGTTTCTTGTTTACTTTTATAAGCTTATAATTACTGAATTACGTCTTGAAGCACCTAGAACTCTCGGATAATAGTACTTTATTACAGGTAGGCACTCATTGTACACTAGAAGTGTAATTATTGTGAACCTCGTGGTATAATTTCATGCAGGTGCATACCTGCGGCCGGTCGACTGGCCCTGGTCCCTCGCGGAAGGTCGTGCCGAGGGGGAGGAGGATGGTACTGTTTCGGTACCTAAGTAGGTATTTACTATGTTTATTATGTGTACGATGTTTTCCACTTAAGTAAAGAAAATTAGTGGTTTTTTACTCTTTCATTTCATTCTATATCAGTGACCGTTCAAGGGGATGATGCCCCTCCTGTCTCCCACAATATCTTTTTGAATGGGATCGGTCCCATTTTTCGAAATGATAGGGAACCAACAGAAATTCCCAATAATTCTAGGAAGGCGTCATCAATTCCACCTGGACATTCCGCATAGGGTCATGACGTTAACCACTCTACTTGACGAAGGTTCGTTGATCCATAGATTAGTTGATATGCAGATATCCTCAGTGATTCTCAATGATCTGGTCAGGCGAGAACGAGATAAACAACTCAAACTTGGATGTAAACAACGCGGCACCACGCGTCGTCCTCGAATTCCCGGGAACCTTTTGCGCGACCAACGCGCCGAGCGCCAACCACTGAGAAATAAAAAAAGAAAATTATACGGATAAAAACAACTTGGCGCCATCTACCAAAAAGAACCTGCTTTGTTGACCTTCTGGTGAGGCGAATTTGTCACACTGTCAACTCCCACTGTTATGTTCGTGGATGGCGTACTAAGCGGGCTCTTACGTAGATTTTTAGATCTAATCCCACAAATTATTACGCTCGTTTGAAATGTGGGGGACCTTGTTCTGTTAAACGAGTACTCAAAAAATATATTATTATCATCTGGTCCTGCTTGTTCACCTGCGGAACTGGATACTGACAACATGATATACGAGTCAGGAAGCTGGGTTGTGTAATGTTGCTTAGGAAGTCACTACTAGATTCATGCTTATCATTAAACACCTCCATCTGAATTTTATTTTTATTGGGGACTACCGCACAAAGTGGTACCTAGTGATCTGTTGGCTGCTATTGATTTTCATAGTGTTATTGACTGAAGAAAGTAGGAAAACTACCTCCAAACTCGAATTTAAACTAGCAATATTGTGTGTTTAAACTACTAATGTTGTGTTATTGTTACAGAACTTTCACTATCATCAACCTTTCACATTGACATTTCAAAGTCACGTATAGATATAAAAATAATGCGATGTGAGACAGTAGGTATTGTCATGTCTGAATAATAATTAACGAGCTCGGGACCGAGCTCCTCTAGTAATCATAGTTTTTGCACCTATAATATAATACCTATACTCATAGTGATAACAAAAACAATATTAGGTACAGATGGTTATTCACAAAGAAAGCTTGTCCTAAAATGTTCAGTGAGGTCTCGTTCGACGTTGAAAGTTGTGATCTATTTGAAAAAAGATGGAAAACCTATATACCTTCCTATTTGAAGTTTTCGAGTTAGGCCGTTTTGAAAATTTCATCCATTATTTTCTACCCCTTAGAAAAGACTGAAGGTAACGCCAAGCTTCGGGACCCAACTAGACCCCAAAAGAAACCGGTATACCAAATTTAATTAATCAACGAATTTTCGAAGAAAATGAAGCTATTGCAATGGCTTCAAAATTTTAGTGATTCAAATGATAATATATATCAAATAAAATAATATATGTTTGGAAAATAAACCGTCGACCGTCGTTTTGTATTTGTTTGAAATCGGATGATCTCGAGAAGTTGTTGATTTGCGGTCAAAGAAAACTGAGTTATTATACCAACGTTTCGTACGTTTATTGGTACATCATCAGTGTGAAATGAGTATTGCAGAAGGTAGGTGTATGCATTATTACTGACTAAAAAACTTAAAAGAATTCACACAGTTTAGTGACTTACAACTCAAAACTGAATACAAACACTGAACTGTGTGAATTTCGTTAATGTTTTTTTTAGGTAGTTAACGTATACACCTACCTTCTGCAAAACTCATTTCGATTAAATTCAATTCAACAGTTTATTTGCAAAAATATTGTACATTGCAACGAGTTGCGGTGTATGGCATAAATAAACACAATTCTTCTCCATAATAACAGATTGATAAATTTGACCTAGCCATTCATAAAAAAATTTAAAATAAAATAAACAAATATGCTATCAAAACATCGTCATCAAAAGCCGTCATATATATACCCAATAAAGATGGTGGGGGTTTCCAAATTACCCGTCCCATCCTTGTAGGTATCCTCTCAACAAAAAATGAACAAAAAGAGGGTTAGTTAGATAGGCAACATTTTTTTCAAGAACTAATAAATAAAAATGTTGTTAACTTGAATTTTACCTACGGCAGCTACTTGACAATAGGTCCCTAATTTCTTTTACTTTGGTTCACCACAATTAGACAAAGTACTATAATGTTCAATAATGGTTGAAGTTCCTCACTGCCCACTGATTACTCGTTCAGGGAAAAAAACTCTAAGTCTCAAGGACTGCACACAGTACTTGAAAATTGCCTCGAACTTCCTGAAGTTGCCATCCCAAGTAAGCAGGTTAATCGGCAGGGTCAACCGTCGCAGCTCCTCCCTCATAGAAGTTCTGGATTTATTCCGCCAGATAGTGCGATCTGTGGGGCTTGTAGATCGGGCAAAGCAACATAAAGTGACCAAGCGTCTCCAGCTCTCGTCTATTGCAGTTCATGCATGAAGCAGTGCAGTCCAGTACGTAGGCATTTTTCGTATAATAAATTATCATTGATCCTTTGTGACCTAAACGTAGCTGGGCGATTACTTTATCTAGATACGTGCCTATATATGGTGCAGCATAGGATCCATACAAACAAATCTTTGGGAAATAATTGTTGTAGCCGAGAGTTCAGGCAGCTTTCCACGTCCACACTAAATCAATGATTTTCCCAGCTCTCATTAATATCCTTCATTCTACTTTTTACCGCCTCAATACTGGTCTCGCCAAAAATGCCATCACTGCCTATGATGTTCAGTAGACCACGAAGCTGAGAGACCCAATTTAAATCTGGCAGGTTACATGGCAGAGCATCGAGTTTCACCAACTGTTCGAGACATAGCTTCGGATGACGATCCTCACCCATTGATAAAACTCTGACCAAATATTTCAACATCCTTTTAAACACGCTCCCCTTCAATTTTAATCGTCCTGTCTCCAACCTCAAGTAGCTCCCCGGAGTAGAGAAAGGCAGATGAAGGAGGCGCTTCAGGAATCCACTTTGTACTACCTCAATATCTTCCATATAACGTACCCTCCATACCTCGATGCCGTAGAACAAAACAGACTCCACCAATGTCTGAAACAATGTCACCTTAGAACTCCAGTCCGAGACCCTGCCTCGACCAATCAGGTCCAGCGCAGCTCCAAGCGCCGCCCTTGCTTTTGAGATGGAACGATCACAGGCCAACAGAAATTTACCCGCACATGAGAGCGGCACACCCAGGTACTGGAAGGAACTCACGAAGTCCACCCCT